>JARQOC010000004.1:444631954-445033476 GCA_033576535.1 Allobates femoralis
CCACGCCGTCCTCCCCCGCCGTTCCGTCCTCAAAGTTCCTCCCTATGTAGCCCTTACCGCCTTCCCCATGCAATCCCTATTTCTATATTCTAGGATACCCGATGCGTTAGAATCGGGCCACCATCTAGTGGTATGTAAATATTAATAATGTTATTTTTGTGCTTTGTTGCTGATTGCTTTTGATTGGTCAGCCTCATAAAGGGGGAAGAATTACAGGCATCCAGTGAAAACTATATAACTTTTGTTAAGTCCAAGTGGGAGTTAACTCGTTAGATGCTAAATACTTGATTTTTAATATATCAGGAACAGAGGGGTGAAATTTAAAAACTATATTTTATTCCACTATGCAGCCACTATTACATTGGTGGCCTGTTTTGTATGCAAAATGTGATATCAGGTCCACTTTAAAAGTTCATTGGTTTGTGATTATACTATAAATTTCCAAGTAAAAAAATATGGAAATGATCATGATAAATCAAACTTTTCTCTTGTATAACTTGGTGGTGTAGCGGAGGGAAAAACCAAAACTTTGTCGAAAACAAGAAATGTTGCTCCAGCGATGGACAATAAAATTTTACGATTATCTTTTGAGTAATCCCGAAGCAGCCACATTGTGTCCCTGTATAGTTTAACATACCGAAAGGTTTTGTTTTACAAAAATAGGGAATGGGAAACGGAAAGACAACTCCCCCACAGGTAACTCCTGCAATTTATGTATGTCCTCACATGGAGCAGTTGTGATCAGGAGCAGGGCCGTATTTGCCATTAGGCACCCGTAGGCACGTGCCTAGGGCGGCGCCATTCATAGGGGGGGCGGAGCCTCTGCGTGTTTTCTTTTTTTTTTTTGCTGCCCCGTGTCGGCCGGGTCTTAAGCAATCCGGGAGGATCCGAGGTTCTCAGCATTTTTCACATGGACACAGAAACGTTGCTTGCAACGTTTTTGTGTCCGGGAGAAAACCCTGCAACCTCCCGGACACAGGGAAACCAGATGGCAGATAGCTGCCATCCGGGTCAATCTGGAATCAGACCCGGGGCTGTCTGGTTCACAACATCCTTGTGCAATCTGTTTTGTTTCTCAGCAGCTATTACTGTAGAATCATTTACAGGAGCATTTTACAGTGCTTTCAGCTGCAGAATGATAATGTATCTGTGAAAAAAAACAAATGCCTCTGGGTCTCGGATGGTCCGTGTGCGGTCCAAAATTTTGTCAGACCCATAGACTTGCATTGGCGAGTCTCGCACGTGAATCGCAGACTCTTGCAGCATCTTGTGACTTTTTTCCCATCCAGAATCTGGATGAGAAAAAAGCGTGTGACACTCGCCAATGTGTTTCAGACATTGATTAACATTGGTCTGACTGCAATGTGAGAGAATGACACATTGCAGTCATCCGAGTTTCACGCCAGTGTGACCGTACCCTATTAATAAAATCCATATAGTAATCCTACAATGTCTGCCGGACATGGTATGGGGAGGGTGTAAGGCTCAGTTAGTACACACTCCATACTTCTTGTTATTAACCTGTTAATGCTCTCTTGTCCACCGCACTGCAGTGTGAAAAGAGGAAGACAGCGAGACAGGCAGCGACATGGCATCAGAGAGCCCCTGACCTCGAAATACAAGATCCTCAGATCCCGGTATTGTGACGACATATGAAGAAATATTCTTATACATTTATATTACACTATGAACTCCACAGCACTTTACATACATCATCAACACTGTCCCCATTGGGGCTCACAGTGTAAACATCCTACCAGTATGTCTCATATTCTATATCGCCTTCACAAATATTGCATTTATTGCACTTGTCAGGTTTTGGATGTTTTAAGATTGCATTTGTTTGCAGGATGTCAGAATTGACTCCCAGAGCTGCTGGTTTGACGGTTAATGTCTTACAGCATCTTAGATTTTTTTTGCTTAAAGGTACTTCCAAGTTTCTCAATAGGGTTGAGATCAGGGGAGACTGGTAGCTACACCATGGTTTTCTCTACTTTTATGTCCATAGCAGCCAATTACTCAGGGGTATGCTCTGTACCAAGAGATGGTGCATTGTCATGCATGGGGATGATTTAGTACGAAGAAAAAAGTGGTCAGTCTAAAAGTATATATACTTTGCCGTGGTCCTTTTCACTTCTTCATGGACCCTATAGGGGCAAACTAGCTCTCTCCACATGATTACGACCCAAAACATGACTGCCACCTCCTTGCTGATGTCACAGCCTTGTTGGGACATGGTGGTGGTCATCTAGCAACCATCCACTACTCCATCCATAATGGGAACCTCACAACTCCTTTTAGCCCCTCGTAGCTATCACTACTCTGCACCTTGCTATCTCATCCCTAACCATCCAAAAGATGATTTAATAACATACATATTCCTATGATCATCAGTGCTGCAGTCTTTGTCCGTAGACTGGAATGGGCAGTCTTTATTATCACCTTATTGTTGCCTTTTGCACATAAACGAATTAAAATCATTAAAAGATTTTATTATTCTTTGTATTTATTTCAAGGCAGTCTGTCTGCAGGGGGGCGTGGCACGATGGGGGGCGTGGCACGATGAGGGGCGTGGCACGATGGGGGGCGTGGCACGATGGGTTGTGTGGTGCGAGGGGGGGGGCGGCACCGCTGACAGTGCCTAGGGCGGCAGGAACTCCAAATACGGGCCTGATCAGGAGGTGGGGAAATCCATGTAGAAAAATAGAAGTAATGTTGCTTCAACAATGGATAATAAAACTTCACGTTTATTGAAAAAAGTTAGACATTAGGAAACAATGCAACAACATATAATACTCTATTCATATGCCTTTCAGCTTTAACAAGTAATCCATAATTAAGGTTTATAGCTGAAACACATAGGAACAGAGTAATATATGTGTTTATTATCATTTATTATTATTATAGCACCATTTATTCCATGGTGCTTTACATGTGAAAAAGGGGCATACATACTGTAGGTGAGAATTTGATATGTTGGGGCAGAGAGTTCCTGAGTATGAGGGATGCATGGGAGAAATCTTGTATGTGGCTATGGGAAGAAGAGATAACAGGGAAGTAGAGAAGACTAGGTCACAAATGTATGGAGGAGACAGGTTACTGATGGCTTTGTATATCATGGATAGGGTCGTTTCATAATTTTTAACTTTTTTCAATAAATGTAAAATACTCAGTTGTAACGAAAAACAGTAAAAAGCAAGTGCTGCTAAAAAAGTAGGAAAAACATGGTATTTAGTTGATACGTTTTTTGCAAAAAATGTACACTAAGCCGCTCTACCTCTTCACGGTAACCCTTGTCAGAGCAGTCCCTATCTGCTGTATTCAAAAACCTGACCATGTGTATTGGTACCTATATGAGCAGGATCCAGACAGGTCCAAGGTCTGACATGGACTGAATGCAGAAGACAGCTTTTTATGTGCAGGGCTCACACACCTCCTGATGAAGTCCTTGGTGCCGAAACATACGTAAAGGTCGGCTAGGTGTGCGGCTCCATATCAGTTTCCCGGTCAAGTGCAATTCACCATGGCATAAGGTAAATCATGCACTTTTTATATTAAGATGTAGATATTTATTCACTAACAGGATAGACTGAAGATAATTTATTCTCTTGGTCACCTGTAGTGGCTGCTGCCTGATTTTCCTATATTTTACATGGTGTCATGCTCTGAGGTACTAGCATTGGCAGTATTTATACAGTGCTGATGTATATTTTTCCACTATTCATAAAGCCTATTATTTTGGTCTTTTGCTCTGTATAATAAGATATAGTATTGGAACGAACAGGGTTCTGTTTTGGATTACCACATGACACTTCTTATTTCCTAACAGGGTTGTAAGATCTGTACTATAAAACTTGTTGTTTTGAGTAATCTCTCCAATTAGATCTGCATATTTTATCACCCACTGATTTCTTAATAATAATTTTCTAAATAAAGATGTAATAATTTTGCATACTACCACATAGTTGGTGTTTTTGTGGTGATGTTCATATATTGGATCGTCACTAGGTTTTGGGTAAAAAGGGCGTGAGGTTCCCCTATCTTGCAAAGGCAAGAGACATAATAGACAAAAACCTTATGAGCCATGCACACAGTGAACGTGTCTGTAGGACAGCGTTCACACCACCAAAAGACTGAATCACAAAAAAACAGTCAAACAAACGTGTAAAATACTCTATTGTAAAGAAAAACAGTAAAAAGCAAGTGCTGCTGAAAAAGTAGTAAAAACAGGGTATTTAGTTGGTACGTTTTTTGCAAAAAATGTACGCTGGTGTGAACGCTGTCCTACAGACATGTTCATTGTGTGCATGGCTCATTAGTTTTCTGTCTATTTTTTCAATAAATGTGGAATATTATTATCCAATGCTGGAGCAACATTTCTTCTGCTTTTCTTTATGGATTTCCACACCTTCTGACAACAGCTGCACTGTGCGAAGACATGCATACATTATCTGTGGGTGCAATGACTTTACTTTTCCCATTACCAGGTTTTGTAAAACAAAACCTTTGGGTCAAAGTTAAACTAACTATAGAGGCAAACAATGTGGCTTGGGGGCAACTGAAGAAATGAGGCCAAGCACAAGTTAATATGTGGTAAAATATGCAGGGATCCCCCTTATCAGGTCCAGCAGACACTATTGTGAATAATTAATCCATGAATATAAACCACATGTCTCAAAGGCGGCCGTCACACGTATCTATATCGTGAGCGATACTGTTAGCGATCACGTGCACGCTGTCACACAGACAGACTCACCAGCGATGTGGAGCAGCGAGATCGCTGGTAACTATGGTACACATCGGGTTACTAGGCGCCGCGCGGCCGTTTACCATAGATACCATCTCCCAGCATAGGCTCTGCTGCTGGGAGATCGTTCATCGTGGTGTCACACACCACGATGAAGCAGATTGAACAAGCGTTTATCGCTTGATATGAGCTCCTGCTCACCAATCTGCGATCTAGCGATCAAGCGATTTTACATTGTAAAATCGCTTGATTGCACGCAGCGATGCACAAACGATATCGCTTAAGCGATCAAAAAGCAGATCGCTTAAATGATATCGTTCAAGATATTGCACCGTGTGACGGCCGCCAAATGTTCATTTTTCTGTTGAAGCCCTGACAACCTTATGAACTGTATATAACTTCCTTTAGAAGCTTATACTTACTTTACACGGGCAATTGCTAATATGAAAATTCCTCTATTTATTGATTAGAACAAATTTCCATGCAAATTGTGTTTTTTTTTATCTGACATGTTAGGAAAAATGAACATTGTGCACTCTACCGACCTGTTTCATGAAATATTTTTAGCTAGCTATTATATTATTATATTATTATTATTATAGTTTTGTTAGTTTTGTCTAGCTGTTGAAATGCTGCCTTAAGTATGATCAAATATGGACATCAGAGAACTTATGCATTCGTTAAGTATGGATAAAAATACTTCTGCTAATTTTACTCTACATTTGAATTAGTGAACGTAAATGTCAATATCTATTAGGAAAGAGTAAACAGAGGAGGGAAACTCTTGTATAACCCATGTGATAACGTCAGTGCAACCTCTCATCGTCTCCACCAGTGACGGACAAATTGGAACAGCTGAACTTTTACTCACAACTCAAACACTCCAGCAACACTAAGCTAGGAGAACATTACTTTAAGCAAGCTATTAAGTTCTAGGAAGAATCACAATTGAACAGTAATGAGGACATTAGTTTCCCGTTCAATGTTCAGTGTAAGTGCACTGGAAATAGATCTGCCATCAGTGGAACAAATATTGGAATTTAACCCACTGCCTGAGCAAGAGTTAGAACATGCAGACTCATTCCTGAAGGCACCAAATTATACGTGGGCAGTTAGTAATCTCTCTACAGTACAGTTACTGAAAGCCAATGACTGAAATCTAAACGTGTAACAGGTTCTTGTAAAATGGAAAAATTACTCAAAGCATCACATCAGATTTTAGTTGCCTTTTATGGTGACAGAAAATGTTGGGAAAAGAAGAGGTGTACCACGGTCCATGCTGCTAAGTCCAAAGAAAACTCACATGGGAGTCAGGGTTTCACAAACAATTCCTTTTCCTTTATTCCTTCTCTCCAACGCGTTTCGGTGCCTCACCTGGCACCTTCCTCAGGGATGTTCAGGTGACAGTTAAGGCCCAGTTACACACACAGATAATTGTGCAGAGATTGTTCCCAGATCTCTGGTTGCAGTGAAATCATAGACACATTGTTCCATTTTGTGGCCGTGTACAAATGCAATCGTAGTGGTAGGGGCGCGGTCAAAGACAGTGTGGCATGCCTTGCTCCTAAGCGCTGGGAAAAAGTACGCCCACATTGACGGTGAGGTGGTGCTGTGTGACACGGCGATCTGAAAAGCCAACATCGCTTCAGGTGTGTTTCAGGCGATTCTGGAATCGCCGGTTCGCCCTTGGTTGACGGCAATATTGCTATGTGTAACATCTCACTAGCGATGCCACGGCAATGTGCACGTTCATGAGATCGCTGGTGATATCTCACTGTGTGGCTCTTGCTGAATGAAGCTGGGACAGCCACTGATGTTACTCCATTAGTGATAGTTTTCTTGCGTCCACATTTTCTATCCGCTTCCCACGTGTTAACCTCTGCGACATGTCAATGGCTGTAAACAAAGAGAAACTTGTAAATAACTCATGAAAGAATAAAGTTATGTTAAAACCAAGCACACCATTGTTTTTCTTATGGAATTCTCAATACGTTTGATGTGTCACATGACCCTCTTCTCATTGAAAAAAATAAAGTTGGATCCAAAATGGCCACCATGGTCACCACCCATCTTGAAACGTTTTTCCCCTCCCATATACTAATGTGACACAAACAGGAAGTTTATATCACCAACTAATCCCATTTTATTTAGGTGTATCCATATAAATGGCCCACCCTCTACATTAGGTAGTTTAACAAAATAATAAAAAAAATAAAGATATAGTTTGACAGATAAAAGATAGATGGTTAGACAGAGAGATAGATAGATAGATAGATCGATCTGACACCTATATAATGTCCCATAACCCCTAAATATTATACATTTGCACCATTTAGTATCTTTCTGTGGCAGTATATGTTATTTAGCCTTTTTTAACCTAATAAATAAATATTTATATAAAAAATGGAACGGGGGCACCAAGCTGTTTTTAATTATTTAGTTCTAAATAAACAATTACCGTATATTCTCGTGTATAAGCCGACCCGTGTATAAGCCGACCCCCCTACTTTTGCCCCCAAAACCTGGGAAAACCTATTGACTCATGTATAAGCCGAGGGTGGACCCCAGCACAGGTATACAGCCCCCAGCAGTGTGGTATACAGCAGCCTCCCCAGTGGTATATACAGGCCCCAGCAGTATTACGGAAGCCTCCCCAGTGGTACATACAGACCCCAGCAGTATTACAGCTGCCTCCCCAGTGGTATATACAGACCCCAGTGGTAATACAGCAGACCCAGTGGTAATACAGCAGCCCCAGTAGTAATACAGCAGCCCCAGTGGTAATACAGCAGCTCCAGTGGTAATACAGCAGCCCCAGGGGTAATACAGCAGCTCCAGGGGTAATACAGCAGCCCCAGGGGTAATACAGCAGTCCCAGGGGAAATACAGCAGCCCCAGGGGTAATACAGCAGCCCCAGGGGTAATACAGCAGCTCCAGGGGTTATACAGCAGCCCCAGGGGTATATAGCAGCCCCAGGGGTTATACAGCAGCCCCAGGGGTATATAGCAGCCCCAGGGGTATACAGGCCCCCAAATGCTGGCACTCACTTCCTGTGTGGTAAGGGCCCCCCTGCTGCTTAACTTACCATCTCCGGTCTTCTGCACCGCCGGTCTTCTGTTCTCCGTCCTCCATGCTCCTGTCCGGTTGCACCCGAGATCCCCGGCCGTCGCAGTTACGATGACGTCATCGTGCGACGGCTGGGGATCCCGGATGCAGCCGGACGGGACTCGGAGCATGGAGGACGGAGCACAGAAGACCGACGGTGCAGAAGACCGGGGATGGTAAGTTAAGCAGCGGGGGGGCCCTTACCACACAGGGGGGGGGCCAGTGCCAGCATTTGGGGGCCATTACCGTATTGACTTGTGTATAAGCCGAGTTTTTCAGCCCAAAAATTGGGCTGAAAAGTTCCCCCCTCGGCTTATACACGAGTATATACGGTAAATAAGAAACGTGGGGTCCCCCCTATTTTTGGTAAGAAACCAAGGTAAAGCTGAGGGTACCTTTACACGCCGCTACTTGAGGATGGATACAACCAGCCACACGCTACAAATGTAGCTTGTAGCGGCAAAATACCCCGTAGTAGCGGCATGTAAAGACGGTAGGAGACACCCGGCAACAGATACATCTGTTTCCGAGCACTGGCCGGAAACAGGTGGCTACACAGGCGATTGTAGCGAGCTGTATCAGCGTGTAAAGAAGCAACAGAAGGGATGTGTCGACAACAGGCAATGTACCTGGTATGTAGCTGGGGCGTGACACAGGCTCCGGGATACCGCCCCCCTTCAGCGATCATTGGTGGAAGCTCCTGCGTTACGATTGGTAGTCGCTGCATAGGGCGGCATATTTAAGGAGCTGACCAGTCACACTACACAATTGCTCGAGCGTCATGTATTAATCAGCCTCCTGCGATGCCTGGCCAATCATGATGTTCTTGCTTTGTCCTATCAGCGTACGGACGTCTCGTAATCCACAATTGTGGCACGCCTATGTGCTGTCCCTGCTGCAGCAGGTCCGCCCATATTAGCTTGTTGTAGCGGTGTGTAAATGAGGTACGGTGAGCTACAGAAGGTGACTTATGGCACCCGGCGGTGTATCCAGAGATAGATGTAACGTAGCGTAGCGTAGCTTGTGGCGGCGTGTAAAGATGGTGCGTTGACCGTTTGTAACCGTTTGTGCGTGCTCGTGTACGTGAAGTAGCTGGTTGTATCCATCCTCCAGTAGCGGCGTGTAAAGGTACCCTGAGAGTTACAGGTGATAGACTGGGAAAGTCCATAATGCAAATAGCAGTCTGCAGCTGCCACTGAAGTAACACCTCATTTAGATGTGCCAATGTTGGTCCCTCACCTTGGCTCTTCCCATTGCCCTTTTGCGGTGGCAATTGAGGTAAAGGTAGTTGGGGTTGATTTCAGCTGTGTAATGTCATCGGGCATCAAGCCCAAGGGTTAGTAATGTAGAAGCGTCAATAAGATACCCCACATTACTAGCCCAGTAAGTAAGAAGTTAAATAAACACACACAAAAATGTGTTATTTAAAAAAACACTCCCCAAAACTTTTACTGGTTCACCAATGTATGTCCGAAGAAGTAGCATGGAAGACCAGCCACTGACAACTTTTACTCTGTGCTCTACAAGAGCTGGCTGTGTAATGAGTGGTGACATCATTGAGGTTACTGCAGGTCACACTCGCGGGTCACACAGTGGGTATCCCATAAACCAACAATATTGAAAAGCAGTGACGTCATTAAGGTTGCTGCTTGTCATACTCACCACCTCAGGGGATACCCATAGTGTGATATTGCTAGTGTGGCCTGCAGTAAACTCACTGACATCATTGCTTGTAATACTCACCATCTTGCACGATAACCGCTATGTGAGCTGGTGAGTGTGATATACAGTAACCTCCCTGAGATCACCGCTCATCACACTTGCCACATCTCACAGAGCTCAGCCTGAGAGGTGGCAGTTGAGCAGCGACTGCTTTTCCAGGCTATGGGGCCACATTCTCTGAACATGGCTCCATACGGAGTCAGGGAACTTCGTGGGACCCCCATGTGGACTACTTTGGACCTGCGTGGGATTTTTTTTGGGAATAAATTAATGAATAATGATGTCTCTTGTCTTCATTGACTTACTTATTCTGTCTTTTTATGTCTTTCAGGTTGCCATTTATGGACTACATTTGGATTCGGTCGACCAAATATGTGAACTACTTCAGACTTATGGCTTTTTTATGTATAAATTGGTGAACCAGGAAAAGTGTTGGGGAGTATTTTTAAAAAAAAAAAATTTAAATTTTGTCTCTGCTTATTTATCTTTTTTTCTGACAGAGTTAGTAATGTGGGGTATCTGATAGACATATTTAAATTACTAATCCGTGGGCTTACTACCAGCTGACATTACACAACTGACATCAACTCCAAATACCATTACCCCATTTGTCACCACACAAGGGCAAAAGGAAGAGCTGAGGCAAAGTGAAAGGGTTGGTGCATCTAGAGGAGGTGCCCGTTTGAGAGTTTCAATGGCTGTTATTTTAAGGGCTCTTGGAAGGGCCCAATAACCATAGACCTTTCAAGTCTGACAACACAGCCTGTAGCCGTCAACTTTAACTTGGTTGATTATCAAAAATAGGAGAGGCTACGTTTTAAAAAATATATATATATATTTATTCACTTATAACTAAATAGTTGAAAAAAGTGTGGGGTCCCCTCTATTTGGTAAAAACAGACACTGTAAAGCTGATAGCTTTGGGCTGCAGCCCTCAGCTGTCTGCTTTATCTTAGCTGCTTATTGAAAATTTGCAGGATCCTCACGTTGGATTTCTTAAGTTATATATATATATATATTTGTGCCTTTTTAAGCCACTTAAAAAGGCACTAAAGCCTGCAATCTTAAAATATACAGGGAGGTGGAACATTAGTTAGCTTGCTTTACATCTATCTATCTGACTATCTGTTTTTCTTACCATCTTAACATTGCTTTATTAAAACATGACAACTAGCTTTAAATTGACAAAGAATTATTAGGTCATGAAAAAGATTATGTTGAAAACGCATTGCATATCCATATGCATGTCATGCGCATGTCTGGCAAAGTCGTAGGCGGTGATGAGGGGAGAGGGAGAGGGTGCGGGGGGACAGAGTAGGGCATTAAAGGTTATGAAAAGTTGCTTGGGATTGTGGGAGAGGGAGCTAATGAGAGACGAGAAGAAAGCTTGTTTTGCGGTGGTCAGTGCTGTCTTGAATTCGATGAGGGACTGTTTGTACAAGGCGAGGTGCGTTGCAGAGTTGGATTTCTTCCATCCCCATTCAGCTACCCTGTACGTCCGTCAAAGTTTTTTGTTGTGGTGGTGCAGGGGGAGAAGATACGCTTGGAGTGCGCCTTGAAGGAGTGGAGGGAGGCAGAGGGGGGTGGTGTAATTGGGGTGAAGGAGCAGCTGTTGGCCAGGAGTAGGCCATCTGTTGGCGGTATTAGGTACTGCTCCCTGCTATCCTCTTAGGCAGGGAATGGTTATTGCTCTTGGGGACTACCCACGTAAGGAGGAGCTCAACAGTTAAAACAGGCTCACTCCATCAAATTTAATCAGAAGGAGAAGCATGAGAAAGTGAAAGCAAGAAAGCTGCATCTGTGGGAGGTGTAGCGAGAGTAGAAAGAATATCTGAATTTGGCCAGACACTCTGGGTCACCACGGAGATCCTGGACATGTGAGAAGGACACCAAAAGAGGACGGTTAGTGAGACATAGCCTCCAATATAGTCCTAGGCCCGAACCTCAGTGGAAACTTCCCAGGCAGCGACTGTTTCCCACAAGACCAATGTTTGAGAGAAGTTTAACAAAGGCTCAGGTGAACTTTTCTTCATAGGAGCAGCAGTGAATGAGCCTTGTCCGATGACAGTCTTATTAGTACGTCAGAAAGGGTACCTGTGGGTGGGATGAGACAGAAGCCATGCAGGACTTTTTGAATTCAATGTATGTTACTGTGTTGTTGAAAAATGAAGAGGAAGACTTTATGGTAGCAGTATCAAGATCAAGGGAGCAGTATACAGCTTTTAAATTGAAACTAGATCCTGTGTCTGTGTCATTCCGATGGGAACACCATCTATATACATAATCTGCAGTTTTGCGCTTCCGGCCACTGTGCCGCTATTATGCTCTGCGAGCGATGGTGCGCATGCGCCATCGCGAGCCGCTGACAATGGCCGGAAGCGCAAAAATAAATGCCACTGCTCACCACTAACCCCCACACCCCAACCACTGCCCGCTCCACCCACAGCCCGCCGCTCACCCGCCACAGCCTCCCGCTACCCCGCCGCTCACCGCGACATTCCATCACAGCGGGGGGCCGAGATCACAACGCAGCCATTGTGCTCATAGCACCTTGCATGATGTCAGCATGGCATCAGCGTTCGGCGCTGTGATTGGCCCGCTTGCGGCCATGTGATATGTCACATGACTGCGAGCGCCCGAATCACAGCCCCGAGTGCTGATGTCAGAATGACATTATGCAAGGTCCTATCAGCACAATGGCTGATACTACTCCCAGCTGTGAGCGGTCGCCGGAGGGTAAGTATAAGCATTTAACTGCCTCCTCCAGCCTCACATTTGCCTCCTCCAGCCTCACAACTGCCTCCTCCAGCCTCACAACAGCCTCCTCCAGCCTCGCAACAGCCTCCTCCAGCCTGACAACTGCCTCCTCCTGCCTCACAACTGCCTCCTCCTGCCTCACAACAGCCTCCTCCAGCCTCACAACTGCCTCCTCCAGCCTCACAACAGCCTCCTCCAGCCTCACTACTGCCTCCTCCAGCCTCACAACAGCCTCCTTCAGCTCACAACTGCCTCCTCCAGCCTCACAACAGCTTCCTCCAGCTTCACAACAGCCTCCTCCAGCCTCACAACAGCCTCCTCCTGCCTCACAACAGCCTCCTCCAGCCTCACAACAGCCTCCACCAGCCTCACAACTGCCTCCTCCAGCCTCACAACAGCCTCCTCCAGCCTCACAACTGCCTCCTCCAGCCTCACAACAGCCTCCTCCAGCCTCACAACAGCCTCCTCCAGCCTCACTACTGCCTCCAGCCTCACAACAGCTTCCTTCAGCCTCACAACAGCCTCCTCCAGCCTCACAACAGCCTCCTCCTGCCTCACAACAGCCTCCTCCTGCCTCACAACAGCCTCCTCCAGCCTCACTACTGCCTCCTCCAGCCTCACTACTGCCTACTCTAGCCTCACAACTGCCTCCTCCAGCCTCACTACTGCCTCCTCCAGCCTCACTACTGCCTCCTCCAGCCTCACAACTGCCTCCTCCAGCCTCACAACAGCTTCCTCCAGCCTCACAACAGCCTCCTCCAGCCTCACAACAGCCTCCTCCTGCCTCACAACAGCCTCCTCCAGCCTCACAACAGCCTCCACCAGCCTCACAACTGCCTCCTCCAGCCTCACAACAGCCTCCTCCAGCCTCACAACTGCCTCCTCCAGCCTCACAACAGCCTCCTCCAGCCTCACTACTGCCTCCTCCAGCCTCACAACAGCCTCCTTCAGCCTCACAACTGCCTCCTCCAGCCTCACAACAGCTTCCTCCGGCCTCACAACAGCCTCCTCCAGCCTCACAACAGCCTCCTCCTGCCTCACAACAGCCTCCTCCAGCCTCACAACAGCCTCCACCAGCCTCACAACTGCCTCCTCCAGCCTCACAACAGCCTCCTCCAGCCTCACAACAGCCTCCTCCAGCCTCACTACTGCCTCCAGCCTCACAACAGCTTCCTTCAGCCTCACAACAGCCTTCTCCAGCCTCACAACAGCCTCCTCCTGCCTCACAACAGCCTCCTCCTGCCTCACAACAGCCTCCTCCAGCCTCACTACTGCCTCCTCCAGCCTCACTACTGCCTACTCCAGCCTCACAACTGCCTCCTCCAGCCTCACTACTGCCTCCTCCAGCCTCACTACTGCCTCCTCCAGCCTCACAACTGCCTCAACCAGCCTCACAACAGCCTCCACCAGCCTCACAACAGCCTCCTCCAGCCTCACAACAGCCTCCTCCAGCCTCACTACTGCCTCCTCCAGCCTCACTACTGCCTCCTCCAGCCTCACAACTGCCTCAACCAGCCTCACAACAGCCTCCACCAGCCTCACAACAGCCTCCTCCAGCCTCACAACAGCCTCCTCCAGCCTCACAACAGCCTCCTCCAGCCTCACTACTGCCTCCTCCAGCCTCACTACTGCCTCCTCCAGCCTCACAACAGCCTCCTCCAGCCTCACTACTGCCTCCTCCAGCCTCACTACTGCCTACTCCAGCCTCACAACTGCCTCCTCCAGCCTCACAACTGCTTCCTCCAGCCTCACTACTGCCTCCTCCAGCCTCACTACTGCCTCCTCCAGCCTCACAACTGCCTCAACCAGCCTCACAACAGCCTCCACCAGCCTCACAACAGCCTCCTCCAGCCTCACTACTGCCTCCTCCAGCCTCACATTGTAGGAATATGATTTAGCGGTCTTGTAGAAGCGCTACTAAAGCTCAGGCACCAGGATGATAGGGTTTATGAATAGCAATCTTTATTTTCCCCTCACAGCTCCACAACATGTTTCAACTACTCAAGGCAGTCTTCCTCAGGTAGAAGACTGCCTTGAGCAGTTGAAACATGTTGTGGAGCTGTGAGGGGAAAATAAAGATTGCTATTCATAAACCTTATCATCCTGGTGCCTGAGCTTTAGTAGCGCTTCTACAAGACCGCTAAATCATATTCCTACAAGCTTCTATTCCCCCTGAGGGATCAGCGGCTGAAGCAGCACAGCGAGGGCACAGTGGAGAAGGATCTGGCGTTCCCTAGGTAAAAAGCAGTGACGCACATCCGGGACCGGCGCCACGTGACCGGAAAGGTCCTGTACGGACAGCTGGGGACCAGCGAGGTCGAAGGAGCGGAGCGTGCACATTGCCGGGGGTCCCCCATATATCAGAGGCTATTACACCGGGTTGTGCAGGTCGTGCACAACCAAAACAGGTGAGTGGCCACCTGTAATAACGCCATATTAACTGAGCTATAGTGATCCTACACATGCGCCCCTTCTCTCCCTTTTTTTCCTCCAGCCTCACAACAGCCTCCTCCAGCCTCACTACTGCCTCCTCCATCTTCACAGCCTCCCCATCCCCTCAGCCTCCTCTATCCCCTCTGCCTCCTCCATCTTCACTGCCTCTTCCGTCCGTACAGCCTCCTCCGTCCTCACAGCCTCCCTATCTTCACAGCCTCCTCCATGCTCACAGCCTCCTCCATTCCCTCTGCCTCCTCCATCCTCTCAGCCTCCTCCATCCTCTCAGCCTCCTCCATCCCCAGCCACACTACCTTACACCGCTGCCATCCTGCCAACCGTTGGCCCTGCTTCATCGCGACCGCCCTCGCGGCCTCCGCGAGGTCCACGCTGCCCGGATGCCGCCGGTGGGGTCCGCCTCTCCCCGCTCTCTCACCACTAGGGCCTCAGTGTCGCCATGCTGGTGGAGTAGCGCTCTAGGGGCTGTGGCCGGGTGTCGGGAGCCTGTGACGTCGTCCTGTGGCCGGCGGCGGACAATGGAAGTGAACGGACCGTGTCAGCCTGCAAAGCCTGACACGCCCCACTCACTCCCATTTGCCCCCGCCGCCCCCGCCTCTGCAACCGGATTGGGCGCTCTGTTGTACACACAGGACACCCATCCCATTGCCCAGGACTCCGCTTCCTGGACCGATCGGATGGCCGTCCTGTGTTTACCACACACTGCCCAATCCGCTCCTTCTCCTCAGGTCACACATGTGACCTGAGGGGAGAGACTGATCCCTCTCTGCAGCACCCAACCCGCCGCAGAGGACAATGCCGTGTGACTGAGGCTGCGATCAGCACCAGCACGCAGCCACGTCCTGCCGTCGAGCGGTGATGTCGCCGCTCCAGCCGCATCTCTCCTCACCCCTCCAGCCTCTGCTCTCCTCAACCCTCCAGCCTCTGCTCTCCTCACCCCTCCAGCCTCTGCTCTCCTCACCTCTCCAGCCGGACCTCTCCTCACCCCTCCAGCCGCACCTCTCCTCACCCCTCCAATCGCACCTCTCCTCACCCCTCCAGCCGTACCTCTCTTCACCCCTCCAGCCTCTGCTCTCCTCACCCCTCCAGCCTCCTGCCACATCTGCTATCCACAGAGCCCCCTCTATACTCTGATACCCACAGAGCCGCCTGTATACTCTGCTATCCACAGACCCGTTTCTATACTCTGCTACCCACAGAGCCGCCTGTATACTCTGCTACCCACAGAGCCGCCTCTATACTCTGCTACCCACAGAGCCGCCTGTATACTCTGCTACCCTCAGAGCCGTCTGTATATTCTGCTACCCACAGACCCCCCTGTATACTCTGCTACCCACTCACCCGCCTGTATACACACAATTCATTTCACCGCGCTCCCGATGCAATTGCATCGGGCCTTTTTACTAGTAACCAAATATAATCCCTCTGCACTATGGAGGTGAACGAGGTGCGGACTACTAAAGGAGGGCTGTGTGGCACCCAAGGTTTGCTCTCCCCTGCCTAGCACCACCCCCACAACATCTCCATATTACAAAACTTACAAGCATTTAGCTCTTTGCATATTTCTTCCTTTGTGTCAACTTAATTTCTTTCTCCGGGTCAAGTGCAAGGAAATATTAGTAAGGAGTTCTGAGGAAAAAAATCCAAGTCACATGAAAAGGTGAAAAGAAAATCAATTGAAGTACTATTTTGGGGGGGGAGTTGTTTTTATGCACTCATTGTGCGATAAAAAAAATATCTGGCAGTATGATTTTGGCGATACCATAAATGCAGTTTACTAAATAGTGGCTTAAAATATTCTAAACTTAAAAAATGAAAAAGGTCGGCATGTGTCCCGATTTTTCATCAACAGAGCTGTGTGAAAGCTTTTTCTGCATACTGAGTTGTTGAGTTTGATTTGTCTGCTGTTTTTCTCTAAAATAGACATACCGATTTCAAAACTGCAGTAACGCTACATTCACACATTGTGCTTTTTTGCACGCGCTTTTCTCCTAAAGCGCGTCTACATCTGCTGAAAAACTGAATGGAGTAGGGCTAAAAAGCACAGCCGCAAAATGCAGCAAAAAGTGTGCTCGCTAAAAAAAAACGCTACGTGTGAACGTAGCCTGAGTGTTCTTCTATTACGTCAATTTTTTTTCTGTATAACTTATCTTAATGGAATTAGTCTAGGACGGATTGAGGGTGGAATTAGTACTCTCCTACTGATAGAGAGCACTCTTGAATGGGGAGGGTTAGAGGACGACATTTGGCGACAGACATAAGATTGTTATTTTTCTAGGCTATTCAGTTACATGTGAGACAGTGTGGTGAATAGTTTTGTAGGATTAGTTTATAATGGTACAATTTTTAGGTACATATAGGCCCAGTTCACATCTAAGCCTTGGCTACGTTTTGCTGCGTTTGCACTTCTATTCATTTTTACCGCTAAAAACGCATCCAAACACATGTAAAACACATGTGCATTTGCAAAAGGGAAAATCGCATGTGTTATTGCAAATGCAGCCCTAGACGCAGCAGCCCATGTTTTTGGCTGCATTTGAAAAAATGCATGCGATTTTCACTTTTGCAAATGCACATGTGTTTTTACGTGCGTCTGCAATGCGTTTTCCAATGAAATCAATGAGGGCAAAAACGCATGCGTTTTGGATGCGTTTTTAGAGGTAAAAACGCATACAAATGCAGAAAAATGCAGCCAAGGATTAGATGTGAAAAGGGCCATAATGATTTGATCAGATTTTATTGCATTGTTTTGTGAGAGAATCATAGCCAGAGAGGCACATATTCTGCCACAAAATCTGTGTGAATCCAGCCCATTAATCACCTTCTGTTGTAATAGCAAACATGAATTTTACTGTCATAGCCTGAAGTTTTAAGACTGGCACAAGGTTTGATTTTCACAAAATGTGCTACTTCATTGTTGTTTTTTTAGCAAGATATTTATATGGTTACTGAAGTACAATTTGGAGGGGCGGTGTGATGTAGAAGGAGGACCCCTGCTGCTGCCACCAACGACTGACTGCCATCAAGCGACTGCCAGACACCCGGTAACCACCCCACCCCAATCACCGCCGCCGCCCTACTACCGCGACCGCCACCTCTTGCTCTGCAGCAGCAGCACCGGCGCTGCTACTACTGAACCTCGCCACCGCCCCCCGATCACCGCCACTGCGTCTGCCACTACCGCCGCCCCCCACTCCTTCTGCAGCAGCACCACCGCTGCTGCAGAACCTCCTCCCCTGATCTCTGCCGCCGTCGCCACCACTTGTTGTGCAGCAGCTCCTGCTGCAGAACCTTGCCGCCGCCCCCCCGATCACCGTTGCCACGTCTGCCACTACCTCCACCACTTGTTCTGCAGCAGCAGCACCGCCGCTGCTGCTGCAGAATCTCGCCACCACCCCCCCACTCCTCCTGCACCAGCACCACTGCTGCTGCAGAACCTCCTCCCCTGATCTCTGCCGCCTCCCCCGCTCCTTTTGCTGCAGCACCGCCGCTGTTGCTGCAGAACCTTGCCTTCTGCTGCTCCAGCAGTAGCTGAATAACCTACTGTGTCCTGCCCGCTGCTCAGCAGCACCCCCATGCCCGCTGCTCAGCCGCCCCCCCAAGCCCGCTGCTCAGCCGCTCCACTGTACCCACTGCTCAGCCCCCCTGTGCACGCTTCTCAGCCCCCCTGCTCACTGCTCAGCTTCCCCTGTCTGCTGCTCATTCCCCACTGATCACCCCCCCAGCCCGCTGCTCATCCCCTGCCCCCTGATCACCCCTCTGCCTCTGATCTCTGCCGCCGCCACTGCTGCAGAACTTCACTGCCCCTGATCTCTGCCGCCACTGCCGCTCAGCCCCCCCTGCTCGCTGTTCAACTTCCCCTGCCTGCTGCTCATTCCCCACTGATCACCCCCCCAGCCTGCTGCTCATCCCCTGCCCCCTGATCATCCCCCCTGACCTCCATTTCTGCCGCCGCCACTGCTGCAGAACTTCACTGCCCCGATCTCTTCCGCCGCTGCAGCTCAGCCCCCCTGCTCACTGCTCAGCCCCCCATGCCTGCTTCTCAGCCCCCCTGCTCGCTGCTTAGCTTCCCCTGCCTGCTGCTCATCCCCCACTGATCACCCCCCCAGCTTGCTGCTCATCCCCTGCCCCCTGATCAACCCCCTGCCCCCCTTCTCTGCCGCCACCACTACTGCAGAACTGCACTGCCCCTGATCTCTGCCGCTGCTGCAGCTCAGTGTCCCCTGCTCGCTACCCGATGCTCACCACCCCCTGCCCGCCCGCTGATCACCCCTCTGCCCCAATCTCTGCTGCCGCCACTGCTGCAGAACCACTCTGCCCCTGATCTCTGCTGCCAGCCGCCGCTGCAGCTCAGTGTCCTCTGCTCGCCCGCCCTGCCCACTGCTCACCCCCCTCCCCCCTTCTCTGCCGCCGTCACTGCTGCAGAAATTCACTGCCCCTGATCTCTGCCGCTGCTGCAGCTCAGTGTCCCCTGCTTGCTGCCCGCTGATCACCACCCTACCCCTGATCTCTGCTGCCGCCACTGCTGCAGAGCCTCCCTGCCCCTGATCTCTGTGGCCGCTGCAGCTCAGTGTCCCCTGCTCACCCCCCGCTCGCTGCTCACCCCCCTTCCCGCTGATCACCCTGCCCTGTGACCTGCTGCTGCTGTTGACTCTGCATTTTCCTCAGCCCCCCGCCTTGCACCCCCGCACCTGACAGCCCCCACCTTGCACCCCTACATCTGACAGCCCCCGCCTTGCACCCCTGCACCTGACAGCCCCCGCCTTACACCCACGCACCTGACAGCCCCCACCTTGCACCCCTGCACCTGACATCCCCTGCCTTGCACCCCAGCACCTGACAGCCCCCGCCTTGCACCCTGCACCTGACAGCCCTCGCCTGAACGTTACACCAATCACTTGCACATACACAAGTACACACACACACTATAATAAAGTTTAATTTTTTTTACAGACACACAAACAGCAGACAAAATGTCCCGCTCGTCCCACTCATCACGGTCAGAAAGGGCGTATTCAGCTGAGGAGGCATATTCCATTATTGCCTCCAAAGCTGATAGTAAGGGAGAGGACCCTACATTCCTCTATTCCTCCCATTCTTCCTCCTCCAGTGACACCGACTCGCCACCAAGAGGACGTCGGAGGACAAGAGATCGTCTGGAGGCCAGGGGGAAGAGCCGGAGGCCATGGAGGAAGACCCACAGCCATCTGTGAGTAACCCTCAACCTGGTGCTAGTCATGGCCAACCTAGCACTAGTGCCCCCGTGTGGACCCCCGTCCCTGAAAACTACACTCCACGGATTCCTGATTTCCTTCCCTAATCAGGAATCCAGTTTGAGACGGCAAACCTCAGGGAAATAGACTTTTTCAAAGTCTATTTCTCTGAGGCAATTGTGAGTCTCATGGTGGAGCAGACCAATATATACGCCCAGCAATTTCTGGCCGAAAACCCAAATTCATCATTTTCTACTTGGAGTCCCGTGGACTCAGTAGAAATGTTGAAATATTGGGGACTGGTACTTCACATCGGGATTGTGAAGAAACCAGAAATCCGCCAATACTGGAGTAAAGATATTTTATATCACACTCCAGTGTTTGGCATGGTGATGACCCGAAACTTGTCATGCACTAGTTTTTACTTTCCGTGAAAATGCAGACAGCCTTCCCCGCGATGACCCGAATTTTGATAGGCTGTTCAAAATTCGGCCGGTCATCGAATACTTCAGCAACAAGTTTGCTGAAGTGTACGTTCCCCAAAGGGAAATTTGTGTGGATGAATCCCTCATCCACTTCAAAGGGAGGCTTCAGTTCCGGCAATACCTGCCCAGCAAGAGAGCGAGGTACGGAATAAAACTCTACAAGCTGTGCGAGAGTATCTCAGGGTACACTCACAGCTTTAGAGTGTATGAAGGTAAGGATTCCAGGATCCAGCCTCCAGAGTGTCCACTGCTGCTTGGGGGTGAGTGGGAAAATAGTGTGGGATTTGATCCATCCACTGCTAGATAAAGGTTGCCATCTGTATGTTGATAACTTTTATACTAGCATCCCAATCTTCCAATCCCTCTCTGCCAGAACTACTGCCGCTTGCGGTACTGTCCGCAGAAACCAGAGGGGCCTCCCTGTGCCGCTAATTGGGCAGCCTCTCCCAAGAGGTGAGAGCCGAGCCCAATGTAGCGACAACATGGTTGTGGTCAAATTCAAAGACAAAAGGGACGTCTTTTTCTTGACCACAATCCACAGTCTTGGCACCACGCCAACCACCACTAGAGGTACCCGCAGCACAGGTCCACAAACCGGACTGTGCCCTGGGGTAAAACAAGCACATGGGGGGAGTTGATCTTTCTGATCAAGTCCTCCAGCCCTACAGCGCCATGAGGCAAGGCCAAGGTGTGGTACAAAAAACTGGCTGAGCACATCATTCAAATGGCACTGTATAACGCATACGTGCTATCACGATGTGCAAGCCAGACCACCAACACCTTCCTTCGGTTTCAGGAGGTGGTAATAAGGGCCCTGAAGTTTGGAGGTGAAGAAGAAGCAAGCCCCAGCACCCCTGGAACTCAAGATTCCCGTATGGTACCAGGGCAACATTTTCCCGGTGAGGTGCCGCAAACAGCTAAGACAGCAAGATCACAAAAAAGGTGTCGGGTCTGCTACAAAAGGGGGATAAGAAGGGACTCCCATTTCCAATGTGAAACCTGTCCTGACAAACCAGGACTGTGCATGAAAGACTGCTTCAAAGTCTATCACACGTCCATGGACTGAACACATTCTGACATTCCTTACAGAACCCACACACTCCAGCCTGACATACACTACACCACACATCAACCTGATGTACACTACACCACACACATCAATCTGACGTACACTACGTCACGTTGATATGTGGTGTGGTGTAGTGTGGTGTATTGTATGTCAATTTGGTGTGTGTAGTGTATTGTACGTCAGGTTGGTGTGTGTGGTGTACACGAAACACACCAACCTTATGCTCACTACACCACAAACACCAACTTGACCTACACTACACTATACTACACCAAACTGACTTACATTACACCATACCAATCTGACGTACACCACGTCATGTTGATGTATGGTGTTATGTAGTGTATGCCAGGTTGGTGTGTGTGTGGTGTGTATGTCAGGTTGGTGTGTGGTGTACTATTCATCAGGTTGGTATGTGTTGTGTATAATAAACCACACGTACACTACACCACACACACCATCTTGACATAATGTTTGTCAGGTTAGTGTGTTTGTGGTGTAGTATACATCACACACACCAACCTGACGTACACTACACCACAAACACCAACCTGACATATACTACATACTCTCCATATGTGACATGGTGCCCGCTAACAATTGGAATTGTTAGCGGACACCATGTCGCGTATGGAAAGCCCCTGTGTGCCTCAACATTGGAGCTCCCCACAAGTGACCCCATTTTGGAAACTAGACCCCTCAAGGAACTTATCTAGATGGGTGGTGAGCACTTTGAATCCCCAGATGCTTCACAAATTGATCCATAAAAATGAAAAAAACGCTTTTTCTCCCACAAAAATCTTATTTTTTCATTTTTACGGATCAATTTGTGAAGCACCTGGGGGTTAAAAGTGCTCACTATGCATCTAGATTTGTTCCTTGGGGGATCTAGTTTCCAAAATGGGGTCACTTGTGGGGGAGCTCTAATGGCACACAGGGGCTCTCCAAACGCGACATGGAGTCCGCTAACAATTTGAATGGAAAATTAGCTCAAATTGTTAGCGGACACCATGTCGCATTTGGACAGCACCTGTGCGCCTAAACACTGGAGCTCCCCCACAAGAGACCCCATTTTGAAAACTAGACCCCCGAAGGAACTTATCTAGATGCATAGTAAGCACTTTGAACCCCCAGGTGCTTCACAAATTGATCCGTAAAAATGAAAAAGTACTTTTTTTTTCCACGAAAATTATTTTCTTTTTGCATTTTTATGGATCAATTTGTGAAGCACCTGGGGGTTCAAAGTACTCACTATGCATCTAGATAAGTTCCTTGAGGGGTCTAGTTTCCAAAATGGGGTTCCTTGTGGGGGAGCTCCAATGATTAGGGGCTGTCCAAATGCGACATGGTGTCCGCTAACAATTTGTGCTAATTTTCCATTCAAATCGTTAGCGGACACCATGTCGCGTTTGGAAAGCCCCTGTGCATCTAAACATTAGAGCTTCCCCACAAGTGACCCCATTTTGGAAACTAGACTCCCCAAGAAACTTATCTAGATGGGTGGTGAGCACTTTGAACCCCTAGGTGCTTCACAAATTGATCCGTAAAAATTAAAAAGTTCTTTTTTTTTTCACAAAAAATTTCTTTTAGCCTAAATGTTTTTCATTTTCACATGAACAACAGGATAAAATGCATCCTAAAATGTCTTGAGCAATTTGTCCTGAGTACACCCATACCTCATATGTTGTCATAAACCACTGTTTGGGCGCACGGCAGGGCTCAGAATTGAAGGAGCGCAATTTCACTTTTTGAATGAAAAATTGGCTCCAAAAGTTAAATTGTGCTCCTTCCCTTCTGAGCCCTGATGTGCGCCCAAACAGTGGTTTATGACCACATATGAGGTATCAGTGTACTCAGGAGAAATTGCCCAACATACTTTAGGATCCATTTTATCCTGTTGCCCATGTGAAAATGAAAGAATTGAGGCTAAAATAACATTTTTGTTGTAAAAATTAAAATGTCCATTTTTTCCTTCAATGTCGCTTTAGTTCCCGTGAAGCACCTGAAGGGTTAATAATCTTCTTGAATGTAGATTTGAGTAGATTGAGGGGTGCAGTTTTTGTAATGGTGTCACTTTTGGGAGTTTTATGTCATGTAAACCCCTCAAATTGACTTCAAATGTGATGTGGTCACTAAAAAAAAATGGTTTTGTAAATTTTGCTGGAAAAATGAGAAATTGCTGATGAACATTGAACCCTTATAACTTCCGAACAAAATATTTTTTTTTCCAAAATTGTGCTGATGTAAAGTAGACATGTGGGAAATGTAATTTACTAACTATTTTGTGTCACACAACTCTCTGGTTTAACAGAATAAAAATTCAAAAATTCTAAATTGCGAAATTTTCTAACTTTTTGCCAATTTTTTAATTTTTTAACAACTAAATGCAAAAATTATCGACCTAACTTTACCACTAACATGAAGCCCAATATGTCACGAAAAAACAATCTCAGAATCGCTAGGATCCGTTGAAGCGTTCCAGAGTTATTACCTCATAAAAGGACACTGGTCAGAATTGCAAAAAATGGCAAGGTCAGGACGGCCAAAATAGGCTGGGTCATGAAGGGGTTAAAGCATAATAATTCCCACATTTTCATATATCTCACAAGGAGCAATGAAGCTTGAACTAGCCCTGCTGATCACTATACAATCTATTGGCTGTATTTCTAGTAAAATTAGTTAATAATGTATTAAAAGCTGACTTTAAAGTTTAACTTTGCTGCAGGCTTTGTAGGTTGATCTGTTTAAAAATATAATACAATCATGGATGAAAATGTTGGCACCATTACAATATGATATTTCGTGAATTTCGGCAGCGCGGTCAGTAACCCTTCATCTGCTTCTCCTGGACCTACATCACCTGCTGGGGACTGTGGTAGCTGTTTTTATGCCATTATAGTGATTGTGACTTCTCACAACCACAAAAGGTGAGCCTTTACAATAACTCCTAGAACAGACTAACTCTCAAATAAGACCCTATGTACATTTTTTTATTCCTTCTAAGCAGCTTATACTGGAACACAAATCCTAAGTATTGGTCTGTGACAATACCCTCCGCAGCTAGAGGAGCCAAACGTAATACTGAAAGTAGAGATGATCTGAAAATTGGAAAAGACAAGCCAATAATGGTCAGTGTTGGCTACTAGGTAAGAACAAGGAAAGGGGGGAATTCCAGCATTGAAAACATTAAAATTGTAGGTGGAAAGGTGCTTAAGACAATGCAGCTTTGTCAACAGTTTTAAAATCTTCACCAAAACAGTGCCAGAAAGCTACATAATTAACTTCAGCCTTTATGATATTCCTCTAAGCAGTCTTAAAAAACAAAAGAAAGGTACATTTTTCTTCTTTAATTTTTCAGATAAGGAATTCTGAACCGTGAGATGAAAATGCAATGTAACTTGAATACACCTAATAGAAACTAGCACATTTTGACATTTAAAAAGTTAATCTTTTCAAAGATTATTAAATGTAGTGTTATTAAATCAATCTATGAATACAATACCGTAACATAAGACAAAATTGTTTAGCGTCATATAATAATAGGACTCTATAAACATCTATATCAATTTACCTCTTATAAAGACATATTGTTTCTACCACCTCTTCCTGAAATCACAGCAGTATGGGTTGATTAGTAATATTCTTTGACAAGTAGAAACAAGCATGAATAAAATCTTCAAATGGTAGACACAAATACATAAGTTGTTTTTCAGTAAAATAAATTTGATGTAGTTGATCTTATTCAGAAATATATTAAATATTTCCTGAAATAAAACTGATTTAATTCCTTATATAATTCTATATAAAGAAATGCCCTGGTGATTATGTTCATCACTAGGTAGAAGGATGGTGACATCACAATGGGGGCAGGCTGGGTGGCACTGAGGGCGGCAGCCGTCTCTTCCCCCTGTGCAATCTCTCCCCTGTTTGCTGCTTTTTTCCACCTGTGCTCTTCCCAAAGTATGTAAATAGTTAAAATAGTTAAAATCCTGTTTTTTTTTTTTGTTTTTTTTTTATTAATAAAGAGTTTAATTTCCTGGTAAAAAAATATGTAGGGCTTCACTGTATTTTCTACTGTCAGTGCAGATAAACCAAGCAGCTACTGGCTGCCAACCCCCACGCCTGGTGTTACCTTTGCTGGCAATGAAAAACACAGGTGAGGCCTATTTTTTTTAGTTGTTTAAATAAGTAACTAAATAAAAAATTGTCATGAGCTTCACTGTATTTTCTATTGCCAGCCAAGGTTACCCAGACAGCTGGGGGCTGGAATTTTGCAGCGTGGTAAGGCCCAATTGTTTTGGCCCCCCACGCTGAAAATTGCATCCAGCAGCCACCACAGAATTGGTGCCTCCATGAGAGCCCCACTCCTCCACCTGCCATGTAGCTTTGGCAGAGAGGGTAATAATGGGCTTGATGTCAGGATGATAGCCGGCCATTAGCAATACTTTCAGTAAAGATAAATTAACACACACACAGAAATCCTTTATTACATACAAAATAGATACACCTCGCTATCCTCTTTATTAGCTCCCAAGTTCCCCTCTGACGTAATCTTGTATTTACTGCAATTTTGCGGTGGGGCAATGTGATGCGTCACGCCACCGCCTTCTTTGCATACCCGAGTGTGCAAAGATGGTGGCCGTGTGTTTATGTATGTGTCTGTATACAGTGCCTACAAGTAGTCTTTAACCCCCTGCAGATTTACCTGGTTGACACATGCGGAATTAACTTGGCATTGTGACATTTGGACTGTAGATCAGCCTGGAAGTGGGAAATGCACTGCAGCCAAAAAGATTTTTTACTTTTTTTTTTTTTTTTTTAAAGCGTTAAAAGTTAATTCAGAGGGTCATTTATTATTCAACCCCTCAAACCACCAGCATTCTGTTTGGTCCCCCTAAAGTATTAAGAAGTGGTTCAGGCACAAAGAACAATGAGCTTCACATGTGTGGATTAATTATGTCTTTTGCCAGCCTTTTCTGACTATTTAAGACCCTCCCCAAACTTGTGAACAGCACTCATACATGGTCAACATGGGAAAGACAAAGGAGCATTCCAAGGCCATCAGAGACAAGATCGTGGAGGGTCACAAGGCTGGCAAGGGGTACAAAACCCTTTCCAAGGAGTTGGGCCTACCTGTCTCCACTGTTTGGAGCATCATCCGGAAGTGGAAGGCTTATGGAACTACTGTTAGCCTTCCACGGTCTGGACAGCCTTTGAAAGTTTCCTCCCGTGCCGAGGCCAGGCTTGTCCGAAGAGTCAAGGCTAACCCAAGGACAACAAGGAAGGAGCTCTGGGAAGATCTCATGGCAGTGGGGACATTGGTTTCAGTCAATACCATAAGTAACGTACTCCACCGCAATGGTCTCCTTTCCAGACGAGCCCGTAAGGTAACTTTACTTTCAAAGCGTCATGTCAAGGTTCGTCTACAGTTTGCTCATGATCACTTGGAGGACTCTGAGACAGACTGGTTCAAGGTTCTATGGTCTGATGAGACCAAGATCGAGATCTTTGGTGCCAACCACACACGTGACGTTTGGAGACTGGATGGCACTGCATACGACCCCAAGAATACCATTTCTACAGTCAAGCATGGTGGTGGCAGCATCATTCTGTGGGGCTGTTTCTCAGACAAGGGGCCTGGCCATCTGGTCCGCATCCATGGGAAGATGGATAGCACGGCCTACCTGGAGATTTTGGCCAAGAACCTCCGCTCCTCCATCAAGGATCTTAAGATGGGTCGTAATTTCATCTTCCAACAAGACAACGACCCAAAGCACACAGCCAATAAAACCAAGGCCTGGTTCAAGAGGGAAAAAATCAAGGTGATGGAGTGGCCTAGTCAGTCTCCTGACCTTAACCCAATTGAAAACTTGTGGAAGGAGCTCAAGATTAAAGTCCACATGAGACACCCAAAGAACCTAGATAACTTGGAGAAGATCTGCATGGAGGAGTGGGCCAAGATAACTCCAGAGACCTGTGCCGGCCTGATCAGGTCTTATAAAAGACGATTATTAGCTGTAATTGCAAACAAGGGTTATTCCACAAAATATTAAACATAAGGGTTGAATAATAATTGACCCAAACTTTTATGTTTAAAATTTATAAAAATTCAACTGAGCAACATAACTTCTTGGTTTGTAAGTATTATGCTTCTGTTAATAAATCCTACTCTCGTTTGCAGTTTGAAGGCTCTAACTTATTTGCATCTTATCAAACCACCTAAATCTGCAGGGGGTTTAAGACTACTTGTAGGCACTGTATGTCTGTGTATGAATGTGTGTGTGCATGTATGTTTGTGCATACGTATGTGTGTGTATATGTGTGTGCATGTATGGGCAATGTGATAGGGCGACTCGCTTGCGGGCGTCAGGAAATCAACAAGAGGCAGCATCTTCACAATCTTATAGTCCAAAATGGTTTATTTCCTCCATAAACCGATAACAGAAAAACGCAAAACTAGCAGCCTTTAAGTGCAGGCCAAAACAAATGGAAAACAATTGCTTTAAAGCGCCCCTTCTCAGGTGTCGCCGACCTGCGTTCACACAGGTTGGTCAGTGACCAGCATCCAGCTTGGGCTGGAGTTTTTACACACAGGAGGCTACTCTCAGCCCCTCCTAGCACAGAGACTGTGCTTTACACCAGTGCAAATGTGCACTAGAAAATAATACTCATGCTTATGTCACTGATAACAGGCATCTCTGTGACACATACCTCCCATCAATTATGTGACCCCTCGCCACCTCACAGCATGCATGTATGTGTGTGCATGTATGTATGCATCTGTGCATGAGTGTGTATGTATGTGTGTGCATATACATGTGTGTATGTATCACATATGTGTGTATGTGCGTGTGTATGTGTTGTATGTGCATGTGTGCGAATGTATGTGCTTGCATGTATGGGCATGTATGAGTATGTATGGATATATATGTGTGTATACATATTGGCATGTATGTATGTGTGTATATGTGTGCATGTATGTCTATGTATATATGTGTGTATGTGTATGCATGTATGTATCAGCATGTGTGTATGTATTTGTGTATGTATCTGTATGTGTGGGAATGTATGCATGTTTGTATATATGCGTGCATGTAGGTGTATGCATGTATGGGCATATTTGTGTGTACATATATGGGCATATATGTGTGTGCATGTATGTTTATGTATGTGTGCATGTATGGACATGTATGTGTGTACATGTATATATGTATGTATGTATGTAGGTGTGTGTATGTGTGTGTGCATGTACAGTACAGACAAAGTTTGGACACATCTTCTCATTCAAAGAGTTTTCTGTATTTTCATGACTATGAAAATAGTAGATTCACACTGAAGGCATCAAAACTATGAATTAACACATTTAGAATAATATACTTAACAAAAAAGTGTGAATCAACTGAAAATATGTCTTATATTCTAGTTTCTTAAAAGTAGCCACCTTTTGCTGTGATTACTGCTTTGCACACTGCTTTTGGCATTCTCTTGATGAGATTCAAGAGGTAGTCACCGGAAATGGTTTTCACTTCACAGGTGTGCCCTGTCAGGTTTAATAAGTGGGATTTCTTGCCTTATAAATGGGGTTTGGACCATCAGTTGTGTTTTACAGAAGTCTGGTGGATATACAGATGATAGTCCTACTGAATAGACTGTTAGCTGATTTTGTCTTGCCATAATACAAATTCTAAGTAAAGAAAAATGAGTGTCCATCATTACTTTAAGAAATAAAGGTCAGTCAGTCCGACAGATTGGGAAAACCTTGAAAGTGTCCCCATGTGCAGTTGCAAAAAACCATCAAGCGCTGTAAAGAAACTGGCTCACATGAGGACCACCCCGGGAAGGGAAGACCAAGAGTCACCTTTGCTGCGGAGGTTAAGTTCATCCGAGTCACCAGCCTCAGAAATCGCAGGTTAACAGCAGCTCAGATTAGACACCAGGTCAAAGCATCTCAGGGAACTCCTTCAAGACAGTTGGAAGAATATTTCCGGTGACTACCTCTTGAAGCTCATCAAGAGAATGCCAAGAGTGTGCAAAGCAGTAATCAAAGCAAAAGGTGGCCACTTTGAAGAACCTAGAATATAAGACATATTTTTAGTTGTTTCACACTTTTTTGTAAAATTCCACATGTGTTAATTCATAGTTTTTATGCCTTCAGTGTCAATCTACAAATTTCCCATAGGAGCCCATGTTAAAAAAACGCATGCGTTTTCTGAAACGCATGCGTTTTTTTAACATGGGCTCCTATGGGAAACGCATGCGTTTTTGAATGGCACTATTTGTACATGCGTTTTTGCATGCGTTTCCCATAAGGCCCCATATTAAAAAACGCATGCGTTTTTGGAAAAGCTCCAAAAACGCATGGGACTGTCACACATGCTTTTTGGCTATTAGGGCATGCATTTTTTAACATGGGGGCCTATGTGTGCGTTTTTTACATGCGTTTTTGAAAACGCAGGTCTCCAAAGACGCATGTGAAAAATGCAACTGTGACCCCAGCCTTACACCTATTAGATTGAAGATAAGGCACAAGTTTTACCTTACAAACTCAAGTTTTCACAGTGGTTTGTTGCAATTCAACAATGCATCCCTCTGACTGAAAAATGTTTGTGCACTTCTGATGTCAATAAATGACTTTTGAGAATTGTCCAAATAACTGCTTAACTTCTGTTCTCTTCTTCAGCCGTAGATGAATAATATATTGTTTGACAAAGCCTTATACATTATCCCTCTTGATCCAAAATAAACATAGCAGAACATACATTGATATACGTATTTCATATATAAGTGTGTGTATGTGCTTCCACTTCTTAGGGCATGGGGGTCATATGCACAAGGGGCTTTTCATGTAGATAGTTATAATTATTTTTGCAGAGAAAGGTTTGATGACATAATGTTTATTGAAAAAACATGATCGCTGACAAGAGAACACTTTCTTGGCACTTTCACTTGAATCCTAACTTAAAAAACATTAGACAGATTATGCAGACTATATGTTAAGACCTAAGAAAGCAATGGTCATTCAGGGTTTCCAGTTCACTCTTTCATACCTAACCTGTGTATGGCTGCTGACCTCATAAAATGGCTGTCCATTAAAAATCATGGAGAAGCTATTTTCAGGTTATTTTCAATATGTTTGTTTGACCCCTAATGTGACTCTTAAGAAATTATTAGCATTATTATAACCTCAAAGAGGAGAAATCCACTTGAAAACATTTGCTTGTTCTTGTCTTTAATCTCCTAAGCGTAACATGATATATAGTTTGCCTTTCCTTAGGGTCTTATGATGTACTGTTATGCTACAGTGATCATGGATATCCTAGGCTAAGTAAAGATAGTAATGTATTGGGATATAAAGACAGAACAATACATTTCAGGGCCCAGATGGCATTCATCCCCAAGTTCTACAGGAATTAAATGCTATGATTGACAGATCATTATTTTTAATATTTAAATATTCCATAATGACCATGTCTGTTCTACATGACTGGTTCATAGCAGATGTGGCGCCAGTATTTTTAATAAAAATCTAAATTAGAGGACAACACACAATTTCCTTACTTATAAGAAAAATATATTGGAATCTTCAAGTCCTCAGTGGTTGATACCTTTTAATAGCTAACTGAAAAGATGGTAAACATAGCAAGCTTTTGGGACACTGTGGTCCCTTCCTCAGGCTGATAATGACACAAATTCTGAAGACACATACATATATACATAAGCAAATGAAACAAAAAAAAAAACAGTTTTAGATGTTATAGTAAATGCGACAGGTGACGTAAACCAGAGTCAGGCCTGGGAGGAAGAGATGGGCCTGGGGAATAGAAACTAAAAGTCTAAGATAAGATAAGCGGAACAAATTGTATAATGGTAGTGGTCTGTGTAGAACTGAAAATACGTAATGAGTTGAGGAAAGCAATAAAAAGAGGCGAGGGTGTTCATATAAGAAGTGTCAAATGTTCATTGTCCTCAAACTGGAGTTTGTTGGAAATGTAATATCCCCAAATGTCTTTTCAATTTATATAGAAAAAAGCATAAATCTGTGATGTCCCCAAATGTCCATTCATGTTATATAAAAAGCCATGAAATCATGTGATACATTTAATCCTGTTTTGATTGCGTCAAAGGTCATTATCAATTTGTATTCCCAAATTCTTCTCTCTCTCTGATGTGTTTTTTTACCATTTCACACCACTTTAAATGTTTCTTTATCTTCAGTCGATTGTGCTAAAATGAATTGAGTCATTGCAAACTACACTGCTCAAAAAAATAAAGGGAACACTTAAAGAGGACCTGTCACCAAACCAGGCATGGTGCTCTAATTACAGCACTGGATGCAGCATGTTTGCAGCATGCAGACAAGGGGTCACCCAGCACTCGAGCAGCCCTGTACCCCGAGATAATACAGTTAGAAAACTTACATGCTACAGCCATTAAGGAGGTGGCTAGGGGCTGCAGCCAAGGGCAGATTCACACCCCCTGCATGTTTAATCTGCCCACCGCTACCAATCATTCTCTCCCTGTCTGCAGCATTTAGACAGAGATTTTTTTCAGAACTTGCCATTTGGCTCCTCCCCTCATGGGGCGGGGCTAAACGGACTTTCTGGGAGAGAAAAAAAAACTCTTTAAATGCTGCAGACAGGGAGAGAATGATTGGTAGCGGTGGGCAGATTAAACATGCAGGGGGTGTGAATCTGCCCTTGGCTGCAGCCCCTAGCCACCTCCTTAGTGGCTGGAGCATGTAAGTTTTCTAACTGTATTATCTCGGGGTACAGGGCTGCTCAAGTGCTGGGGGACCCCTTGCCTGGATGCTGCAGACATACTGCATCCAGTGCTGTAATTAGAGCACCATGCCTGGTTTGGTGACAGGTCCTCTTTAAACAACAGAATATAACTCCAGGTAAATCAAATTTCTGTGAAATCAAACTGTCCACTTAGGAAGCAACATTGAGTGGGAATCAATTTCACATGCTGTTGTACAAATGGAATAGACAACAGATTGAAATTATTGGCAATTATCAAGACACACTCAATTAAAGAGTGGTTCTGCAGGTGCGGACCTCAGATCACATCTCAGTACCACTGCTTTCTGGCTGATGTTTTGGTCACTTTTGAATGTTGGTTGTGCTTTAACACTCGTGGTAGCATGAGACAGACTCTACAACCCACACAAGTGGCTCAGGTAGTGCAGCTCATCCAGGATGGCACATCAATGCGAGCTGTGGCAAGAAGGCTTGCTGCGTCTGTCAGCTTACTGTCCAGAGGGTGGAGGCACTACCAGGAGACAGGCCAGTACATCAGGAGACATGGGGGCTGTAAGAGAGCAACAACTCAGAAGCAGGACCACTACCTCCGCCTTTGTGCAAGGAGAAACAAGGAGAAACAGAAGGAGCATAGCCAGAGCACAGCAAAATGACCTCCAGCAGGCCACAAATGTTCATGTGTCTGCACAAACAGTAAGAAACCAACTCCATGAGGATGGTATGAGGGCCCGACGTCCACAGATGGAGGTTGTGCTCTCAGCCCAACACCGTGCAGGATGCTTGGCATTCGACACAGAACAGCAGGATAGACAAATTCGCCACTGGCACCCTGTGCTCTACACAGATGAAAGTAGGTTCAGGCTGAGCACATGTGACAGATGTGACAGAGTCTGGAGACGCCGTGGAGAGAAATCTGCTGCCTGCAACATCCTTCAGCATGACCGATTTAACAGTGGGTCAGTAATGGTGTGGGGTGGCATTTCTTTGGAGGGCCGCACAGCCTTCCATGTGCTCGCCAGAGGTAGCCTGAATGCCAATAGGTATCGAGATGAGATCCTCAGACCCCTTGTGAGACCATATGCTGGTGCGGTTGGCCCTGGGTTCCTCCTAATGCAGGACATGCAGCCTCATGTGGCTGGAGTGAGTCATCAGTTCCTTCAAGATGAAGGCATGAATCCGATTGAGCATATCTGGAACATCATGTCTTGCTCCATCCAACAATATCACGTTGCACCACAGACTGTCCAGGAGTTGGAGGATACTTTAGTCAAGGTCTGGGAGGAGATCGCTCAGGAGACCCTCTGCGACCTCATCAGGAGCATGTGTGGCACCCCTGCGGGAGATTGCCACAGGTTTTACCGGTGCAAGGAAGACTAACACCTTGGTTTGACACAGCACACACCACCTTCCACCCCATACCTGAAGGGGGAGCTCTACTGGCTGCATTAAGTCAGTTCCCCTTTAAGAGCACTCAGGCTGAGGGGAGGAGACAGTTAGTCACAGGAGACAGTTTCAGTTAGTTCTTGTGAGGAGAGGAAGAGAGAGGAGGCAGAGTTCTTGGTCTCTGGGGACAGATTCAGGCCAGGACCAGGGACGACTGACTGCTGTGCACACCTCAGGGAAGGGGTCAGAGGCAAGTGGAGGATTAAGGGAACTGAAAAAGGGATTAATTACATGCCCCTTTAGTACACACGGACACTGGACTCCGATGCTACCAGCCTGTAGAGCTGCAGCAGAAAACCCAGCAAACTCAGGAGGTGTTCAGCCCTGAGGAGACAAGGAAAGAGGCACTAAACTGACCAAGCAAAGGACCAGGCGCCACAAGAGAAACAGGGACCCCGCAGGAGGACCTCAATGTCAATTTAGGATAGCAGAAAAGAAGAAGTGGAGGCTTCAGGTTCAGGCTGGTCTCATCCCACACCACAGAGCACAGACACAAAGGTGGCCTCATAACTTTCTAAGGTGAAAGTCCCAAATTGCACCGGGGACCTGGTTATTACTCTGGACTGTACCTGTTATGCTATCATCAGTAAAAGGTACCAAAACAACAATCCCTGTGTGTCTGTGTGCCTGTTTAACCGCTGCAATCCACCATTGTGCCAGAAAGGACTTGATTACTGCCCTCCCTCACCATCTTCCTTCATCACTGCCCTCCCTCACCATCTTCCTTCATTGCTGCCCTGAGGTAAAGCTCCACACTGTGGGGAGCTGTACCACACTTTGCTGCCCCAACCATCACCTAAGCGGCCGGCTGGCAGCGCCGGTATCATATTACCGGGAACTACAGGTGGTGTCACGTTCCCCTGTAAATTGCCCCTTCTCCCATCAACAACAACCCCTTTCAAATTATCCCCAGGGCACGGCATCGGGATCCCGTCCACCCGTGACTCCCTATTCAGCAGACCCGGTGGACGAGTACCCCCTTAGCCCTGGCCGCATCACATGCGCAGGTGTTGTAGGGAGGTCATACAGGCACGTGGAGGCCACACACAATACTGGGCCTAATTGTGACTTGTTTTAAGCACATTACATTCCACTGTAATTTTGAGTGTGACTCCATTGGTTAATAAATTTGATTTCCATTGATGATTTTTGTGTGATTTTGTTGTCAGCACATTCAACTTTGTACAGAACAAAGTATTCAATGAGAATATTTCATTCATTCAGACCTAGGATGCGTTGAGTGTTCCCTTTATTTTTTGGAGCAGTGTATATCTCACCAACAAGCCCTCATATGCCTTTATCAATTGCAGAATAAGAAGGATGGGCTCTTGAAAGAGGTGAGGAAAGATTGCAAAAGCGAAAATTGCCGTGTTTGTAAGGATTTGAAAAATATTCATTGAAAACTGACAAATTACAACTTGCAAAGGACTCAAAATAAAATAACATTTATGTGTATTCCATTGTAGTGTGTGTTCAGCTACTCAGTGGTATAGGATTAGGAAAAGATTTCAAGCAGAGAGATCTTCAAATGCTTCTAAAGTCATATATTGTGCTTTCTCCTGCTTATACTCTCTTCTTTAACTTCTTGACATTATAATGGATGCCTGCCAAATAGGAGCGATTTATCTACTGTTTCTTTGTACAATCTGAACAGAGAACTTACGCAATTTCCACAGCATTTGCCATGGTAACCTAAGAGAGCATTAGTTCACTTAAATTAACATTATTATTAAATCCCAAAGTGCTTATTTCACTGTGCTAGTAAATGCAGTTCTCAATAAAAATATACCTCCGAAGGTTTGGATTAACCAAGCTGCTGGACACGTTTGTTGATCGGATTGCATTGCTTAGTTGCTTCTCATGCATAATAGTACTCTGAACCAGCCTCATTCTACATCTCAAAACTTCAGTATTGGACATTGTAGAGATTTGTCCGCTAGTGAGGACATTGCAGGACACTGAATTTATCATGATGTTTTTGGAACTAGTCTAAGATGACGCGTGGTTTGTGATGTATTATGCAATCTTACAAGATTTATAAACTGTGATGGGTTGCTTATGGCCAGCAGGGGCTGTGAGAATTAAAGAAAGTTCAGCATTAAAGGTTTGCAACATACTTTCCATCAATTTTCTTTTATCCCTTTAATCCAGGTTGCAAGCATTTCCTTAGATTCCCTATTTAACGCTTTATTTCCCATTGCTTACAAAATTTTTACCTCTTAACAACTTTTGACCCATACATACATCAAAGATGCCATTGACGTGGGCTCATGTACTGAGCCCGCATCATTTCCTGCATGTGATGCATGATTTAATCATCTGTCATGCGTCTCTAATAGGGATGTCACACACGTCAATATCACTTGCAATATCGCTGCTGCACACGATGTTGCAGCGATATTGACATGTGTGACAGGGCGCATCAACCAGCAATAAATCGCTGGTTGATGGTCGCCAGGTTTTAGAACCTGCTCCAAAACCTGGTGATGGTTGCTCGGTGGACACACAGCATCGCTGCGTGTGACACCGGGAGCGAGCGAGAAGCCAGCTCCCAGCGCCTCTCAGCAAGCCCTGGGAGTTGGTATCCATGGTAAGCAGCGGGTAACTAAGCACCGCACAGTGCTTAGTTACCCGCTTGTTTACATGGTTACCAGCGATCTCGCTGGTACTGATTGCTGGTGAGTCAGCCTGTGTGACAGCTCACCAGCAATGAGATCGCTGGTGACATTGATGTGTGTGACGTCCCCATGAGAGTCCGAGGTGGAGTGACGCTGCTAATCAGTAAAATCCCTGCGTCAATCTTTGACAATGGAATCTAATTACTCACCGGCAGGATAGTGCATCATTCCCTGCTCCCTGGGCATGCAAATGACCTGATCGCAATGCGCTGATGGACTGCCATGACTGTCAGGGTATAGCTGATGATCCTTGTGTTATTCATTATGATCCTCCTGTGAACACTGGCTGCAAGCCGGCAGTCATAGGTATTCTGGAGACTAGTAAATACGGTAAAAAGTAAAATAACAATAAAGGTTTTTAAAATTATGAAATAACTTAAAAAATTAAAAACACTAAATATTCAATTCACTTCATCATTACAAATAAAACAATTTACAAAAAAAAAAACACAGATATTTGGTATAAGTACATTCAGAAATGTCCGATCTATCAAAATATAAAATAAATAAGCTGATCGGTAGATGATGTTACAAAAAATAATTAAAGCTCCAGAATTAGTCTAGTCTCCGCAATATTGCAATAATTTAAAATAAGAGACAATCAAACTATTGTATCTACCTTAAAATAGCAGCTCAGGGTACAAATAATAAGCCATTACTTAGTCCAAAATCCTCCCCAAAAAAACTTATGAGTCTTGGAAAATGGCGACACAAGAAATTTTTTTTATTTACAAATTTTCTACCTTTTTTATTACTTAAATAAAAAAAAACAATACATACCTAGTCTCTGCATACTTGTACTGACATGGAAAGTTATCCTGCCAGGTCAGTGTTACCATATCGTGAACATGGGGAAAAAAAAAAAAAAAACAATATTGGAATTGCACTTTTTTTTGCAATTTCAACGCACTTGGATTTTTTCCTTGGTTTCCAGTACATTTCAAGAGCAGTCATTCAAAGTCCTTCAAAAGTACAACTCGTCCCACAAAAAACAACCCACATATGGCTAATTTGACGGAATAAGAAAAATGTTATGACCCTTGAAAGAAGGAGAGGAAAAGCAAAAGCGAAAAAACTTAAAATTACCTGAGGGTGAAAGGGGTTAATCTCTTCACAACCTTGAATGTACCTATATGTGCTACACTGCAAGTACTTACCAACATAGCTTGTATGGTTAAATATGACATTATAGCCACAGCAATTGTGATGGCGGGAAGGTGCCTGCTGTTTCTAACAGAGCACCAGAGCTTGTCTTCGGGGAAGGCTCTTCCACAGAGCAAGTACGATTGCTGTGAATAGCTGTGCAAAATTGAATAGACAATTACAGCGATTTCAATGTTTCAGACAATGAAATTGCCTGAAACATTAAGATCTAGCTACAGTCATGGCCAAAAGTATTGACACTCCTGCAATTCTGTCAGATAATACTCAGTTTCTTCCTGAAAATGATTGCAATCACAAATTCTTTGGTATTATTATCTTCATTTAATTTGTCTTCAATGAAAAAACACAAAAAGAATTGTCCTAAAGCCAAATTGGATATAGTTCCACACCAAACATAAAAGGGGGTGGACAAAAGTATTGGCACCGTTAGAAAAATCATGTGATGCTTCTCTAATTTGTGTAATTAACAGCACCTGTAACTTACCTGTGGCACCTAACAGGTGTTGGCAATAACTAACTCACACTTGCAGCTAGTTGACATGGATTAAAGTTGACTCAACCTCTGTCCTGTGTCCTTGTGTGTACGACATTGAGCATGGAGAAAAGAAAGAAGACCAAAGAACTGTCTGAGGACTTGAGAAACCAAATTGTGAGGAAGCATGAGCAATCCAAAGACCTGAATGTTACTGTGTCTACCGTGCGCAGTGTCATCAAGAAGTTTAAAGCCCATGGCACTGTGGCTAACCTCCCTAGATGTGGACGGAAAAGAAAAATTGACGAGAGATTTCAACGCAAGATTATGTGGATGGTGGATAAAGAACCTCGACTAACATTCAAACAAGTTCAAGCTGCCCTGCAGTCCGAGGGTACAACAGTGTAAACCTGTACTATCCGTCGGCGTCTGAATGAAAAGGGACTGTATGGTAGGATACCTAGGAAGACCCCACTTCTTACCCCGAGACATAAAAAAGCCAGGCTGGAATTTGCCAAAACTTACCTGAGAAAGCCTAAAACGTTTTGGATGAATGTTCTCTGGTCAGATGAGACAAAAGTAGAGCTTTTTGGGTAAAGGCATCAACATTGAATTTACAGGAGAAAAAAAGAGGCATTCAAAGAAAAGAACACGGTCCCTACAGTCAAACATGGCGGAGGTTCCCTGATGTTTTGCGGTTGCTTTGCTGCCTCTGGCACTGGACTGCTTGACCATGTGCATGGCATTATGAAGTCTGAAGACTACCAACAAATTTTGCAGCATAATGTAGGGCCCAGTGTGAGAAAGCTGGGTTTCCCTCAGAGGTCATGGGTCTTCCAGCAGGACAATGACCCAAAACACACTTCAAAAAGCACTAGAAAATGGTTTGAGAGAAAGCACTGGAGACTTCTAAAGTGTCCAGCAATGAGTCCAGACCTGAATCCCATAGAACACCTGTGGAGACATCTAAAAATGGCAGTTTGGAGAATGCACCCTTCAAATATCAGGGACCTGGAGCAATTTGCCAAAGAAGAATGGTCTAAAATTCCAGCAGAGCATTGTAAGAAACTCATTGATGGCTACCGGAAGCGGTTGATTGCAGTTATTTTGGCTAAAGGTTGTGCAATCAAGTATTAGGCTGAGGGTGCCAATACTTTTGTCTGGCCCATTTTTGGAGTTTTGTGTGAAATGATCAATGTTTTGCTTTTTGCTTCATTCTGTTTTGTGTTTTTCATTGAAGACAAATTAAATGAAGATAATAATACCAAAGAATTTGTGATTGCAATCATTTTCAGGAAGAAACTGAGAATTATCTGACAGAATTGCAGGGGTGTCAATACTTTTGGCCATGACTGTATAACCGGTGCTACAACAGCAGCACCGATAACAAGCTGAACCTCAGCAACAGTGGTGTCACCCTCTCCAGGCTGGATTGGAGTGATTGTTTTGTGACACGTGATCGCTCAAATCAGCATGCAGAGGGGCAGTTTGACCCTATATTGACAACTCTGCTCAGCCTCACTCCGACATAGAAACATGACGAGAGTTGTCCTTGTGCTGGTCTGCATAACCATCTTGCTGAGATTAGTGGTGCCACAAGAGATTTCTGCTTGTGATTCTGCTGTTCCTCAGCCTCTACCTGCTGTCCTGATCCTTTGAGTAGACCCTTTTCTTTTCCTGCTCTTTTTTAGCTGACCCCATCCCCCTTTTTTCCCATTTCTACCCCCCCTAATGCCACCAAGCACTGATCAGGTACTTCATCACTTGAGTTTTGACAGCTTTTTTGCACCACATCCATGTTTGTGTACTGCAGCCGCTTAGTCACTGATACATCAATGAAATACATCACTGATCAGCGTCTGTGCTCAATTCTGGCCAGGGCTTTTTTATCTGTCTGTTTTTTCCCAAAACTTTTTGCAGCACATCCGTGTATGCATCCTGCAACCACAGATCAGTATCCTGTTTTTTTATTTTTAAAAATGTAAATAAAAATCAAATAAAAATAATACATTTAGAGTGATATGCCTAAATTATCTACAGTAAAAATATACTATCAGAATCTACTACAGTATTTTTAATGAATATACTCAGGGTTAGTGTCAGTTGCCAGCGCTCAGAAAATTTTTTTCATAATGACATCCGTTTAGTAAGGTCTTTTTTATCTTACCAAATTTTAATATTCTACTTTTAATGACTATTGGATAACTACAAGGCGGCCTATTTATATGGATGCACCTAAATGAAATGGGAATGGTTGGTGATATCAACTTCCTGTTTGTGGCACATTAGTATATTGGAGGGTCAAAACTTTTCCAGATGGGTGGTGATCATGGCAGCCATTTTGAAGTTGGCCATTTTGGATCCAACTTTATTTTTTCAATGGGAAGAGGTTGCATGACCCTCTTCCCATTGAAAAAAATACACATTAAACCTATTGGGAATTTCATAAGAAAAACAATGGTGTGCTTGGTTTTAACGTAACATTATTCTTTCATGAGTTATTTACAAGTTTATGACCACTTATAAAATGTGTTCAAAGTGCGGCCCATTGTGTTGGATTGTCAATGCAACCCTCTTCTCCCTTTCTAAACAGAAAAGAGAAAGAGCGGAGGGGCCTCCTAGTGAAAGCCTGACAGGTGCAGGGACAGGCTGGGTTAAAATGCGCTCACCTCAGAGGGTTATGCACCAGGCATAACACCGTGGAGAAGCGCTGTGTAGAGGGCAGGCAGGCGCCGGGGATCCGACCAGTTTAGAAGTTGCGGTCACGTGGTGCGGTCACATGGGGTGACGTTACCACAGGTCCTCCAGCTCTCCAGTGTTCAGGAAATTAGAAGTCTTCTCTATGTGCAGCACCCACCGCTCGCCATAGGGCTAAGGGACAATATGAGAAAGAAATTGGCGGTTTTGGGGCGCTCAAGGAGGAGACAATGGAGGGATAGTAATACTTTCCTTTATTTAGCATGAACAAGGGGTCTTCACAACGCGTTTCGGCGGTAGCTCCGCCTTCATCAGGTGATCACCTCCATTGTCTCCTCCTTGAGCACCCCAAAATCGCCAATTTCTTTCTCATCTTCTCCCTTTCTAGACACACTGACAGCAACACTGCAGAAAAAATGCTAGGACAGGCTTCCAGTATCTGTTGTTTCAGATGCTGCACATCTCGTATCTTCACAGCATAGACAATTGCCTTCAGATGAGAGATGAGGCAAACTTTTTGTGAATGGTGAAGTTAACAAACAAAACCACCGCTATTGCTCTAACACTAACGCACAGTGGATAGATCGTCCAAGACTGTACACAAAAATTGATGGTATGATGTGGTATATGGAGTACAAAGATAGGAGTGCCATTCTTGATCAGTGGAAACCTCAATGCCACTGGATATCTGAATCATGTAGCAATGACAGCACAATCCAATGGGTAAATCGTATCACTGATCAGATCGGGGCTGTTATACACATTTCAGGTGATGAGATTAGCTGAAATGTGCAGGGGATGATGCGGGCTCACAGCATGAGCTCGCATCATAGGGTTGGAGGCAACCTATGATGCACATGTTCAGTACAGTTCTAGAGTACCTCAAAGTGTTACATATCTTTTCAAGCCTATTAAAAGCTGAAAAGTATTGATGGTATGCGGCAATTTTTTTTTACTGAGAATCAAATAAAAAAAAAAAAAGTCACATAGGACAAATTGGAATTTCAAATTATTTCATCATCGCTAAGTGAAATATAAGTGCAGGGAATTTATCCAATGGAATCTATGCCTTAATTAAAAAAATCAGTGTTTGTGTCTAGGGGAAAGAATTATTTCATGATCATCACAGACTATGATTCTTACTATGAGAGCGTTGATACCATCTAAATGACACTTGAATATGCCAATCTGAATTGAGCAAGTTTATTATCATCCATATTGCCTTTATTAAAAGATATATATCAATACTTATATGCAAAAGATTGATAGAGATGTGTTGCAGATTCAGGGAATTATTCTGATTGCCATATTTGCTACCAATGTTGTTCACTAAGCATACAGTGGCTTTGCCTGGAAGCATTGTCTGCATACTTAAATTTCTATACTTGACTTTTCTTCTGCAAGACGGACATTAAAGAGATTGTATCCGGAAAGATATTCACATGGTGGCTCATAACTTACAAATCACTGGGAATTCCACTCCTGGGAACCCCACCGTTCAACGGAACACAAGAATGTTCTATTCATTGCCTGGAGCCAGGAAGGATTTTTTCCCTGAAAACGATGAAATTTAAAACTGTCTCAAAGGGATTTTTACATTTACTATGTAAATTCTTTAAGCTTCTCTATATGATATCCATATGTCCTAATAAGATATATGGTAAGTGGCTGTCATTCCTCATTTAACATATAAGTGTTCAGGACATACAAAGTTTTTCTTTTATTCTTGGGACCAGACTGTAGAACAAAGACTGTGTTTAGTTTACCTTCAAAGTCTACATTTCTGACCTGTATATATCATGGCCATGCTATGATCTCCTTATTTAGCATGTCTAAAAAGATGTTGCAAATTTGAACTAAAATTTCGTTTTTGCTTTATTATTATTTTTTACTAACAAGAGAGCAAAACTATCAAATGACTGATTTCAACAATTCATCTTTCAGTATCTTGAAGTTTGAAGTAATTTTAATTTGAACAATCTGTGATAAAAGTAGTTCAACCAGGCAGAATGGGGCTCCTGTGCAAGAACAATATATTGCAGTCCAATAACTCATCATAATGCACCTTTCCCCTTCTTTGGAGGTCCAAGTGGGCCCCCTCAGGTCTTGGATCCCTGTTGTGCTGCACAGGTTTACACCACTGGAATATCGGCCCATGAGTCCCACACAGCATCCATTTAAGACCAAACAAATCAATGCTGAGAAGATAATAACACTGCTATGATTTAATATAAAGAAATTACAATATTTAATGAATGAATATTGCGGATATCTTTTTTCTATTTAAATGCATGTGTCTTTGGCTAAAAATTATTATTATTATTTTTACAAAATTTGAAATGTTTTCCTCAGAAAGGACAAAAAGTATTTATAAAAGAGCGTAAAAAGCTTTGCAAATATGACAGTCTATTACAGATAGGGGTCAAATTTGCTTTCCAAAATTCATGTGTCGCTGAATCAGTTCTGAGCCCTCCCATTTGTTCAAACACAAGATGCATTTTTATTTGATAAATGAAGAATCTCAGAACATATTTTTAATATAAGTTTATGGAAAGTGCATCCTATATATTTAACATTACATGTCTTGCTTTCTATATACTGTAGTTAATCACATGATTAGTATTGAAGTTAAGAAATGACTTTATTTTATTGTCATCACTAATGTTATGCATTTATATCACAAATTTACAGACATTGCATTTTGTCCCGACACATCTGTGAAAACCTGTACAGGATATAACCATGTTGTTTTACTGGTAGGAGCAGTATATAAACTGGGGGACAACTTTGTTCCCAAAGATCTCCCTGTTATTCCCTAATTAAGGATTTTGTTTAGTTAAGGAACCTGATTTAAAATAGGGATATACAGTACAGACCAAATGTTTGGACACACCTTGTCATTCAAAGAGTTTTCTTTATTTTCATGACTATGAAAACTGTAGATTCACACTGAAGGCATCAAAACTATGAATTAACACATGTGGAATTATATACTTAACAAAAAAGTGTCAAACAACTGAAAATATGTCTTAGATTCTAGGTTCTTCAAAGTAGCCACCTTTTGCTTTGATTACTGCTTTGCACACTCTTGGCATTCTCTTGATGAGCTTCAAGAGGTAGTCACCGAAAATGGTCTTCCAACAGTCTTGAAGGTGTTCCCAGAGATGCTTAGCACTTGTTGGCCCTTTTGCCTTCACTCTGCGGTCAAGCTCAACCCAACCATCTCGATTGGGTTCAGGTCTGGTGACTGTGGAGGCCAGGTCATCTGGCATAGCACCCTATCACTCTCCTTCTTGGTCAAATAGCCCTTACATAGCCTGGAGGTGTGTTTGGGGTCATTGTCCTGTTGAAAAATAAATGATGGTCCAACTAAACGCAAACCGGACGGAATAGCATGCCGCTGCAAGATGCTGTGGTAGCCATGCTGGTTCAGTATACCTACCATTTTGAATAAATCCCCAACACTGTCACCAGCAAAGCACCCCCACACCATCACAGCTCCTCCTCCATGCTTCACGGTTGGAACCAGGCATGTAAAGTCCATCCGTTCACCTTTTCTGTGTTGCACAAACACACGGTGGTTGGAACCAAAGATCTCAAATTTGGACTCATAAGACTAAAGCACAGACTTCCACTGGTCTAATGTCCTTGTCCTTGTATTCTTTAGCCCAAACAAGTATCTTCTGCTTGTTGCCTGTCCTTACCAGTGGCTTCCTAGCAGCTATTTTACCATGAAGGCCTGCTGCACAAAGTCTCCTCTTAACAGTTGTTGTAGAGATGTGTCTGCAGCTTGAGCTCTGTGTGGCATTGACCTGGTCTCTAATCTGAGCTGCTGTTAACCTGAGATTTCTGAGGCTGGTGACTTGGATGAACTTATCCTCTGCAGCAGAGGTAATTCTTGGTCTTCTTTTCCTGGGGCGGTCCTCATGTGAGCCAGTTTCTTTGTAGTGCTTGATGGTTTTTGCAACTGCACTTGGGGACTTTTTCAAAGATTTCCCAATTTTTCGGACTGATTGACCTTCATTTTTTAAAGTAATGATGGCCACTCGTTTTTCTTAACTTAGAATTTGTATTATGGCTAGAAAAAAGCAGCTAACAGTCTATTCAGTAGGACTATCAGCTGTGTATCCACCAGACTTCTGCACAACACAACTGAGGGTCCCAACCCCATTTATAAGGCAAGAAATCCCACTTATTAAACCTGACAGGGCACACCTGTGAAGTGAAAACAATTTCCGGTGACTACCTCTTGACGCTCATCAAGAGAATGCCAAGAGTTTGCAAAGCAGTAATCAAAGCAAAAGGTGGCTACTTTGAAGAACCTAGAATATAAGACATATTTTCAGTTGTTTCACACTTTTTTGTTAAGTATATAATTCCACATGTGTTAATTCATAGTTTTGATGCCTTCAGTGTGAATCTACAATCTTTATTTTCATGACTATGAAGAAAACTCTTTGAATAAGAAGGTGTATCCAAACATTTGGACTGTACTGTATATCTGTATGATGTATTTATTTTCATTATGCTTGTGACTATAAGGAGTGCTGAAGAAAAGCTTAGTTGTATCGTCTGGAGAACTAGCTTTTTACCTCATGGAGAGGAATTTGTCTGCCAGCTTTAAGAAGGCAGATAAGCTGATAAGGGAGCTTATAGCCGCAATGCTCCTCTGGGAAATATGCAAATTGTCACTTCAAGGGGGAAGTGGATGAACTCTAGTGCCACCTTTCTGTAGCTGTCCTCAAAGTCATAATCAACTCTTTAACAAGCCTTTTAATATGACCTAGGAATAGTGCCTTGGTCATAATAAAATGCTTGTTAAAGAGTCGATTATGATTTTGAGGACAGCTACCGAAAGGTGGCACTAGAGTTCATCCACTTCCTCAATAAAGCGACAATTTGGCTTTCTTTTGTTCTTTTTGAATATTTCTTTTATTCTAACACTTATTACCCATTTCCGTGTATATCCGTAGATATTTACCTATCTTGCTTGAGGATCCTACATTGTGCAAATAATGCAGCCAGGACGCAACATTGTTGCAAAAGAAGCTCCATTGCTGGGCAATATTTTATCGCCTAAGTTGCAGCACAAAGGGATCTACAGGTGTAGCAGTAGTAGATGTCAAACGTGTAAAGTGGCCCATGTTTGCAAAAAGTATTGGAATAATAGCCATTCAAACTTTTATCCTATCTGTAAATATAAACTGTAACATACGAAATGTTGTTTGTTGCATTCAGTGTGCTAGATGTCAGATTTTATATACCGTATATACTCGCGTATAAGCCGAGTTTTTCAGCCCAAAATTTGGGCTGAAAAGTCCCCCCTCGGCTTATACGCGGGTATATAAAAAATAAAAAAAATACAGCCGCAGCCCCGGAGGTATACAGGCCCCCCCATCAAGTTCCAGGGCCCCCCCCCTTGCGCGCCAGCCTGTAAAGGAAAATCATACTTACCGGTGTCCAGTCGCGCCGTCCGCAGCTGCCGACATGATGATCCCCGGCTCCATTCAGCGTCTTCCGCATTTCCTGTAGTCGCGGGCAATGACGTCATTGCCCGCGACCACAGGAAGTCGCGGGAAGACGCTGAATGGAGCCGGGGATCGTCATGTCGGCAGCTGCGGACGGCGCGACTGGACACCGGTAAGTATGATTTTCCTTTACAGGCTGGCGCGCAAGGGGGGGGGGCCCTGGAACTTGATGGGGGGCCTGTATACCTCCGGGGCTGCGGCTGTATACAGCCCTGGGGCTGCGGCTGTATACAGCCCTGGGGCTGCGGCTGTATACAGCCCTGGGGCTGCGGCTGTATACAGCCCTGGGGCTGCGGCTGCTGTATATACATATGGGGCTGCATATGGGGCTGCATATGGGGCTGCATATACCTCTGGGGCTGTATATACCTCTGGGGCTGTATATACCTTTGGGGCTGCAATATGGGGCTGCATATACCTCTGGGGCTGCATATAGGGCTGCATATACCTCTGGGGCTGCATATAGGGCTGCATATACCTCTGGGGCTGCAATGTGGGGCTGCATATACCTCTGGGGCTGCAATGTGGGGCTGCATATACCTCTGGGGCTGCATATAGGGCTGCATATACCTCTGGGGCTGTATATACCTCTGGGGCTGCATATAGGGCTGCATATACCTCTGGGGCTGCATATAGGGCTGCATATACCTCTGGGGCTGCATATGGGGCTGCATATACCTCTGGGGCTGCATATAGGGCTGCATATACCTCTGGGGCTGTATATACCTCTGGGGCTGCATATAGGGCTGCATATACCTCTGGGGCTGCATATAGGGCTGCATATACCTCTGGGGCTGCATATGGGGCTGCATATACCTCTGGAGCTGCATATAGGGCTGCATATACCTCTGGGGCTGTATATACCTCTGGGGCTGCATATAGGGCTGCATATACCTCTGGGGCTGCATATAGGGCTGCATATACCTCTGGGGCTGTATATACCTCTGGGGCTGCATATAGGGCTGCATATACCTCTGGGGCTGCATATAGGGCTGCATATACCTCTGGGGCTGCATATAGGGCTGCATATACCTCTGGGGCTGTATATACCTCTGGGGCTGCATATAGGGCTGCATATACCTCTGGGGCTGCATATAGGGCTGCATATACCTCTGGGCTGCATATACCTCTGGGGCTACATATACCTCTGGGGCTGCATATACCTCTGGGGCTGCATATAGGGCTGCATATACCTCTGGGGCTGCATATAGGGCTGCATATACCTCTGGGGCTGCATATAGGGCTGCATATACCTCTGGGGCTGTATATTCCTCTGGGCTGCATATAGGGCTGCATATACCTCTGGGGCTGCATATAGGGCTGCATATACCTCTGGGGCTGTATATACCTCTGGGGCTGCATATAGGGCTGCATATACCTCTGGGGCTGCATATAGGGCTGCATATACCTCTGGGGCTGCATATAGGGCTGCATATACCTCTGGGGCTGTATATACCTCTGGGGCTGCATATAGGGCTGCATATACCTCTGGGGCTGCATATAGGGCTGCATATACCTCTGGGGCTGCATATACCTCTGGGGCTACATATACCTCTGGGGCTGCATATACCTCTGGGGCTGCATATAGGGCTGCATATACCTCTGGGGCTGCATATAGGGCTGCATATACCTCTGGGGCGGCATATGGGGCTGCATATACCTCTGGGGCTGTATATACCTCTGGGGCTGCATATAGGGCTGCATATACCTCTGGGGCTGCATATAGGGCTGCATATACCTCTGGGGCTGCATATGGGGCTGCATATACCTCTGGGGCTGTATATACCTCTGGGGCTGCTGTATACTACCACTGGGGCTGCTGCTGTATACTACCACTGGGGAGGCTGCTGTATACCTCACTGCTGGGGGTTGTATACCTGTGCTGGAGTCCACCCTCGTCTTATACGCGAGTCAATAAGTTTTCCCAGTTTTTGGGGGCAAAAGTAGGGGGGTCGGCTTATACACGGGTCGGCTTATACACGAGTATATACGGTATCCGTTATACAACTAGACCATTAAACATCCAAATAAATGAACATATTAATGATGTAAGGGATAATAATAATTCGATAGGCTCCACTAGTAACATATTATCTGCCTCAAAATATTTTGCCATTGATCATAATAAAAACATTAATGATTTACGTATAGTTATCGAGAGAATTAATGTCTACCCTAGAGGGGATGGCATTTCTCGTACTTTGTTAACCAGACAAACTTATTGGATATTTTTGCTTGAGACTGAGTTTCCATTAGGGTTAAACCTACATCGTGATGTGATGTATCACTAATAATTTTTTTATATTTTGAGGGTTTTTTTCACATAATTTTTTATATACATGAGTTTACCTGCTTTCCTTTTACTTTTTTCTCCTTGTTTGAATATTATGCTCAGTCTTAATTGTACACACCTGTGCAACAGCTAGTTGTTGGAGCTTCATTCCAGCATAAAGGAGCAGATCAGATTCAGTAATGCAGACTTGACCAAGGACACAGCTGGTGTCAGAAATGCATATCCATTTAACATCACAAGCAGCTAACATCTGGCTCTTTGAGTAAGACTGTATGTACATTTTCATCTTCTTATGTATGGAAATGATTTATGGAACCACTTGATTTGTGAATAAAATTCACTTGAACCTGAAGCTGATCCTTGCCTTTGTATGGTGAAGTATATGTGCAGTCAGTGCGCTGTTTCTTGCATGCCAGAATTGTGTGGGTAAACTGGATTCATCCATCTATTAATTAATGCTATGGACTGGCCTGCCCATTCGCCAGACTTTAATCCAATCGAGCATAACTGGGACATCATGTCTCTTTCTATCCACCAATGCCATGTTGCCCCACAGACTGTCCAGGAGTTGACTGATGCTTTATTCCAGGTGTGGGAGAAGATCTCTTAGAAGAACATTTGCTGCCTCATCATAAGCATATCCAGGCATTGTAGGGAGGTCATACAGGCATGTGGAGGCAACACACACTAATGAGCCTCACTTTCTTGTCTTGAGGCATCTACACAGAAGTTGGATCAGCCTGTAATTTGATTTTCCTTTTTCATTTTGAGCATCATTCCAAATCCAGACCTCCTTGGGATATTAAAGAAAACCAAACAGCAGGTTTTAGGGCTATAAAGTGAAGCCAGAGCCGTAAGGTACCGTCACACACGGCAATTTTGCTAGGCAATTTCACTGGCAATTTGCTGATTGCAGTGAAATCATGGACACATTGTTCCATTTGTACACAGCAATAAAATAGAACAATGAGTCCATGATTTCACTGCAACCAGCAAATTGCCAGTGAAATTGCCTAGCAATATTGCCGTGTGTGATGGTACCTTTACAGGCACTGGGATGCTGAGTGCAATCATACCTTTACTTCAATGATTACATGTATGATTGCAGAGAAATCTGTTATCAAACACTGCGAAATCAGTGCAGCACATTAGCAAAAGTGCAGCACAATGTCGATATGTGGGGTTGGGTTTCTTTGTACTACTCCCCTGTTTGCTCTAAGCTAAACCCCTCCCTCTCTTCCTCCCTCCCCTCTCACTCGTCTGCATGCCTGCTGGCTTCACCGGCTTCTCACTGGTTCTCCTGTCACAGGTCTACATGAGAAGGTCCCGCCCCCTCAAGTCTGTGTGTCACCTGTCTCCTCTCTTGGATGATTCTGTTGTCTGTGACTGCGAGGAGATCGGGGATGCACAGATTAGAGGGGGAAGGCCTTCTCCAATACTCCTGTGATGAGGAGGGAGTGCTTAGCTAAGCCACATAGAAGCCTGACATTGTGCTATCATCATGCACCATGTCAGATGTTCTGTGTCACTGCCTGGTATATACTGACAGGGAGGGAGAGAGGGAGGGAGCAAAGTTGGCTTAGAGCAAACAGGGGAGTAATACAAAGAAACCCAACTCAACATAGTGATGCTGTGCTGTACTTATGCTAATGTGCTGTACTTTTTTCCCAGTGTTTGATATCAGTTTTCTCTGCAATAATACATGGTATATTTGAAGTAAAGGTATGATTGCATTCAGTATCCCAGTGCCTGTAAGGCACTGCCTTCACTTTACTGCCCTAAATACTGCTGGTTGGTTATCTTTAATTTTGATTAACATTGATCAATTTTATGTTTTATTGCTTTCAACCTATTCCACCATGTAGTGCATAAAGATTTGTAGCTGGAATATTTCATTAATTGAGATCCAGGATGCAGTATTTAAAGGGAACCTGTCACCTCCGCAAAGCCACCTAACCTACCAATACGTGTCCCTGCACATTCCTATTACCATTATAACTATCCTTCTCTCTGCTAAATGCCTGATTTCAATGTTCTAAAAAAATGTTTTTTAACTTACTCATTAAGATGATAATGAAGGGGGGACTATATGCAATAGTTCCCCTGGGTATGTTGGTTTACAGCCTCCAGTATCCTTTATCACACCCCCATGGGCGTGATCTTGAAATTAAATTTTGCGCCCCCATCTTGGCTCCCTCCGCTCTGCTATGCAGCCTTCCCGTGGTAATGACACTAAACGCGTCATTTCCGGAACCGCAGGCCCCTTAGCAACCAAACATTTTCCTTAGCAGCACACAGCGCTGCTAAGCGGGGCTACATAGAACCCTGCTTAGCAGCGCACACCGCTGCTAAGGTAAATATCAGGTTGCTATGGCCCCTTATCAACCCAATGTTTACCGTAGCAGTGATGTGCGCCTCTATGCGGGTTCTATGGAGCCCCGCTTAGCAGCGCTACGTGCTGCTAAGGTACATATCGGGTTACTAAGGGGCCTGCGGTTCTGGAAATGATGCGTACAGTGTCATTACCACAGGAAGCGAAATTTGTTTTCAATATCACGCCTATGGGGGTGTTATAAAGATCATTCTGGCTGCAAACCAACATGCCTAGGAGGAATATTGCATATAGCCCCCGCTTCATTATCATCCTAATTAAGTAAGTATAAAAACGTTTTTTAGCAGATCGAAAGCAAGCATTTAGCAGAGAGAAGGATAGTTATAATGGTAATAGGAAGGTGCAGGGACATGTATTGATAGATTAGGTGGCTTTTCGAAGGTGACAGGTTCCCTTTAAGTATCCCCTTTATTGTTTTTTGAGCAATGTGCATGTGTGTGTGTCGGATATACAGGGCAGGAAGGTAGCCAAGAACTTAGCTCATTTAAAAAAAATGTTTCATAACTACAGAGCCACAGATCTCTCCACAGGAAGGAAAACACTGTTATCTCCACATTTACTTTATAAAAAGATAAACCACATTTTTTTTTGTTTTACTGGACACAGCTAAGTAAACTTAAGAGGAGAGAAATCTATTAGTCTTGCAAATGCTTTGGAGGTTTCTACAGAGTAGCTCTGATCTTTATAAATATATGGATACAACATGGGATAAGACTTTAAGTCAACGCTGTAATGACATTATTAGTTGCTATGGGAAAAGGGAAGGAAAACAGAAAATGCAATGAACAATATAGAACATACTGGTCGGTGTCCAAAAGCACTAATTTGTAATACACTGTGTCCTAAAATGAGGATATCTATATATCAGCTTATGATAGAAACTGGAGGGAAACTTGTATGTGTATTTTTCTGTAGAATGTTAATTGCTCGGTTCTATTTCCAGTTAGTTCACACTCCATTGTTTTTATGAATAGGTTTTCAAAACTAATCTCAAGGGTGAAAGTCGATTTTATTTTCTCACAATTATGTTCAATGTAGAAACTTGCCCAAAACTAGTTTTAGCATGTCCTCTCCTTATATCTGATAAACATCAAAGCAGGACTTCAGCTGCAAGGCTTCAAAAGTCTTACACTGCTTCTTCCCCCATGCTCACATTTTTTCCCGCTAGCTTAAACCCCCCTAATATTAATATTTATTGCACCAGTCAAGGGTCACAAAAATACATGTACCATCAGTTCTCATTTGTGAAAACTGTATGGTTAGCTACTTCAGTGCAAACCTATACATGTTTTTCTTGAAAACTGGACCAATGTTCACAGTCAAAAACGTTTGAGGACATTTGTCATGCCCCTTAATAATGACCAAGTACCCTCATAAAAACCAAGCACCTAAGGCATTCAGAATAAAAGCAGACATTAAAGAGAACCTGTCACCCCCCCCCCCACCCAGGCATCTACAGATAACATAGCCACCTTCTGCAACACTAAGGCTGCTTTCTGAGAAGGTTGCTATAGTATTTTTTTATTCCCTTGATTCACTGAAATAAAGACTTTTATAAAATCTGTGCCAAGCCTGACCCAAGACAGGTTAGGCAAGCTTTTCAAGCGTCTATCTCCAGCCTCTCTGGTGTCAGTCATCCCTCTCTGCTCTCCGTGCGCTGCCTCCTCTTCCTTGTCTCCTAGAGCTCTGCAGCTCTACAGTCCTGGGTTTAATGCCCTGCAGCTCTTCAGTCCTGGGTGCAATGCTCAACAGCTCTGCTGTCCTTGGATGCAATGCTCTGCATGAGCAGGGAGGAGGGGAGATACAATAAAGCAGGATGAACAAGAGAGGGTAGGAGGCATTACTGAGGGGGCTGGAGGAGGGGAGAACCTCCATGCCAGCAGTGACTCATCACTCAGGAAGGCCCTCTTGACTCACTATGTGTAAGATTTCTAAAGCCTGTATCTCGGGTACAGGGAGGCAAGAGCAATGAGGGACCCCTTCACTGAATGCAGCAGACTTGCTGCATTCAGTGGTGCATTTAGATTGCCATGCACCAGGGGGGTGACAGGTCTCACCCAGGACTGTAGAGCTGCAGAACTCTAGGACACAAGGAAGAGGAGGTGGCCCACGGAGAGCAGAGAGAGATGACTGACACCAGAGAGGCTGGAGATAGACGCTTGAAAAGCCCGCCTCCCTGTCTTGGGTCAGGTTTGCACAGATTTTATAAAAGTCTTTATTTCAGTGAATCAAGGAAGCATAAATGCTATAGCAACCTTCTCAGAATGCAGCCTTAGTGCTGCAGAAGGTGGCTATGTTATCTTTAGATGCCTGGAGGGGGGGGGGCTGACAGATTTGCTTTAAAGGGAACCTGTCACCTGGATCTAAGACCCTACACTATCACTACCTGTCCCTACACCTTCCTAGCTGCTCCCTATCTATTCCTCTCTGAGCTAAATCCGCTCTATAAAGCTGCAGAAAAATAAGTTATAACTTACAGGAGTCCCTGAGGCTTGGGGACTGGAAAGGTGGCCCCAGGCTCCATTGTGCCCTCCTCGATGGTGCAGCGCATGCCCCGCTGGGTGGCGTTATTCTGTTTTGCAAGCCACCTCTTTAATTTGGAATCTCCTGCCCTCTGTAGTACAGTACTATCAAGCACCGGCAGCTACGTCACTTCCGCTAATGTGACCTCCCCCAGTGCATTATGGGCCGATCACGTGATCGCCCACAGTTCATTATGGCTCCGCACATGCGCAATGTGCTTATTGATGCCAGGTTGATCACGTGATCAGCCCATAATGCACGCAAGTGATGTAGCGGCCGGTGCTTGATAGTACTACAGGGGCGGGAGATTACAAATTAAAGAGGTGGCTTGGAAGAAAGAATACCGCCGCCCAGCGGGGCGTGCTCTGCACCATCGAGGAGGGCACAATGGCGCCTGGGCTGCCTTTCCAGTCCCCAAGCCTCAGGGACTCCTGTAAGTTATAACTTATAACTTATTTTTCTGCAGCTTTATAGGGCGGATTTAGCTCAGAGAGGGATAGATAAGGAGCAGCTAGGAAGGTGCAGAGACAGGTAGTAATAGTGTAGGGGCTTAGATCCAGGTGACAGGTTCCTTTTAACAATCAGTACACAGTGCAAGTAAAGTAGTACTGTGCAGTGTTCATATTCACTGACTAAGTAAACTTATTAAAGGGAATCTGTAACCTATTTGAAGTTTAAGAGTTATTAATATAGGCATACAGTTAGCGTAGAGATTAAAATAGCAATATCTATATGTGACGTCATGTGCATGTGTAGCGCCCCGCTAGTCAGAGCGCTACAAAAGGGTACTGCAGCCCTAAAAGAAGGTGCAGTATGCTTTTTCCTGGTATGGGATAGTAGAAGCCTGAAGCTCCATCACCACACACATACACCTAGTGATAGGGGACCAATCAGACACCCGTTACCAGGTTAAGCGGTCCCGGTGGGAGGAGAAGCTAGGTTATGTAGTGAGTGGGGAAAGACCGGGAGAGAGTCAGAAGAAGAGTTGGAGTTGGAGAGCAGAGTTGAGAAGAGTAGTAAAAACAGAACAGAAGTAACGGAGAGGAAACCTCAACCTGATGACCCAGAAAGAGAGGGGCAGTGGCGTAGCGACTGTTTGTGGCGCCCGGGGCGGTCGAAAAATTTGCCGCCTCTTTGGTTGTTGATAATCCGGAAGTATACATAGTATACACTGTCTGCCCCTATATACAAGAATATAACTACTATACTAAAACACAAAGAGAAGGGGTGCAATTGGGGGATAAGTATTGGGCCAAATGGCCACTCACCTATTGGGGTTGTCACTGTGCACCGCCACCTCTGCACAACCCCAGTGTATGGCAACAAGCAGGACTCAAGGAAGGGTCGGGGCCGGAGCAATTTTCGCTGCCGTACTGTGGAGTTCATAGTGTAATATAGGTGCAAAAAACTTTATTCTTAATATTATGTCACAATACCGGGATCTGAGGATCTTCTATTTCGAGGTCAGGGGCTCTCTGATGCCATGTTGCTGTCTGCCTCGCTGTCGTCCTCTTTTGAAACTGCAGTGCGGTGGACAAGAGAGCATTAACTGGTTAATAACGAGAAGTATGGAGTGTGAACTAACTGAGCCATAAATCCTCCCCATACCAGTAAGATTACTATATGGATTTTAGTATTAAGGTACGAACACACTGGCGTGAAACTCGGACGATTGCAATGTGTGATTTTATCACATTGCAACCAATCTCTGAGAGCAGATTGGCGTGTGTCGGACGCCTTTTTCTCATCCAGATTCAGGATGAGAAAAAAGTTGCAACATGCTGCGACAGTATGTGATTCCCGCGTGAGACTCACCAATGCAAGTCTATGGGTCTGACAAAATCACGGACCACACACACACGAACCATCCGAGAGGCATCTGTTTTTTTTCTCTGATACATTATCATTCTGTAGCTGAGAACAATGTAAAATGTTCCTATAAATGATTATACAGTAACAGCTGCTGAGAAAAAAAAGGGATTGATTGCACACGGATGTGATCTGAGAATCTGAATGAAGTGTCGAACACTCACACAGCAGTTGGATGCCAAACGGACAAAAAAACAGATGTCACTCGTCCGACTCTCCTGGATGAGAAACAGACCGATTTTAAGGCGGGGGAGACAGTGTACCACCAAGTCCCCAGCTCCGTGCTGTGCACAGACAGTATACGGTACACTACTACAGCACAGAGCTGAGGACATCCCAGAAGAGGCACAATAACAACAGACAGGCGGCGGTAGAACATTGAGCCCTCCCAGGAGAACTACAACTCCCAGCACCCAACACACTGCCCAGAAACCATACAGTAACACCTGAACAGGCAGGAGAACTACAATTCCCAGCATGCTACACCCTGCCAATACAGGAAGGTGGAGGCTGCCGTATGGAGGCAGAGACACCTGGTACAGCCGCCATTATCACCACACACAGCCCCCCTGTCCTCCTCACCTCTGTCCCTCCTGCTGCCCCCCTGTCCTCTTCTCCTCTGTCCTCCTGTTCCTGTCCTTCTGCCCCCCTGTCCTCTTCTCCTGTTTCCCTGTTCCTGTCCTTCTGCCCCCCTGTCCTCTTCTCCTGTCCCCCTGTTCCTGTCCTTCTGCCCCCATGTCCCCTTCTCCTCTGCGGCTGCCCCCATGTCCTCTTCTCCTGTCCCCCTGTTCCTGTCCTTCTGCCCCCCTGTCCTCTTCTCCTGTCCCCGTTCCTGTCCTTCTGCCCCCCTGTCCTCTTCTCCTGTCCCCCTGTTCCTGTCCTTCTGCCCCCCTGACCCCTTCTCGTCTGCGGCTGCCCCCCTGTCCTCTTCTCCTGTCCCCCTGTTCCTGTCCTTCTGCCCCCATGTCCTCTTCTCCTCTGTATGCTGTTTTTCTGTTTTTAGCATATGGCCCATATCCCGTATGCTATATACAGCATTCATCTATATGGAGCCAGTTAGTTACCTTAGGGACAGGGAGTCAGGACTCTCACTGGTTAAATGCAATGAATATCAGCTTGCGGCCTCCCCCCAGGATCCAGAACGGCCGGAAATGAAGTGCGGGCCTCACTTTGCGGCTGTGCGGGCAGTGATGTCACCGCACAGGACCTATCATCAGTGAAGCCACGGTCGGTCTGACAGGGCCTGCAGTGGCGCGGCTGCGCCTCCGCTTCTCCCACAGAGGGAGAGGAATCGCCGCCGCCCCCACACAAGTGCCGCCTGTGGCGGACCGCCCCCCCCACGCTAAGCCACTGGAGAGGGGCGAAGAAGAGGGCGACTAAACGCTCTGTCCCAGTCCAAAACGGGGTACCGGCTCCGATGTGGATCAGAGGTCCAATTACTGGATTGGTCGATGTCTTCATAGGAGCACGATCCAACCGCCCAAATCAAGCACAGTCTCCACCAGAAGCGCTAGACTGGGTTGGGTTCCTTTTGGAGAGAAAGAGGGTTCTCATATCACCCGATGGGCCTATTTCAACAAGTGGGATTCGTGCAGGGCAGAGCAGAGTTAGGACAGAGCAAATATAGAGAAGGAACATCACCGGAGCTTCAGAGGACACTGCCTACTGCCAGGACCACCCGGTCCGCTACCCTAGCTGAAACAACTGCACTCCCTTTAAGACTGCAGATTACCGGAGTAAAGTACCTGTGCAGAGTGAGCAAGTGTTTGTGTTCCTTACTGATGAACTGTGATTTACCTATACTGCGCCACAGAGACCGCCCAGCCCCATTCCAGCCGCGCTGACCTATTCCACCATTGTTACCTTACAGTCCCGGAGACCCCGCTCTACCTGTAGAGAGCCACAACACTTTGCTGCCGCCCATCACCCTGGAGAACCCAGCAGTGTCGGTACCATCACCGGACCTACAATATAAAACAAGAATCGAGGTGCACCACTAACAAATTCAAATGCCCCAATAGGGGTTGGGGGTGCTGCTATTGTCAACAAGGAAATTGTAATCATAGAGAAAGAATTGACATACATTAGCAGCACACCACCACAAGATATGTATCAATATAAACTTTTATTTAAGGACCAAACAACATACATTAAAAGCAATTAAAAGCATCATTAAACCACATTCCAAAAGGAGATGGGTCCCCTGCATACATTTGAAAGAATTATCCAATCAAGTACTCCTTCATAGATGAATACACAGTGTCCATGGTACGTAACTCAATACAATGACCAATAAAACAGATTACCTTTAGGGTAAATCACAAAACCAAAGAGATACAAAGAATACTATATAATAGGTATAATGTACCAAGGGGCAAGGGCGCCTACCTGTATTAGATGCATCTTCTTCCAACAAGTCCAACATGTCTTGCAATGTCCTTTGTTCAATGAATGCACGATTCTCCAATATCGTAGGATTTCTAAGGATAGCAGAAAGCACAAGTTTACGACAAAACAGGTATATATCTTTTATGGTAGTAAACTTGTCTAATCTATGTTCTGGAGAGCATGTCAGACCCCTCTGTAAGACCAATAATTCATCTGGCGTTAATATACGATCAGACAAGTTAATAATCTGTAAAGTACCTGTTTGCTCTATTTGTGTTGATCCCACGATATTATCATTTTTTGATGAATCCATTAATAGCGTGGGTACCGTCCCCGTGGTCTCCCATTTGGACGTTTTGGTTGTATTGGGCCTATGCCCCCCATGGGCCCTCCGGCCGCCTTGCCTGGTTCTTCCTCGGAATCGCTTTCTCTTTGTCCTAAAAAATCACTATCACTCGATGGCTCAGTATCTGTGTTGGTATTTGGAACTGACTTCGGAGTATTCTTAGGAGGTTGATTTGGCGTAGGTTTTGAAGTAGGTTTCGGTGTTGGTTTAGGACCATGTGGAGGCCATCCATTGCCCCTATGTCTCCATTTAAATGCCTCATTTCCCAAAAAATCTGTTTTGTCACGTTGAAATTTCTTCCGTTTACCTTCTATTATTTCCTTCTCGTATTTGTCAAGATTGCTCTTCATACGTGTTAGGAAAGGCGTAACTAAACTATCATTATCATAGTCCATAAGTTTTTCCTCTAGGGCAGTGATTTTAAGTTTAGTTGAACTTAATAAAGCCCTATCATGTTCAATGAGCATGTTGATGATACGAGAACATTGCATCAGACCCTGTTCCATGTATGTTTAAATGTCTCACTGGGCTCCCAAGCGGGAAAAATCTGGACTCTCAATCCTCTAGGTATTATTGATAGCTTCAGGTATTCTTCCAGACACCTGATATTCCACCACACCCGTGTGGCTAGTTTATGACTGCTTTCAATTTCCCTTGTCAAAATTTTGAAATCGTTATTGCCAGTATTATCATCCACTCCGGATGCCCCAAATATTTTGCTTGACTCCGCCTGCCAGGCTATCTCCTTGGATTCCCATTAGGAAGCCATGAAAACACAAGTTAATAAACAATTAATAAACCAAAATCACAAATAGTCTTAAGTGTGCACAGATCCAGAATCGTGGTAAACCACCACGTAACCAATAATATAAAACAAGAATCGAGGTGCACCACTAACAAATTCAAATGCGCCAATAAGGGTTGGTGGTGCTGCTATTGTCAACAAGGAAACCGTAATTATAGAGAAAGAATTGACATACATTAGCAGCACACCACCACAAGATATATATCATTATAACTTTTATTTAAGGACCAAACAACATACATTAAAAGCAATTAAAAGCATCATTAAACCACATTCCAAAAGGAGATGGGTCCCCTGCATGCATTTGAAAGAATTATCCAATCAAGTACTCCTTCATAGATGAATACACAGTGTCCATGGTACGTAACTCAATACAATGACCAATAAAACAGATTACCTTTAGGGTAAATCACAAAACCAAAGAGATACAAAGAATGCTATATAATAGGTATAATGTAAAGAGAACGTATAATCACCCATGGATACAGACAGGACCTTGTAAATACTCTACCTAGCAACAGGCAAATCAAATAGGCACAACGCTATGAAAGTTGAATATCTCCCCAAGTGGGGTAGGAAAATCACAAGGAAAAAGATGTCTCACCCAGACCTATTTAGTCCATAGTAGGCTGGTGCCCTGGATCTTGCCAATAGTGCAATTCTCAAAGTCGGTGCCTGAAAGTCCCATGCCAGGTACAGAGTGCAAATAAGGAGCAGGAGCAGGGGATCTATGTCCCACGCGTATCGCCGCTGAGACGCGGCTTCATCAGGGAGGCGTGGCTACACATCCGACGTTCAGCCCCTTAAGTATCGTCGCCAATCAGGCGGCTGTTTACGCCGCTATATGCGTTGCCATGGTTCCCTTGTTAAACCAGAAGTGACGTTACGGGAGCAGCACAGGTCATGTGTACGGTCACATGATTGCGGGAATAGATTATAAGCAAATGCCTGTGTATTAATAATAATAGAAAAGCGCAAGGTGCATTGTATTATATACTATGAACAGAAACTGTAAAGATAGATTAAATATTATTTTGTACAAAAGCACCTTGTGTCCATTGTGCAATCTCATAAAAGGCATAGCACTAGTCTCACACCTGCAAGTCCATTATTTATTGGCCAGGAGAGTGATAGACATTTGTCATAAATCACTCCTCTGGTCACAAAGTTATCAGATTATTATGAATGTTATAAAACTCTCTATTCATAATAAAGCATACATCTTGAGATCATTCTGGTATACAATTGCACACCAAAACATCAAAGAGGAGGAATCTGAAATAATGTGCATCTCTGCATCCCTCCCCCTTCCCGGCCCATGTATGGACAGACAGAAGAATCACCCGGGTGGCCAACAAAATGTTAAAGCTCACCCGGGGGATAAATCTCCGCCAACACGCCAGCAGAAAAGGGTCGCAATATACAGACTAAAACATGAATAGGGACTGCTCAGATTTCACCCATGGTTTCACAATTATTTTGCAAAAAACCTATCTCCATAACCGTCCATAAACACCTGAAATGAATACACCTCTGTCGAAGTGATTATCTATAATCATCCATGGGTCATAAAATGACCCGGTGTGCCATCAAGACAGGAAAATGTCCCGATGGTCCACCCACAGGCCTGTGTATAAAGAATTATTAACCAACGGTGGACCATCGGGACATTTTCCTGTCTTGATGGCACACCGGGTCATTTTATGACCCATGGATGATTATAGATAATCACTTCGACAGAGGTGTATTCATTTCAGGTGTTTATGGACGGTTATGGAGATAGGTTTTTTGCAAAATAATTGTGAAACCATGGGTGAAATCTGAGCAGTCCCTATTCATGTTTTAGTCTGTATATTTCGATCCTTTTCTGCTGGCGTGTTGGCGGAGATTTATCCCCCGGGTGAGCTTTGACATTTTGTTAGCCATCCGGGTGATTCTTCTGTCTGTCCATACATGGGTCGGGGGGGGGATGCAGAGATGCACACTATTTCAGATTCCTCCTCTTTGATGTTTTGGTGTGCAATTGTATACCAGAATGATCTCAAGATGTATGCTTTATTATGAATAGAGAGTTTTATAACATTCATAATAATCTGATAACTTTGTGACCAGAGGAGTGATTTATGACAAATGTCTATCACTCTCCTGGCCAATAAATAATGAACTTGCAGGTGTGAGACTAGTTGCTATTCCTTTTATGAGATTTCACAATGGACACAAGGTGCTTTTGTACAAAATAATATTTAATCTATCTTTACAGTTTCTGTTAATAGTATATAATACAATGCACCTTGCGCTTTTCTATTATTATTAATACACAGGCATTTGCTTATAATCTATTTCCGCAATCATGTGACCGTACACATGACCTGTGCTGCTCCCGGAACGTCACTTCCGGTTTAACAAGGGAACCATGGCAACGCATATAGCGGCGGAAACAGCCGCCTGATTGGCGACGATACTTAAGGGCTGAACGCCGGATGTCTAGCCACGCCTCCCTGACGAAGCCGCGTCTCAGCGGCGATACGCGTGGGACATAGATCCCCTGCTACTGCTCCTTATTTGCACTCTGTACCTGGCATGGGACTTTCAGGCACCGACTTTGAGAATTGCACTATTGGCAAGATCCAGGGCACCAGCCTACTATGGACTAAATAGGTCTGGGTGAGACATCTTTTTCCTTGTGATTTTCTTACCCCACTTGGGGAGATATTCGACTTTCATAGCGTGGTGCCTATTTGATTTGCCTGTTGCTAGGTAGAGTATTTACAAGGTCCTGTCTGTATCCATGGGTGATTATACGTTCTCTTTACATTATACCTATTATATAGCATTCTTTGTATCTCTTTGGTTTTGTGATTTACCCTAAAGGTAATCTGTTTTATTGGTCATTGTATTGAGTTACGTACCATGGACACTGTGTATTCATCTATGAAGGAGTACTTGATTGGATAATTCTTTCAAATGTATGCAGGGGACCCATCTCCTTTTGGAATGTGGTTGAATGATGCTTTTAATTGCTTTTAATGTATGTTGTTTGTCCTTAAATAAAAGTTTATATTGATACTAGCTGGGTGCCCGATGCACATGCATCGGGATTCTAGCAGAGCGAGTCTCTGACTCGCAATGGCCGCTTCGCGGCCAATGCTTCGCGCTGCTAAGGCGACTCGCCATGCCCGCTGCGCGGGCATAGCGAGTCGCCTTAGTACTGCTCGCAATGGCCGCTGCACGGCCAATGCTTCGGGCGTATCCACATGACGACACTGACTCGCAGCGTGAGCGGACTCAAAAGGGGCAAAAAACCCATTTGTGATTATATAATGTGGTGGTGTGCTGCTAATGTATGTCAATTCTTTCTCTACGATTACGATCACCAGACCTACAGGTGGTGTTACGAACTTCATAAACTTTATTGTTTTTCTTTTCCTTCTTTTTATTGTCACTGCAAGGGCACAGGCTCAGGCACCGACCACCCGTGACATTCCTGCACCCGACCTCCCGAAGCCTGAGTACCCAGACCCTTGTGGGCCAGACACATGGTCAAAAATCTTGCACATATGCATTCTATCTGTTGTCTCTCTGCTGCACTGTTCTGCCCTTCTGTGGGCACAGTCTTCAATTCTGATGTGTGCAGATGCCAGGAAGACACTGCTACGGTACTTCACAGTGCAGGGGAAAGACGGAAGGCAGAATGTGTAGGTGCAGGATTTCTGGCTGCATACCTTACATCATGAGTATACTATGGGGAAGGAGAGAAGCAACTGGGCACAATGAAGACAGGAGACAGTCTTATCTTCAAGGCAGCACCTGTCCCATAACCCAGAAGATAAAAGATATAAAAGATGGTTATTCCAGGCATACAGTTTTGACTAAGTTCACCTCTAAATAATCTGCATGTCATGAAGGTCCAATTCTACCTCTAGAGCAGATGAAATTGCATATTATAATATGTTATTGGACTTCAAAGGGTTTATATATTGCACAGGGGCCCTCTTCTGTCTGTGTAAACCAGTGTGTGTAAAAAGCAGGTGAAATAAGTATTAAAGACGTAAAAATTTTTCTAATTAAATATATTTCTAAAAGTGTTGTTCACATGAAATCCTCACTAGATGTTAGTAACAACCCACCCAATCCACACAGTCAAAAAAATGAAATAATAGATGTCCACACATTGTTATGTGTAATAATGAGACATGACATAGCAAAAGGTATTAAACACATTCAGAGAGGTGCAAAATGCCATGAAAAGTCATAACACTAGCTGAAATATATCAGTAACAAGAAAGTAATCCTGCAAATTATTGATCAATAACATCAGTTGGTTTAACTGATAGACACCTTTTTGCAGCCTAATTACCAAGGTCCTACACAAGAAACATCTCATGATGGGTAAAACCAGTTTGTAGACCTTCACAACCTTATTGTTGAAAAACATACTGATGATCACCTGAGTTCAAACATAAGAGTGAAAAGAATTATCGGAAGAGAGAACCACCTGTGGAGAGCTACAATAAAGGTCCTGTCACACACAACGACCGCTACAGCGATCCCGACAGCGATAACGACCTGCCGGGATCGCTGGAGCGTCGTTACCTGGTCGCTGGGGAGTTGTCAAACAGGCAGATCTCATCAGGGACCAGTGAGCCACCTCCCACATCGCTGAAGGCGATGTTACCAGCGTCCTCCCTGCTTAGCGCTGCCTGTAAGCAGGGAGGAAAGCAACGATCAAAAAATGACCCAGAGCACTTTGCAGCGATCAGGCCCCTGCTGTGATCGCTGCAAAGTGTCACACATAACGACATCACTGGAGAAATTGTTGTAACGTCACAGTTACAATGATCTTGCTAATGATATCATTATATGTGACTGGGCCTTAAGACCTGGAATCAGCAGGCACAATTGTTTCAAGAAAAACAGTAAGCAATGTGCTCAATCTCCTTGGCCTATTTGTATGCCCACTATGCATTAAGATTCTGCACATTGACTATTAATGCAATCCCTGACTATTAATAATTAATATAAAATTTTAATTTACTCCTAACGCTTTCTGCTCCTTTACTACATAAATATATTTTACCGCTGACTAAATAAGACAAAGCCATACAATAAATGAATTTTTAATATACACACCCAAAAAGTCTACAGTAATATACAGTATATTCTACAAAATACCACACAATTAGCAAAATACCATAATAGCACATCTATACTAATACGCAATAAAACCCACAATTGTCCAATATGGCCTAATGCTCGCTGTGGACATCATGCTGATTAACGCGCTGCTAACAGGTTATGGGCCCAGGAGTCACAGAAGTCCCAAACCTCCAGAGCACAGAGATAGAAATACAACAGCGAACTGAGAAGAAGTAAAGATGGCAGCTCAGCAAAGTTTACAGTGCCAAGCCTGAATAACCAGAACTACCAATCCTGGAATTTCAAGGTGAAGATGCTGCTGATAAGAGAAGGTACGTGGAAATACACTCAGGATCCCAAGCCTGACCCAGTACCACAGGACTGGCTAGAGATGGATCAGAAAGCACAAAGCACCATATCACTCAGAATAGAGGATGATCAGATTGTGCATGTGTGTAAGTGTGAATCTGCAAAGGAAATGTGGGAGCAGCTGCAGAAAGTACATGAGAGGATAAATCTAAGTAACAAACTCTATTTAATGAGAAAGCTATATCAGTCTAAGCTACACAGTGACCAGGACATGCAGGACTACATTAGAAGCACTCTAGAGACCGTAGAACGCCTGCGAGGCATTGGGGAAGATATGAAGGACTTCCATGTAGCAGCACTACTACTTAGTGGTCTCCCAGAAAGCTATGACATGCTTGTAACTGTACTAGATGCACGCCCAGATGATGAGCTTACATTGGAGTACGTCAGAGGAAAGCTTGTAGATGAATATAAGAGAAAGGCAGAAAGTGTGAGCAGCAAAGTATGCAACAAGGAAACTGCTTTACAAACAAAGGACGTGCCCACCAGAAGAAACCACCCTAAAGAAACACGTGAATGTTTTGTATGCAAGAAGCCAGGTCATTTAAAAGCTGAATGCAGAGTCTGGGAAGCTAAAATGAATCAGCTGAAGAAGCAAAACAGTCAACAAAGAGTTAAGAGCGCTGTATGTGAAAATAATGATTATGTAAATATTGAAGCTGCATTCACATTAGTCAATGCATTTAAATCAAAGCATGCGTAGTGTATAGATTCTGGTGCAACCAGTCACATGACCAATGACAGAGACTTCTTTACTAAGCTTAACCAAAGCAAGTCAGAGAAAGTGATAATGGCGAATGGTCAGTGTATGAACTCAGAAGGCATAGAAGATGGTTATATTGATTGTAACATCTCTGCAACACAAAGCAAAAGGATTCATGTGAAGGATGTGCTATATGTGCCTAGCCTTGAAAATAATCTATTATCCGTGAAAAAGCTTACAAAACGAGGGAATGAAGTTACGTTTAAGCACGATAGCTGCATCATCTGAAAAGAGGGTCACACACTAGCAAAAGGAAAAATCAAAGATGAACTTTATCAGTTGAAATGCAAAGAGTGTGTATGCACAGCTAAGCAAGAAATGCACAAGAACTGTATTCAAGTATGGCACAGACGGCTTGCGCATAGAGACCCAGAAGCAATAAGAAAGTTATTTCAAGAGCACTTAGCTGATGATATTACAATTGATCCATGTAACCAGACAATGAGGTGTACCAGCTGTATCAAAGGGAAAATGTCCAGAAAGGCCTTTCCTTAGAAAAGTACTACAAGAAACAGAACAACCACTAGATTTAATACACACAGATATCTGTGGCCCAATGCGTATTCAGACCCCTGGAAAGAAGAGATATTTTCTTACATTCATTGATGACAATTTAAGATGTACAGTTGTCTATCTACTTCACAGCAAAAATGAAGTTCCAGAGAAACTTGAAATACATCTAGCTGAAGTATATAACAAGTTTGGGAGAATGCCAAAAATTCTACGTGCAGACAATGGGACTGAATATACAAGTAATGAGACACAGAGCATGTTAAAGAAAAATGGAATCATATTTCAGACTACTGTACCATACAACCCTGAGCAAAATGGTGTAGCAGAAAGAAGGAACCGAACACTCTGTGAAAGCGGAAGGAGTATGTTATTTGATGCAAATCTGCCTACAGAATATAGGGGCGAAGCTATTATGACGGCTTGCTATCTTCAGAACAGACTACCAGGTAAAGCGACAGAGAAAACTCCATTTGAGCAATGGAATGGTGCAAAGCCAAAACTACAGCACATAAGGATTTTCGGAAGCAAAGCATTTGCATACATTCCCAAAGAAAAACTAACTAAGTGGGAATCTCACGCTAAGGAAGGCATTCTGGTAGGTTACAGTGAAACCCAGAAAGGTTATAGAATTCTACACCGAAAGACAAACAAGGTCGCAATAAGCAAAGATGCAGTGATTGATGAAAATTTTGTGTCACCCAAGTTTTGTGATATTATGCCAGTAGTCCAGATGAAGCAACAACAACAATCTCAGTCACAATCACAAGACAACGAAAGGGAGAATGTAGAAGTCTGGCTAGATTCTTCAACCACTGAAGTAACAACAAAAGGTCTAAGTGAACCTGAAATCAGACAATCATCAAGATCAAACAAAGGAATACCAGCTAAACGTCTATCCTACATTGTCAAGACACTACCTGAGTCAGAGCCACAGTCATGGCATGAAATGCAAAAACTGCCTGCTCATGAAAGAACAAAGTGGGTCAATGCTGCTAATGAAGAAATGAACTCGCTTCATTAACTCCAAACTTGGAAACTCACTGAGTTGCCACAGGGTAAAAAGGCAATCAAGTGCAAGTGTGTATTTAAAACCAAATATGACTCTGAAGGTAAAGTCCACAGATTTAAAGCGAGGTTGGTCGCAAAAGGATATTCTCAAAAATATGGCGATGACTATGATGCTACTTTTTCCCCAGTCGCCGAGCAGACAACATTTAGAGCCTTGATGGTCGTAGCTGCTGTATGAAAGATGTTTGTCAGACATTTGGATATCAAAACTGCATTTTTAAATGGTGACATTGAGGAGGACTTATACATGACTTAACCTGAAGGTTATATAAAGGAAGGTGAACAGAACCTTGTTTGCAAACTACAAAAATCTCTTTATGGTCTTAAGCAATCGGCAAGAGCATGGAACACCAAAATGAACCTAGTCTTGTTGGAAGAAGGATTTAAAAGTGGTCAAGCGGATGCATGCCTATATACGAGATATACAGATGGAAAGTGGATGTATATTCTCTTATATGTGGACGATGTTATTGTAGTTCATCAAGAAGAAGCCGAAATCGAAAAAACTACTAAGATTTTGAACCAGCATTTTGAAACAAAAGACCTTGGAAATGTAACATATTATCTAGGAATCCATATCCAGAGAGAGGAAGATGGAAGTTTTCTTCTAAATCAAAGTGCAAAAATTAATTCAATTTTGAATCAGTTTGGAATGACAGAAGCCAAAGGTGCATCCACACCAATGGAAGCATCCTACCTGAAACTGGAAGAAGATGACCTGTTGCCTAACAATGAGAAATATCGACAGGCAGTGGGGGCACTTCTATACATATCGACTATGACTCGACCAGATATTACAACAGCAGTTGGAATATTGTGCAGATATGTGGAGAAACCGCGCCAAAAGGACTGGAACGCCGTTAAAAGAGTTCTTCAATATTTAAAAGAGACACAAGGGGTAAATTTAAACGCCAGTGTGAAACTAGCAGAGATACGTAGCAGTGTGTGTGTCTGCTGTGCTTTCCTATGTTTACCACGGGGATGCACTGTGCAGTGGCGGCCCAAAAATTTACGTTTTTTTCAAGAAACTGAAAAATTCTTATTTTTTTATTTCTGGGTTTCTTGGTACATACATTGGCCAATGTCTGTTTGCTCATCAACTGCGACAAGGTGACCCCAGGTCTGATGAGTCCTAACGTTGACATCCCTGCCCTCCTTTTCCTCCCTATACCACTTCTAAGTGGGCGGACACCATCTCAACCTTAGATCACCTGTAGGTGATGAGGGTGCAAATTGCAGACATGGAGCCAGCAACTCCATATGATACAAAACAGAAAAAACTGCACAGCACTCCCAGTCACAATGTGAACTGGTGCCAAGCAGGGACACTGAGTTAAACAACTAGAAAAAATTCTCTGCAGCACTCAGCTACTACCAATGATGCACAGATGCTAACAAGCTGAATATATTTGAGGAAAAAATGTAAAAACTTACGTTTTTTTTAAAAAAAACTCAAAATTCTTATTTTTTTATTTCTGGGGTTCTTAGTACATACATTGGCCAATGTCTGATTGCTCATCAACTGCGACAAAGTGACCCCTAAAGACATACTGATAGGATGTTTAGATTGTGAGCTCCAAGAGAGACAGCATTACTGATGTATGTAAAGTGCTATGGAATTAATAGCGCTATATAATTGAATAAATATTATTTTATATATATATATATATATATATATATATATAGTTTACAGTAGGCCTCAGTTGATCTCATCACTCCAAGATACCTTGCTCTAGAAGTCTGGAGGCTTGTCTCTGTGATGTTTGGCATCTTGTAGGCGAGATACTTGGTGGCATTTATGCAGTAATGGCTTTCTTTTGGCGACTCGACCATGTAGCCCATTTTACTTCAAATGCCTCCTTATTGTGCCTCTTGATACAGCCACACCGCTAGTTTTCTAGTGTTTCAGCTGATGTTATTTGTGGATTTTTCTTTGTATCCCGAACAATTTTCCTGGAAGTTGTGGCTGAAATTTTTCTTGGTTTACCTGATTGTGGTTTGGTTTTTACAGAGCCCCTGATTTTCCATTTGGTAATCACAGTTTGAACACTGCTGAATGGCATTATCAATTCCTTGGATATCTTTTTGTTGTTCAAAATATTTTTATTAAAGTTTTTATACAAGAGGAGAAACATAAATATGGGGGGGGAGGGAGGGGAAACAAACAACAAAAAAGAAACCAACATCCTAGTTCTTTTCCATCTCTAGTGCCTTTAGACAACATCATGTCTCTAAGTCTACTAGTGCATTCGTCATAACATATTATTTAGAAAGATACAAAACTTCATTATTATACATAAAATAAGAACGCAATGTCATAACGTCAACGGAATATCAAATAATTAGGTTTGGCATAAATTTGTTCGACCAAACTTCCCATTTAAGTTTGTATTTGTTCAAATTCTGCTGTCTAAGAGCTATATTATACTCGTATACATTATGGGTAGAGACTCTGTTTATTATATCGGTTATAGTTGGGACCTCGGCCTGTTTCCAGCGTGATGCTATCTGCAACTTTGTTGTAATCAGAATTTGACAAATTATATGTCTAACATTGTTGGGAAAAGCTTCAATACCAAGCATCAGGAGAGCTAGTTGTGGATTAAGGGAAATTCGAAGATTAGTGAGATTCTTGATAAGGTTTTTTTATCTCAGCCCAAAGTTTACTTAGTTTGGGACACCCCCAAAAAATATGTGAGAGAGAGCCTACCTTCCCACATCCTCTCCAGCAGTCGGGTAAGATTGAGGGTGAGATTTGGTGTATTTTCTCCGGTGTCCAATACCATCTAGACAAAATCTTATAATGGGATTCGTGGAGGGTAGCACAAAGGGTATTAGAGAAGATAATATTTAATGATTTGGAAAGTTGGGTTGTATCTATCTGAATTTGAAGTTCTTTTTCCCAGGTTAATATGTGTTTAGATTTCGTTAATTCCATGTCATCATTGAAGAACCCGTACAGACGGTTGGTTGCCCACTTGGAGCTGTCGAGAGGGTTAAATAGGAGATCATTCAAAAATTGGGGAAGTGAAAAAATAATATTTTTTGAAGTCAGGAATAATTGTATTTTTGATCACGTTGATTTCACTGTGTCGGGTAAGGTATATTTGTCTTGGAGGGATTGGAAGGGGATCAGCTTGTTAGCTAGCATTATATCTTGAGTTGTTGAGATGCCAATTTCCAGCCATTTTTGGATATCTTTTTGCATACCTTTCCTGTTTTATACAGTTCAACTATCTTTTCCCATAGATCCGTTGACAATTCTTTTGCTTTCCCCATGACTCACAATCCAGATACGTCAGTGGCTGGATGAAAGATGCAAGAGTCTGTCTGGATCCCAGAAACGTATTCATCATTTATGCACACACACTGATTACAAGCAAACAGGTCACAGGTGAGGATGTTACCTTTATTAACCATTCAAACCCATTTGTGTCATCTTCTGTGCATCTTATCAGGCCACAATCACCAGGGTATGTGAACTTTTGATCAGAACCATTTGGATGTTTTTGGTTGTTAATATGATTTAAAAAGAGAAAACACAGTAGTTTGACAATAAATGGCTTCACCCAACCACTAACCATGAGTGGAAAAAACGTTTTTGTGTTATTATTCATATTCTCTGAAAAAACGGGGAATGTACACTTTTGAGCACAGCTGCATTTATATATAAATATATACCAGTAGTTACACATATATTCATGTACATACATTCATATAAAAGTTTAAACAACTCACCTTTTCCTAGCTTATGAACAAACTGATACAGATAAGACAGTAAATGTGGAACAACGAAAAGTTGCATTATGTTTCTTGTAAAGATGATTATCTGTTATATAAGTGAATAGCTATTTTAAATTATGAGCTGTACTGCGAGTGGTGGCCTTTCTAATCTAGGAACAAGTCATTACTTTATATGGAAGATGTGGAAACTGAGCATATTCCTTGTCATATCAACACGACGAGCCAATTTGGAATGACTAAAAGGATTTAACGCTTCTCTTTTATCTGTACTCATAAAATTGACATTCTCAATAAAAGGTAGACTTGAAGATTTGCAGCATATGACAACATTTTGAGGTGCTGACATGCCGAAACATATAGTCAGAGTTTGTTTTTTTATCTTTTATTCGAGAGGGACATACTTTACACATGTATATATATGAATCAAGAATGCTCATTCTATAAGTGGGTGTTGTATATGTGGCAAAAGAAGATTGCTTCTCAAATAATTTTTTAATGATTATAGATGTCATTAACTCCTTACTGACATCTGCCATACATGTACAGCGCAAGAAAGTTGCAAGTACATGGAGCAGATTCGCAGGGTAGAGAACAGCTCTGACTCACCACCAGGATTTGCCTCTAAAGGTGTGTGCTCATGATCAGGAACTGCAGTGTTTTGCACGCAGTGTATTACCACTCCGCCAAAATCGCTGCTTTGTACAGTAGTAGCATAGTGGATGGGATTTCAAGAACTCACATGCTCACTATGCTTCTCCAGACTGCAGCATGTTTTCAGCTGTTTCTGGACTTCATGCTGTGGAGTCGGAAGAGATAATCATCGGTTGCACATAGAGAGAAGCCAACTCCACCCAATGCTGGTCCTGTGTATAGGGGAGTGGATAAAGTCCTGCAGTGAAAATAAAATGAAGAGGCAGGATCTTAAGTATAGTATTTACAAGACAGAAGTCAACAAAAGCCTTGCTAGGTATTGCTGGTGTCGGTGTTACCTGGTGGGCGACGGCTGTGTGTGAGCTTAATGTGCCGCGGTCGCTTGAATTAGCTGGTCAGCGGGTTTTGTGTGACACATTTCTTATTCCTTTCATTAGAATACAGGAAGAGCAGCCGTGGAACGCATAATGTGGGCACATGCGTGGTGGTATAGTGACGTGATGTCTAGGCGCATGCGTGCCATGAGCAATAATCTAAGTGCGATATTCAGGATGGGATGATGGTAAAGTGATTTCTGGGATGGAAGTGGTGTGATTCATGATCTCTATAAGAGATTAAAGCGAAAGTTGGTACATAATCATTGCATCATTGAAAGTATACAGTCATTAAGTTAAAGGGAACCTGTCACCTGGATCTAAGCCCCTACACTATCACTACCTGTCCCTGCACCTTCCTAGCTGCTCCCTATCTATCCCTTTCTGAGTTAAAGGGGCCCTATAAAACAGCAGAAAAATAACTTATAACTTACAGAAGTCCCTGAGGCTGGGGACTGAAAAGGCGGCCCCAGGCTCCATTCTGCCCCTCCTCGATGCAGCAGCACACGCCCCGCTGGGCGGTGTTATTCTTTCTTCATCACCGCCTCCTCCATTTGGAATCTCCCACCTGCTTTACACCTATCATGTTGTGGTGATGCGACCTCGATGTGTCCCCTGACCAGGACACAGCATATGGGAGACTGTATCTTCTGATCGGTAGCAGCACACACAGGGTTAGCTGCTACTGGAGTTGAGTGCTGATTGAAAGCACTGACGCCCAGGTGTGCGGGTGAATAGGAGATGATATAAGCTGCCCTGGGCTGAGGGGAGGGGGTGGAGTGTGTCAGGACAGCAGCAGGAGCTGCTGTGTAGAGAGAGTTGTGTGAAGATTTAACACAGCCTGTGAGCTCTGTCAGAGTGGACGTTCATGAGGCTAATGAGCGGACGGTGAGGAGACAAAGGTTTTGTGCTGACCTAACACAGCCTACCCGGGGGAAGGTACAGAGCTTCTATATCAGCTGTTGGGATTGTGTGAGGTTGTACTCGGCTGCGCCCTGGAACATGGAGGTCTGTGAATACCTGAACTGTGCCATTAAACTGTGTGCAGTGTGAGTAAATACCTGAGTCACTGACTTCCGTCGTGCCGATCCTAACCGCTCCCTTACAGTGTAAAGCAGGTGGGACATTCCAAATGGAGGAGGTGGCGATGAAGAAAGAATAATGCCGCCCAGCGGGGCGTGTGCTGCTGCATCGAGGAGGGGCAGAATGGAGCCTGGGGCCGCCTTTTCAGTCCCCAGCCTCAGGGACTTCTGTAAGTTATAAGTTATTTTTCTGCTGTTTTATAGGGCCCCTTTAGCTCAGAGAGGGATACATAGGGAGCAGCTAGGAAGGTGCAGGGACAGGTATTGATAGTGTAGGGGCTTAGATCCAGGTGACAGGTTCCCTTTAACAATAATGTTAAAATAAGGCCTCATGCGTAAGAAAGGCAACTTACAGTTACACAGTAATAACAAACTGTGTCTCTATCTCCTTCCAATGGGGAGGGGGAAAAAGGTTCTATGTGCCTCAATTAAGAAACAGTTTGTGACTTCGGTAGTGATGGGCGAACCTGAACTGTAAAGTTCGGGGTCCGTACCGAACACCTAGTGTTCGGGCATAGATCTTGAACACAGACTTTCCTGAGAAGTTCGTGTTACAGTTCGGGTTGGGGTTCGGGGGCGGGGGAGCTGGAAAAATAAAGAAGATAGTTATTAATCAGCATTATACTTAGTGCGTCCCACCGCCCCTCCATCCCGCTGCATCTACTTCTGCTGCTGCATATTGTCTAAGTATTCACTGCAGAGGGGATCAACAGCCAATTACAGACGCTGTCACAGAGAATTGGCGTCTGCTCACAGAGATATGCAGAGAGCTGAAGATACCTGTGGATTGTGTCAGAGGGAAGGGTTTTTTGTTAATTAAAAATGGGAAACAGGGTTGTCTTACATTTTCTTTATAAATGTTTTTTCCAGTTGTGTTTTTTTACTGCTTATACTATGAATTTCAGACTTAGTGCCAGCAGCCAATACAAAGCTGGAATTACCCTCTTTATTACCCAGTATGCCAATGCCATCAGGGACCCTGGAAAAGTAGGTGTACAGTGCCAGAAAATGGCGCTTCTATGAATATACCATTTTCTGGGGCAGCTACAGGCTGCAATTCACAGTGGTGAGGCCCCAAAAAGCATGGGCGAACCTGCACTGAGGATTCCAGCCCCCAGATGCCTTGTTGTACCTCTCTAGAAAGCAAAAATACAGCAAAACTCCATGTCATTTTTTAAATGATTTCATGAAATTCATGAAATAATTAAAAAAAAGGGCTTCCCTATATTTTTGGTTTCCAGCCAGGTAAAAATAGACAGCTCGAGATAGGGGGCTGCCTGTACCTGACTGCTGTACCTGGCTAGCATTCAAAATTATGGTGAAGCCCCAAGTCATTTCTTTTTAAATTATTTAAAAGAATAATTTTTTAAAAAGTGCTTAACTTTTTTGCGATTTTGGTGCTTTTTTGGGCCAGGAGATGAAGATGAACACATTGAACACAATCCATGCAGTTTTGTACTAAAATTGCATCAAAAGAGCATTAAATCCACGGCAAAAACTGCATCGTGGTTTGGGTGCGCCAATTCTCTGTGACGGCATCTGTGATTGGCTGTTGGAAGGGAATGAGTGGCCTCGGAAGTACAAGCGGGTGATCACTGATAAGTATAATGCTGTTTAATAACTATCTTCTTTCCTTTACAGCCTCCTAGCCCCCATCCCATAACATTACATTTTGAGTTCGGGGTTCGGACTCAAGTTCGAGCCACTTTCCACCCCGAACCCAAACTTTAAAAAAATGTTTGGGTGAGTTCGTTGAACCTGAACACAACTCCTTAAGGTACCGTCACACACGGCAACATTGCTAGCAATTTTACTGGCAATTTGCTGGTTGCAGTGAAATCATGGACACATTGTTCTATTTGTACACAGCAACAAAATAAAACAATGTGTCCATGATTTCACTGCAACCAGCAAATTGCCAGTGAAATTGCCTAGGAATATTGCTGCGTGTGATGGTACCTTTACACGTTACACCCTGAGTTCCCTATTCCTATATTCCCTGTTGAGCCCATATGATTCAAGGGTTTTTAATTGATGGATCAAGAATGATTCTCATAATTTTAGGTTAATTTTGTTTCCACCATAGATTTGCTTGATTATCTGAAATCTGAGTTGTGAGACTGAATGTTGGCATTAGACAAAATGATGGGGAATAGGCAATCGAGTTTGTGCACATAGAATGGTGGATTTGTGTTTGCTTATGCAGTCCCAGATATGCTGGGTAGTTTCCCAACATACCCAAAGACTGCAGGGGTATTTAATCAGATAAATGACAAATGAGGACTCGCAGATATAGAAACCTCTGATGTGGAAAATTTTGCCTGTTCTTGGATGTGTAAGGCTGGGTTCACATTTGCAGATGCCTCAGCAACGTTCTGCGGAGGACATCTGCAAGCCTCTGCATGCAGACCGCAGCCCTATCCTTTATAATGGGTTGCACGGTGTCTGCAGATGCTTGCAGACCGTCGTGAGCTCCCATTGCCCGCCATGAGTGATCTGTGCGCATGCGGAGGCATGCGCACAGATCACACACTCTCGTCCGCACCGTGAACGCGACACAGATCACTCATGGCGGGTAATGGGAGCGCACGGCGGTCTACACGCATCTGCAGACACCGTGAGGCCCATTATAAAGGATAGGACTGCGGTCTGCATGCAGAGGCTTGCAGATGTCCTCCGCAGAACGCTGCGGAGCATCTGCAAGTGTGAAGGCAGCCTAAATGTATTGACCCCCTCAGACAAAGCTAACATGAAACGTGCATTAGGAGTGACTGTCAAGCACAGGTAACAATTTAACCTATTGATAGGGCACTAGCCTTGGTTTTTGGTGCATTTGGGCACTTTTGCTTAGGGACATTCCCTTGAGATTGTATTTATACATACACTGCTGTGATTAACCATTGTATGTAAGGTGGTTTTTCTAGTATGACATAATTGGTTTACACTATATCTTTGGGTTTACCTGTGTTGTGTACTGGTTCTATTTTAATGTCTTCTGTTTTTAACCAGTTTTTGATGTTTGATTAAAGTTGTCAACCTTTGTTTGCATTTGACCTGACTCCTGGGTCATTCTTTTTGGAAACAAGGTTAAAGTAGGCAGCTGAGGGCTGGTATTCTCAACGAAAAGAGAGGTCATTGTTATTCGACCCCCTTAAACTACATTATAGAATTGCACCCTGCAGCTGCCCAGAAATTGGCGCCTTCATAAGTAGCTCCAATTCCTGCACTTTACAAGCCTCTTCCAGTTGCCATATAGCGGTGGCAAACTGGGTAATAAAGGGTTATGGCAGCTTTATATTGCCAGATGGCATTAAGACTGAAAATCTTAATATGGGGCCAATGTTAGATCTGACCATTAAAAATTTCAAGTAAATAGTAAAGATTATTTATATAGGAGCAGGGACTTCATAGCAAAAAGTCAAAAGAGGGTGCCACATAATGCAAGGTCAAAAGCATCAAACGAAGGAGAGTAATACCGTGCATATACAAATTCGCACACCATAATAATATATATAAAAAAAGTGACAAATATATTACATATATACTGAGAACACAAAAACACCAATTAAAATCAGTTAAAACAATGTGGGTCCGTCGTACATTTTTTACAAAAAAATTATTACCGTATATACTCGTGTATAAGCCGAGGTTTTCAGCCCAAAAATTGCTATATACCCCTGGGGCTGTTATATACCCCTTGGGCTGCTGTATACCACACCGCTGGGGCTGCTATATACCCCTGGGGCTGCTATACACCCTTGGGGCTGCTATATACCCCTGGGGCTGCTATATACCACTGGGGCTGCTGTATATACTGCTGGGGCCTGTATACCACTGGGGCTGCTGTATATACTGGTGGGGTCGGTATATACCACTGGGAGGCTGCTGTAATACTGCTGGGGCCTGTATATACCCCTGGGGAGGCTGCTGTATATACTGGTGGGGTCTGTATATACCACTGGGGAGGCTGCTGTAATACTGCTGGGGCCTGTATATACCACTGGGGAGGCTGCTGTAATACTGCTGGGGCCTGTATATACCACTGGGGAGGCTGCTGTATACTACCACTGGGGGGGGCCTGTATACCACACTGCTGGGGCTGTATACCTGTGCTGGGGTCCACCCTCGGCTTATACACGAGTCAATAGGTTTTCCCAGGTTTTGGGGGCAAAAGTAGGGGAGTCGGCTTATACACGGGTCGGCTTATACACGAGTATATACGGTAACTAAATACCATGTTATTAACACTCTTTTTTAGCAGCACTTGCTTTATACTATTATCCATTACAGCATAGTATTTTTACACATTTGTTTTACTGCATTTTTGTGATAACATTTTCTGGTGGTGTGAACACGGCCCTACAGACCTGTTCACTTTGTGCATGGTTCATTTGTAAATATCTAATTAGTTTTCTTGTTTTGGAAGATAAGAGAGTGTCCCCACCTCTTCCTTAGTGAGCCATGCACATAAAAAGCCATTTCTGCACCGTGTCCATATTGGACTCTGGCCTGTCTGCATCCTGCATCTGTAGGTACTGTAGCATATGGGAGAAAAAGAACCACTGTATAGTTGGGGGTGCACACTTTAGTGAGGTATTTTTATTTTCTTTTTTTCAAAATTTGCAAGTGACAGTACAACACAGAGTATAAATAAAAACAGTAACTGGGTAACTTGTCACCCACCCAAACATACTCCTACCTATGGTAGTCAGCAGGAGGGATCAATTATAAACAATAGGCAAACATTCAAAGTAAACTCCTTATACAGACAGTAATTGAAAACCAGCAAGGGTGCAGAGAATGACTATATAATTAAGCTTAGAGGAGAGTTAGGGAACATATCTGGGGCATTCATAATACATCAAACAGTTAGTGTGGTGCTACTAATAAGGCTGATGAACGTAGTTCCTTCAATCTGCCCCACATGCAGTAGGTCAAAGCCTTTACATATACCTCTATGCAGATCACAATGAATGTGCACCATTTGCTGCTTCCAGCAGCCACCCTATACGTTGTTACCTATTGTGGATCCCACCAGGGCTGATATAATCCTGTGGTGGGCTGCGGTGAGCGGCCCGACGCGTATCGCCCGAACAGGCTTCGTCAGTGGCTCTGTAGGTACTGTACACATGATCAGGTTTTAAATACATTAGACAGGCACTGCTCTGATATGGGTTACCTTGACATTGGTAGAATGGCTTTGTACATTTTTTGCAAAAAACGTATTAACTAAATACCCTGTTATTGACACTGTTTTTTATCAGCACTTGCTTGTTACTATTATCTATTAGAGAAGAGTACTTTTACACATTTGTTTTACTGCTTTTTTGTGATCTAGTTTTCTGGTGGTGTGAACACGGCCTTACAGATCAGTTCACTTTGTGCATGGCTCATTTGAAAAATGTCTAATTAGCTTTTATCTATACCCTATTTTTTTCAAATAGTGTAAATAAGTACCTGTAAGTTATGTCACCCCCACCTAATTGTAGATTGTAAGCTCTTACAAGCAGCGTATTGTATTCTTGTATTTTTTATTACTGTTACTTTTGACTGTATATGAACCTCTCAATAGGAAAGTGCTGAGGAATATTTTGATACTGTATAAATAAAAATGTATTATTATTATTGTTATAATAATTGTGACTTTTCTATTGACAGTGACCCACCCCATGGCCGTGAGGTACCCGGTTCCAGGCGTTGATTTACTGGGGGATGTCAAGGGTGGCCTATGTCCGGACCTGTGGCCCTGGTGGTCGCTGAAAAAGGGGAAAATAAAATAAAAAGTGTCTTGTGACGCCACCTATGGTGCCCAGTAATGATACCGGCACTGCTGCAGACCTTCAGGGATGATGTTGAGGCAGCTGGTTGGTAACACTCCCCGTAGGTGGAGCGGTATCCCTGGGGCACGGATGAGATAAATAGAGAACTCACACAGGGAGGCGGCTCGTCAGGTGGAGATGCAGGCTGACGGTCTGTTATTACAGCCCTTGATCCTGCCCTTAACATAGACATACACACGCTGGAAGTTGTTTCTGAACCTTTTACTGATGATGATTCGGGTAACATCCTGGGTACTGTCCAGGTGGTTGGGTGGCAGTTCAAGATTTCCACATCTGATGAGTTGTGAGGCCTCCTTGTTCTGTGTGTGCATACTTTAGTCCTGGCCTGTCTGAAACCTGACCCTGACCTCTCCTGTGTCCCTCACTTGTATAGCAGGCTGTGAGAACCTTCTAATGGGCATCGCTACTCCTCTGTGGTCCCTGGCTCTGTTAGTAGCTGTGCTGCAAGTGCTACGAGGAGACTGAAGTCTCCCTGGTCCTCTGGTATTCTCTGCTGGGCTAACTGGACCCGTGCAGACTTGGACTCCGGTGTCCGGGTTGCTTCAGTTGCTTTCCTGGGGTGAACTGGTATGGTTCCTCTGCCCCCACACTGTCTCTGGTACACCTTGCCTCCGACCCTCACTCTTGGGTCCCTTACACTGGCTAGGCTTCCCTCTGGTACAGGCTTAGCGCGGCTCCGTTCACCAGGTGTTTTCCTCAGTACTGCTATGTACTGAACTCTTCACAATCCTCTCTGGAACTGCAATGCCTAACTCCTCACCAAGGCCTGAATTTATAGGGCACCTTGCCGGAAGTCAGCAAGTACAGCTCCCCCTTCAGGGGTGGAAGGTGTTGCATGTAAGTTTACCTGATGTGGAAATCCCTCCCTGCACCAGGTGTTCCTGTGGCAACCATCTTGTAGGGGTACGACAACAGCACTAAACACCTCATTGTAAATAGGAATTGTAAAAATCTAATTAAATATTCCAATGTAACATTATTTATCACAGATTAGAGCGCTATTTGCCAAATAGAATTGGCAACTTGGATGTTGCTAAAGACCCGTGATGTAACTAATTTCAGATGCCACAGTAATTTGCTAGCATTTTATATCAACTCATTGCCACTCTAAGGCTGGTTTCACTCTAGCATTTTTTTGTATCCATGGGATGCAGGTTTTACCTGCATTCCCCCGGACTACCCCGGAATTGTAAAACTGATGCCCCCGCACTGGTATAATCACTGATCCAGGCTCACAGATCATTGATAATACTGAAGTGGGAGCATATCGTTATGTTTGATTTCATACCTATTTCCACCAGATTCGGGGCCAAATGACATGCCCCGTAGGGGGCATGTTATTTGGAACTGCAGTCTTGGCATGTATAGTTCCAAAACCCAGATCTGGGTCTTCCACCGGATCCAGGTTCCATTGGGCACATTGTGATTGTGACAAAACATTGAAGCACCCGAATCGGGGTACACAATCCAACAACCAAAAATACAGAAAGTTGCATTGTTGGTTTCAGTGACAAAAACAGGAACACCCGGATCCGTGAAAAAGTAAAGAACTTGCGGGTGCATCCAATTCATCTGGCTTCACTGAAAATCAATGGGGCTGCAAATGAATGCGGGTGCATCCAATTCAAGCTGGATTCACAGGATGCGCGAAACGCCAGTGTGAAACCAGCCTAAGATGTCTTCATATAGCAACACTGAGAGAGACAGCAGAGAAGTGATTTTATTTACTTGGATCTGTAATCCTGTTTACAAAAACTGATGTACAATCCCAGAGGGAATAATTGTGTATTTGTGTAATAGATTCATTGATCTCCCAGACTCAGAAGCTGGATTAAATTAGAATGAATACAAAGATTAAATAATATTCTCTTGAGTGTGCCCATAGCCTCAAGATATAAAACAAAATAGAGGAAAACACATAAATGCAATGCAATTAACGGCATATTAAATGCACACTGTTCTGCAAATCTTCCTCAGTAAATCATTTTCAGTTTATCTAGCTACATCATTTAATATCAAATGATGATTAGTTATTTTTAGGATTTTAAGCCACATAGAGTTTTCCAAAGTTATTGCCTGCTTAGAGCTTCAATATGTAAGCCACTGCGATAACTATCCACCGCAACATTTTACAATTGATACTAACGTCTTTTAATGTAATGCAACATTTCCACTACTGATAACAGCTAATCGCAAGGTAGTTAAGATACTAATCTAGAGAAGGAGTTGGTTTAGTGAAGTTATTGTCCAGTTACTATACTTTTAAAGTATATGAATGCATTCATGGGAATTTTTCTTGATTGCATGTATTTTTGGCTACAAATCACAGAAAATACAAAAAAAGTGACACCTAATAAAATCTGCACCCCTCAAAGCATAACCAAGAAGTTTATTTAGTCTGGATTTAAAGCAATGTGGAAAGAAAAAAAAATTTAACTTTTTCCAACAATGCTATTCTTTACCGAAAAACTTTGCATTTTCACAAGGATTATAGGAGAAAACATACAATACAATTTATTCTGCAATTTCTCCTGATTACGTCAATACCCGATATGTTGTGAAAAACTATATTTGGGTGCATGGTAGAGCTCAGAAGGGAAGCAGTGCCAATTGACTTTTGGAACACAAAATTGGCTGGTGTAGATAGTGGAAACAATGTTGCAATTGCAAAGTCCCTGATGTGACTAAACAGTGGAAACTCCTCACAAGCGACCCACTTTTGGAAACTACACCCCTTTAGGAATTTAGCGAGAGGTGTGGTGAGCACTTTGAACCCCCTGATGCTTCACAAAATTTATAATGTTGAGACATGAAAAAGAGAATAGACATTTTTACCACAATAATGTTGCTTTAGCACCAAATTTTTGATTTTCCCAACCATAACAGGAGAATATGGGTGATACAATTTGTTGAGCAATGTTTTCTGAGTAGCTGATGCCCCTTATGTAGTGGAAAACTACTGTTTTTGTGTACTGAAGGGCTCAGAAAGGAAGGCGTACATTTGAAATTTTGTATACATGCCATTAACACCTAGAAATAATTTGCTGTCTTTAATGTCCTCTCTCTAACTTAAACTGAATCTGTCAAAAACTGAAGTTCTTATGCTTCCTCCCTCTACTAATCTTCCTAAACCTAATATTGCCATTTCTGTATGTGGTTCTACCATCAGGGCCGCACCGCCCATTGGACAACCTGAGCCTTCAGGCTCAGGCGGCAAGGGGTCAGGGGGAGCAGCAGTGCTGAAGGGGGTGGCACCTGCACACAGTGGCGGCCTCCTGTATTTTGGCCGCCGGCTGTATGGAGGTAACATCCCCCCTCTCTTTCTCTCCTCCCCCGCCGCCAGCGATAGTAGCACACCGACCCATGCAGTGTTATGGGTATTCCCTATTATATTGATTGCTGGACCCCTATTTGCTTATCACTGTAGGCTTGTGAACAGGACCCTTACTCCTCTTGGCATCTGTTAAATTTCTGTTGCTCTGTATTTTCTCAAATTGTCTGTACATGTCTCCTGTGTACCGTAAAGTGCTGCAGAACATGTTTGGCAATATATAAATAAAAAATGTCATTAATATTAGGGTAAAAATAGCTTCAGATTTGCTTGGAGGGGTACTGTGCAGGTATCTCACTATGCTGTAAAATAAGAGTTGTTCTTCAATATATTTATTCTATTAATGAACAAAGTCTCAGGATTCCATTCTTGGATTTTCACTCACTTGGACATTCACCTTCACAACAGTAATTACAATATGTATGTGTAGTGCTGGAGAATATACTGTATGTTCCTCCCTCACTTCTGGCTTCCCAGCAATAAATAGTTTGCTATAACTTAAGCCTTCATCACATGAACATAGAGCATCCAATTTGAGAGAATCAGATGCTATATGCTAATGACATTTGGCTTAAACTCAGCTGCGAGCATGAACCAAGTTTATTTTACTTTACCCTGATTCTCTCACATGCGAACTTTGGAGCACAAGTGAACAGAAGGATAGATTAATTTCTCCATCTTCTCCATTGTCTCAGTGTATATTGGATTGCACTTGTATGATATCGGAGTGCAATCAGATGTTTTACATACACCCATAGACTAGTATGGGGGTGTCAGGGTCTGGCTTGCAAATTTTGGACTAGGGGAAAAGCACACAGCAGTGACCCATTAGCAATGAGCTTCAGGGCAGAGTGGCCTCCCAGACCAACATGAAAGATGGCCTGGTGGCCCCAAAACTGCTGCCTGACCACTGGCCTGGGGGGCATCTGCCCCCTGCCCCGTGGGCCATCCAGCCCCTGATGGGGGTGCATGATCTGATTTTTGCAGTCTTATAAATATGGAGGTAAAAAACCTCAACAAATACACATGTGCACATAGCGTTAGAGAATGAGTTATACCAGTTTTACCATTACAAAATGAAGAGATGGTTGCCTTGCTTTGAGGATATATCTGCTTGTACAGCTGTCTCCATACTGCAATACTGCTCCAGCATAAATATGTATGATGTGTGCATGTTCTCTAAAGAATTGTGCTGTGAGTAATAAAAGTGTGTTCTGTAATAAGCTAGTTTGTCATCATATCACTGGAGATGATAAAATCTTTTGAAATTGCTGGTTTGACAAATTTTTCCAAAGAATGAATCCAACACTTTTCCAGCTCTTCCATATAATCACAGCCTAAGGCCTTATTCAAATGTCCATTTAAAAAACAAACATGTTGCACAGTCCGTTTTGGGCATCCACGTGCCCTCCATGTGTTATCCATGTGCCTTCAATGTGCTGTGTATACGCAAGTAATTTCTACATGACATCTGTGTGACATCCATGTAACACATACTGAAAAAAAAGCATGATACTGAAATTATTTTTTTTATGTGTTAAAGATGTGTAAAGATAGATACATTATGCTAACCAACCAAGGTAAAACAGACAGATGACAGCTGATATTCCCAGGCTGGGAAGGCCCATGGCTATTGACCCTCTCCAGCCTAAAAATATCAGTCCACAGCCACTCCAGAAGTGGCACCTCCTTAAGGTGCACCAGTCCTGGCTCTCCCTGATTGTCCTGGCATGGTTGCAATTGGAGTAATAGTTTATGGGGTTGATGCCAGCAGTCTAATGTCAGCTTACAACAAGTTCTATCAGATATCCCTCCTCTACTAATCCAGTAAGTTAAAAGGCAAAAAACACACAAAATATATTTTAAAAAACACTCCCAATTCTAGCCCTCTTTCACTAATTTGCTAAAAAAATCTATGAAGATGCCAAAAACCTCCCAGGCAGGTCCATCATAAACCACTATGAGATTCCACGATGTTCATTGACTCAGCCTTCCAGCGAATAGAGCCTTGTTTAGAGAATGAAGCCTCTTATGCTGTAGCACCAGCCACTGGCAGCTCTCATGCTGCACTCTTCCAGAGCCGAGGGTTGTGACAAGCGGTAACATTAGTGGGGTTACTGAATGTCACAGCGTATGGGCTACATAGCGGTTAGTGGGAGAGGCGCAGAATATGATGAGCCATGACATCATAAGGTTACAGGAAGCATTAGAGCCAGTGATATGACCTGCAACAACCTCACTGATATTACCTCTTGTCACAGTCCTGGCTCTTCTGAAGCACAGCTTGAGTTTTGGCAGTGGCTGCTATTACAGTCTATGGGCTTCGTTCTCTGAATGAGGTGCCAAATCCTGAGAGACTCTTTGACTGGTACCTGGGTGTGTGGGGCTGTAAGTATGCTGATTTTCAGCACAGTCCTTCAATCTGATTTTGGGAGGTGCTCAGTTGCTTAGGTATTCCATCTTTCCAGTGATTGCTCAGCTACTTTACTGAGAAACCTTTCTCAGAAATCTTCCAGTGGTACGTTTTATGTGAGCTGTACTGTTGACCTGCATACCTGCGTCTGTCTAGCTCTGATCATTGTTTACTGACCCTGGACTGTTTGACTTCATCTCTGCTTTCTCCCTGTAATTTACGTGATATCCTAGTATTTCAATCCCGGAAAATAATATAATATTTATTCACTTGTATAGTGCTATTAATTTCACAACTCTTTACAAACATCAGCAACACTGTCCTTAGTGAGTCTAACAATCTAAACCAGAGGCCCCCAACTCCAGTCCTCAAGGCCCATCAACAGTGCATGTTTTCACGGCTTCCTTAGCATTTGACAGCTGGAATCGTCACCGATGCAGGAGATTGAATTACCAATTGTCAAAGGCTAAGGAAATCCTGCTAACTTATACTGTTGGTGGGCCTTGAGGACTGGAGTTTGGGAACTCTGATCTACACATTCTATCAGTATGTGCAAACAGTTTATCAAATACAAAAGTAGAAAAAAAATGGTACATGAATCAAGTAACTAATTCATGTTATCATGCCTCTTAGATCTTCTTTTTTTTCTAGATACTTTTAAAACTTTCAGTCTATGCTTGAAACATCTTTAAACAGGTTTTCACCTACTACACTTTGATCTATTGACATTTGCAACAATATTTGAAATATACCATCTTATATCTTTCAAAAAATATTTACATTTGTATTATATACCATTTATCAAACAAGTTTAATCGTCAGCCATAAAAAAAGGAATGTACACATCATTTACTACTTTATAGTATCTATAGAGGACATGTAAGTTAGGCTGCTTTCACACTGCAGTTTTTTCCTGATCAGGATTCATTAGATTTTGTGTGTCAAAAGCCAAAGTGTCTCCAAAACTCAGAACATATGTCAATCTTTCAATAATAGTTTTTCTTTGCAAGTTTCATTCAATCCTGATCAGGAAAAAACTGCAGTGTGAAAGCAGCCTAAGGCTGGGGTCACACCACGACACAATCCGATCCGGGGCTGTCTGGTGTAAACCAAACAGCCCCGGACCGGATTTTGGCCTCATAGTATCCTATGGGGCCGGATGGAGCCGGATGGCAGCTCTCTGCCATTCAGTTTTCATGTGTCCGGGAGAATCCGGGCGGAATCAGATTTTTCTTCCCAGACACAAAAACGGAACATGCAGCATTTTTGAGTCCGGGGAGAAAAATCTCCCCAAATTGGATCCTCCTAGATTCTCCTGGATCCGGGGCAATCCGAGGCTCCCTAACATGGAAGTCTATGGGGCTGGATTGCCCCGATCCGGGAGGATCCGGGAATCGGACACCGGCGGCTGCACACTACTGTAATTTCAGGACCGCGGCTGCAATTGGAGGGATCTGGCTGCACACCGGACCAGAGGGCATATTTGCCCTCTGGTTCTGGGTGCTGATCTGGTCTGGGGCTGTCAGGTTCATCCATGACAGCACCGGATCGGATTGTGCCGTGGTGTGAAGCCAGCATTAGTCAGTGTAAATCAACAGAAAACTAAAAATAGGATGCAATTTTCCAAATGTGTATGAGCTGAAGGCTATCAGGAAAATAAGTGCAAAGCTAAATAAAGAAAAATGAACTTACAAAACGTTATACTAGAAAAATGTAATATCTACAGATACTGTAAATTTGTTAGAGTTTAACATTGCAGGTAAATAGGGAATAGTACAGAATATGTTGCTTTATTGAACTGCAGAAGGGGGATTAAGAGTCACATAAAGTAACACAAGAAAGGAAGTTTTAGTTAAAGTGCCCTATTGTGTCATGCCATAAGCAGGAGTGGACCTAACCCAAATTCTGCTATTTGAAGTATGGCGCTGTGAAGTACCGTCTTTGGCACACGTTTTGATTTATAAACAATATCAGTTGAGTGGATCTACAGGATTTCTTTTGTTTAGTTTTAGGAACAAAACAAAATGTTTCCTTTGGAACTCATAGGTCCTTTCTCACAATTTATCCTACTTTCTAAATTAGTAATATCGGAGCAGAGGTAAAACCATTTTATATAAATATTTATAAATCTCTGCCAAACAAGAACATTTAATATCACATTCTATTTACGAAACATCTTTTTGAAACCGTAAAGTTCACAATCTTATGTGAAAATGCAGGTTTTTCTGCCAAAGTAGAGAATATGATAATATTTTGCATGTAATGTACAGAACACAGTTATCATACAGTAAAATATGGTTACTTGTGTTAGAATATAAGAGAATTTGAATATGAGAATTATTTAAATTCCAGAACCAGTGTTGGGCTGTGGGGGGCAGACTGTGCAATTATCCAGGGCCACCAGGCACAGGGGGGGGGTTATGCTGTATCCCTCCAATCTACTGCTGTATGGAGGCTTCAGATAAAACACCACCCAGACTGGAGAGGATGCAGAGAACAGATCCATAGCGCACTCAGGACATCTGCCTCTGCAATGGAGCTACAGTTAAAATAACACTATACAGCGCTGCACTCCGCAGGAGAAGAAGACATCAGCTGAGGCAGAAGTCAGGGTGTACTATGGACCTGCATTCTGCATCTTGCCAGGTCTTGGAGCTAGCCACTCATACTCACAGTAAGTGTTTTATAAACTATATTGTGTCTTGACAGCTCCTGTTCAGCATCAGTACCTTACTACAAAGCCTGAAAGTGACTCTTGATTACTGATATAGTTCTGACATTGCACAGTAGCCATGTTGCCACCTAGGAGAAGTGTTTTCCTAGGGCCGCTTCACACTGCGGCATGATCCGGTCTGGTTCTGTCCGGAGGACCCAGACAGCTGGATCAGCACACAGGACTGGGGGGCTATTATGCCATCCGGTCCTGTATGCAGCGCACGCAGCTGCAGCCGCTAACAGGTCAGGACCGCGGGCGCCTGTGAAGCGGCCCTTAGCCAGCAATACAGCACTGGTCACTGGTGAGTTTTATACTGCACCTCAGCATTGTATGTCAATGACCTCCTTTGAATAAAACTGCACACCACAAGGGAAACTAAGAGTCCATTTGCACGGACCAACCAGCGTCACTGAACCACTGGTGATCAATGAGCATTTTATACTTCATTAACTGGGAAACTGTTGTGAAAAAAAATGCTACTAACATGTGAACTCAGAACTCAGCTCCAGGGAGGAAATTAAATGTATTTCGACCTCCAGTCATGCAGGTAGTCAATCACTACTCAGTGTATAGTGAGCAGGGGCAGTAACCACACCACTGATACTGATTGATAGCCAGCTCTAAGGCAGCAGGGGTCTTCATTGCAAGTTCAGAACACTATTAGCCTGCAGATTAATCTCGTATATGAAAGTTATTCGTGTTTTTTCCATGACAGTTTTTTTTAAACGGCTCTCAATTCGCAAATGTTTATTGATTGTCACGTGTTGACTGCTTTGCAGTCCATGTGAAATGCTGCTGTGATTTAAATCAGAATTTCCTTTGGCACATTCAGTGTTAATGTGCAGATGCTGCAGTATTACTATGAGTGGCTCTACATATATAGGTGGATGGGGTGTGTCATATCACTTAGTTGTCCACTCCCTCAGTATTTAAGTAGTTCTACTTCCTTGCACCAGGTGTCGCTTATAGAGTTCCATTCTGCCTTGACTGTGTGTGCTGTTAGGACGTAGTGTAGTGTGTGCTGATGCCTTCCAGCTGATCCTGCCTGGAGTTTACCTTCCTTGGGGAAGTTGCTTTTCCAGGTCCATGGGTGGCGGTAGGGGCTTTTAGCCTAGAGCTTATCAGGAGCATAGGACAAGGGTTGCGACCCAGACCTTCTCATCTTCTAAGGTACCTTTGGGAGCAGAGTGAGCCAGGGATCCCCAGTTTAGGGTCAGATTAGCTCCCCTGAACACCCTAAGCCCATCTTAACATCCAGCTACCTGATTTCTTTACTCAAGTGACTGATCAACAGTTGTTTAGTGACTAGTCAAAACTCACTTCAATGCACAGAATTGACTGCAATGCTGTTACTAGTGCAGTATTTAAGAATCTGGGGCCCCACTTTGAATTTTGCCCAGGTCCACAATTGTCTGAAACAGTGGCATAACCAGAGTCTGGCGGGCCCCGATGCGAAATTTAGACCTGGCCCCCCTCCCCCGCATGTTGATGAAATGCATGCGCCTCATGTAACGTTCTAAATCCTTTAAAGACTCACAAATTGACCCCTCTCACTCTTCATTATGTATTAATGTCCCTCATCCTGCTATATATGGTCCTCCTCCTGGAATATGACCCTTATCATGGTATATATGTCCCCCATCCTGGTTTATATGGTCCGCCTCCTCTTGTCACCATAGTTGTCCAATTATTATAATGCATCTCCATATTCCTCCATATATTACAATGTAGCCCCATAGTCCTCTATGTATTATAATGCATCCCACAGTCCTCCATTCATAAGGTAGGCTCCATAGTCATTCAATTATTATAATGAACCCCATTATCCTCCATATAATATAATGCAGCCTCACATCCCTCCATATTAATAATGCAGCCTCATAGCCCTCCTTATAGCATAATACAGCCTCATAACTTCTCCATATAGTATAATGCAGCCTCATAGCCTCTCCATATAGTTTATTACAGCTGCATAACCTCTCCATATAGTATATTACAGCCTAATAGCCTCTCCATATAGTATAATACAGCTTCATAGCCTCTCCGTATAGTATATTAAAGCCTCATAGCCTCTCCATATAGTATATTGCAGCCTCATAGATTTTGGAGCTGCATCATATGGAGAGTTTAGAGGGTCTACCATATAGTGCAGGTTCACATCTCTCCATATAGTGCAGTAATATATATGTAGCCTCCAATGGCGGACCTTGTGCCAACAGGGCCCTGGTGCAGCAGCTAATGGTGAGGAGCAGGGGGGGGTCGGGGGTGCTAGCGGATGTCGGCGAGGAGCGGGGGGTACTAACAGATGACGGCGAGGAGTGGGGGGATGCTAACAGATGACGGCGAGGAGCGGGGGGGGGGTTGTGCTATAGGTGCTGCGGCTCCTACCTCCGCAGTCCTGAGAGCCGGGGTGGCAGAGAAGAGGAGGGGCGGGATCAGCCAAGGGAAGCAGGAAGCTTCCCTCAGTTAACCCCCTCTCCTCTGTCACAGGGTTATGGAGGTCGGCTAGGGGCCCCCCTGCAGGCTTGAGGGGCCCCCTGGCCGGTCGGGGCCCTGGTGCAGCTGAACAAGCTGCACCACGGTAGGTCCGCCCCTAGAAGCCTCATATCATTTCAATATAGTGCAGTATTATATATGCAGCCTTCTCCCATATAGTGCAGTATTACATAATACTGCATTATATGGGAGAAGGCTGTATATATAAGGCTGCACATAATACTGCATATGGGAGAAGGCTGCATATATATGACCCCCTTCCCCCTTCATAATCCTCTAGCCATACTGCACTAATTATTTAAAAAAAAACAAAAAAAAAAAACTTTACTTGCCTCTCCTGTTTCCCTCGTTTCTCTAGCGGTCTCCTCTGAGGATTAACTCAGGAGGAAGAAGAGATGTCGCTGGCCTGCGTTCCACTGTGCATTTAAGCAGGAAGTGGGAGGAGGCAACACAGTGGAACACAGGCCAGGAAGCCAGAAAGTCAAAGGAGGGGAAAGGCGGGATCAGCAGAAGGAAGTAGGAGGCGTCCCTCCCCTCCTTTTGTCGACACACGGGCCCCATCTGCCGCGCTGTCACATGGATGTGTGTCTTCTGGGACTGCACATCCATGGGAAGCGGGCACCCGACGCACCCGTGACCACTACGACCGCGATCGTTAATCCACTGGTCTGCAACTGGCCATGTTCATCTCTAAAAGCACAATATCTTACCTAACATAAAAGCACACCAGGCAACTGGCCTGTGAGAAAAAAAAAAACAAGTACAGTAATATTCTGCTTTTTCCAACATTTTCCTGCACAGATTACTAAAATTAAGATTTTTTTTTTCATCTGTATTTTTAAGTATAATTCTGACTGTGTAAATCCATGTGTAGACAGCTCCCTTAAATAATGGCTTACAGCAGCCATATTATCATATGTAATGGTATATGTGAACAGATAGTTTTGAGCTCTACGTCTGGAAAAAGGCAGGTTTCCACAATGAATAAATTGTAAGAAATAAATATATAGGTAATATTGGTTAGCTACATACAGTGGCATGCAAAACATTGGGCAATCCTGGTCAAAATTACTGTTAGTGTGAACAGTCAAGCAACTTGAAGTTGAAATGATGTCCAGAAGGCATGCAGTTAAAGATGACATAATTCCTTAGTATTTTAGGCAAAACATTTTTTCTATTTTCAACTTTTATATTTTAAAATGAACAAAAAGAGAAAATAGGCTAATGCAAACTTATTACACCTTGCACAGTTAATAGTGAGAATCATCCCCTTTTGCAAGTATTTCAGCTTGTAAACACTTTTTGTAGCCATCCAAGAGTCTTTTAATCATTTGTTTGAGGTATTTTCATCCATTCTTCCATGGTAAAGTGATCCAGTTCAATGAGCTTCTTGATTCGTCTTGCATTCACTGCTCTTTTGAGGTCTAGCCCCACATTTTCAATGTCAGGGAAATCTGAGGGCCAGCTTGAGCCTTTAGGTAGTCTATTGTGGATTGTGATATGTTTAGGATCATTATCCATTTGTAAAAGCCATCCTATTTTGTAGGTTGCTGTTCCTGGTATCTTGGTGGAGCTGAGTTGTCTGTCTGTCTGAATGTATGAGTTATTCTCTATGCTGGTTCTGGGAAGAGTGGAAGCTCTCAGATGTTTCTACTCCCAGTGATTACTCTGCTATTTAACGATGCAACTGCAACCAGTTTGGTGCCAATTATACACTTCCTAATGCTATATGCCAGCCTGACCTGTTTCTCTTTGCCTGATTTTCTGACCCCATGACCTGTTACCTGTTTATGCCTTTACTTACTACCTCAATTCTAGTCTCGCCCTCCTAATTTACCTGATCTTGGCTTGTTTTCATACCATGCCTCTGGCTTTTCCTGATGTACTGCGACCTCTCTTGGAATTGACCCCGGATTGTAGTGACTGTGTTATCTAAAACTGTTTGTCATGACTCTACACATTCCATGTCTTATATTGTCATTGTGTGAGTATCAATGGTGTTATGTTTGCATCAAGAATTTGTTGACATTTCATTTAATCCATTATTCCCTCTACACGTGAAATGTTTCCTGTGCCATTGGCTGCAACACAACCCCAAAGCATGATTGATCCACTCCCATGCTTAATTGTTGGTAAGATGTTCTTTTCCTGAAATTCTGTGTCTTTTTTCTGCACACATAACTTTGATTATTGTGGCCAAAGAGACTTATTTTAACCTCATACATCCACAGGTCTTGTTCCCAAAATGTATCAGGCTTGTTTAAATGTTCTTTTGCTTATGTCTGCTGCTGACTCTTATGGTGAGGATGCAGCAGAGATTTTCTTCTGATAACTCTTCCATGAAGGCCATATTTGTGCAAGTGTCTCTGAACTGTTAGAACAAGATACCACAAATCCAGAATCTGTTAAATCTTCCCATATGGTTTTTCCAGTGAAGTGAGTGTGTCGGGCCCCACGGGACAGGGGTACTCGGTACCGGACCGGACGGTGCCGGGGAAGTCACGGGTGGCTTGGTCCGGACCGTGTCCCTGGCTCGGTAAATAAAGGGGAATATTTACAGGGGAAAATGTCACGTGTGACGCCACCCACTTGGTGCGGCCAGTGATGGGGCCGCCGCTGCTGCGGAACCTCCGGGGTGATGGAGTGGCAGTGGAGATGTTATAGTTCCAGTGGGAAGAACTGTATCCCCCGGGGCAGTAAGAGTTAAGGGTGGTGGAATTGTCCAGGACACTTACTTTGCAGACGCTGCAGGATCTCTCTTCCTTGCTGGTGCTGACAGGCTTGCAGCTCTATAGGTAGGAATCTGCTGCAACCTGTATGGGAGGAATGGTCTGCAGATAGAGACTGACAAGAGAGGCAAATTCAGGGTTTTCCGTGTCTTTTACTCTCAGTTCGTTCCAAGCAGTTCACAAGTCATTGGCAGTTCTTTACAAAGTTCAAGTACAGTTCTCAGTACACAGTTCAAAGACACGGGCTCATTCTCCCTCTCCGGGTTCCCTTTTTCTCTTGCAGCCAGGCCTCTCTCTCTCCGTGACCCCTCACACAGTCTTTAGTGTCCTTTCCGGGCTATTACATTCTCTTTACTCTGTGTTGTGAGACACTGGACAGTATGGCGGTGACTCGGACCCCTGGTGGGCCCTCCTGGTTGTCACTGAGCTGCCTGTCCTTTGGGTTGGGGACCCTAACGTGGAGCTGTGGTCCCCCGTCGTGTTGTTTGGGGATCCCGGGTAAACTGCGGTCCCCTCTAGAGTCGACACTCTACTAAGCCCAGCCTCCAGCAGTCCTCAGGTGTGAGGCTCTACCAGGCTCCTTCTCTCTGTTCCTCTCGGTATCATAGGAGGGACTTCTCTGCCTGCAGTCAGTGGCTTCAGCTGCTGTCTAGGGCACGGGTTACACCGTCCCTTTCTGTTCTGTCACACTCCTGGCGGCATCAGCATCGGACGGGCTTTCTCTCCCCTCTGGCTCGCACTGGCTCAGTACGGATTCTGCGCTCCTAGCCTTGCACTCGCAGAATGTGTGTGTCACGTCCTACTGACGGACTCCACACGTGGACCCACTGGACTGCGTAGAGCAGATGCTGATACCGGGATGACAGAGAGACGGACCAGTAAAGTAGAGTCAACAGGTTTATTAACAACACACACACCCACGCCCCAGGGGAGGGCCACACGGCCACAGCACCAGAACACCACCGAAGGAGGCCCCGGAGCGCTTAACCCCTATACAGGGATTCCGCCGGTACCAACCTCGGAGGGACCGATGAAGCGGACACGGGTGTTGAACCGACCCAAGGCAACGTGGGAAACAACACAGCAACCGGGTATAGGATCGGAAACGGGAACCGGGAACACGGGGAATCCGGAGCCAGGCTTGGTACAGCGATCCGCTTGGAAGAGATCCGGGATACCGGCCAGGAACACGGCGGTCAGCAAGGAGCCGGCTGGGCAGGAATCTGTAGGAAGGAACACACAGAAATCAGGTAACAAGCCAAATAAGGAGCGACCTGACCAGACCAGAAATGGCAACTCCTCAAGGAGGAAGTTGCCCTGGCCCCGACTGACTAGAAACAGGAAGTTTATATCATAGCAGGGCAGTCCTGATTGGCAGGACACAGAAGCATGGTGATTGGCTGAGGGGAGGAGCATGCTCCCTGCAGTCTCTCCAGCAGAAACAGGTTTGGAGATGCAGTTTCATGTGCTCAAGCAGTAGCCCCGGAAAGGGAGGAGAAGAGCAGCGCTATTCCAGCAGAGGGTGCTGAAACCCTGAGGCAGACCCCCGAGGGGTAACAGTGTGATTGTCCCTCAGTCTTTACTTCTCAGCTCACATCGGCCTACTCCTGGGTCTTTTCAGCTCGGCACCCTGGGCCTACTAACTTCCTGCACTCCTCCCCCTCACTATATACTGTCGAGTCACCTGACCTCTGGTGTGCCCAACCCACTCCTCTGATCCACCACCCCTCAATCTCATAGAGTTCTAATCTCAGGGCTGGATGTTAACCTCTTCTTACACGTGGGTTGTGTGGGCTGTGAGGGTGTTGTTGTGCAACAAGTGTCCTACCTGCCTGGCTGCAGTTCCCTTTGTGGCCTCCTGGATGCAGGGGCGCCACATTCTCCCGGAGTTAAACCAGCGCGTCCTCGCGCTGCCCGTCTTGGATCACCCTGAAAACATTTTTATTTTTCATATAACAGTAAACATTAAGTATTCTTGGTTTCTTCCCGTCCGGGAGGCACGATTCTTCAAACGTTACATTAACTATAAAACAAGTGCATGGGTATCTACGTCATTACTCCCTTCTGGACCTTTACCGGGTCTAATGCTACCACGCATTCACTTTTCTGTAGCTAAAACACATTATAAATACTATTTTGTATCAAAAGTATAAAAGTTCTTCAAAAGTGCAAAAAGTTCAAAAATTCTCAAAAAGCAGCTTCCAAACAGTTCAAAGTTCAATGCACTACGTCTCACGTGCATAGCTGGTCTTAAAACCATAGGGGAGCACACCAAGGTGCTCAACTATTTACAGTTCAAAGTTCGTACCAGCTCATTGTCACGGGTGGCACGGATGACAGGGTAGAGACCACGCGCAGACGATCCCAGCGTTTGGCCAATCAGCCATAATGTTTGAGGACGGTCCGTCTTTCAGGGGCTTTTACCTTCTGTGTAGATAGAGAGAAGGTATGATAAGATCTCCCTATCATGGGGAGACGGCTGGGAAGGTCTTGTGCTCGGTCTGGTTTCTACACCATTATTCTGGGTCACTAGGACCCAGCAGGTTCTTCCCACCTTTATAAGGAGTTTCATTGCCCTCCCTCGGTGCAGGTGATATTTCCTTGGACACTCATTATCCTTGCTCCAGCAGAAGCTGAGGTTGTGGAGGTTGCTGTGCTCTGCTGCAAGATAAGTGTTTTCTTTCCCCATTGTCTGTTTTTCCTTGTGTTTGTCTTTAGTTGTTAGTGGAGGGGTCTAGTGAACCTCTCCATCTGATCCTTAGATAAGGTAGTGCTAGGATCAGAGAGGGACGAGGTTCGTGGTCGGCGACAGTTGAGGAAACTGTATAGGGACGTCAGGGCAGACAGGGTCAGCCCCAGGAAGACTAGGGGTCACCCTCTCCCTCTTGTGCCCATAGCTTTAGGGACTCCTTATTCCCCCCCCCCCCGTCGTTGTCCTACGCTGAGTGTCTCTCCCGCTCCCAGCGTGACATTATCACCTTCCAATACTGTAACTGAAGGACAGGGGAGGAACCGATTTTTCTTCCTTTCCTTATGGATCCTGTGTCTGCTTTGGCCCAGCAGCTGCAGTCCCTGTCTTTGGAGGTTGCGGACCTTCGGTCGGCTTTACAGGGCCCGCAGCCGCAAAATGGTGTCTTGGGGAATCAAGCATTGGGTCAGGCCAGACCTGAACCTAAGGTTGCCCTCCCTGACAGGTTTTCAGGAGGTAGAGATAAGTTTACTGTGTTCAAAGAAGCCTGTAAATTATATTTTAGGCTTAGGCCTTATTCCACTGGTGATGAGCAGCAGCGTGTAGGAATTATTATGTCGCTACTGCAGGGAGATCCCCAGTCCTGGGCTTTCTCTCTGCCACAGGACTCTACTTGTCTCCGCTCTGTGGATGAATTTTTCGACGCACTGGGCCTCATATATGATGACCCTGACCGTGTCTCTTTGGCTGAATCCAGGTTACGCCATCTCCGCCAGGGGACTCGGTCGGCGGAATCGTATTGTTCTGAGTTCCGCAGGTGGGCTACGGACACGAAGTGGAACGATCCGGCGCTCAGGAGTCACTTTTGTCAGGGTCTTTCAGAGAGGCTGAAGGATGCTCTGGCGGTTTATGAGACCCCTCCGTCCCTGGAGGCGGCTATGTCGTTAGCTATTCGTATGGATAGACGCCTCCAGGAGCGGAGGAGTAGACCTCCTGTTACTGGGAGCCATTCTCGTGGTGGTTCCTGGTTACCGGGAGGTCACGCGGAGGGTGAGTCGTTCCTCCCGAGTGCGGAGGAACCTATGCAGCTAGGAGGAGCGGCGGCCTCGAGGTTCTCCTCCGGTACCTCCCGGGGCAAGGGGAAGGGGGTCTGTTTCTTCTGTGGGAAAGGGGACCATTTCATTGGGGCCTGTCCCTACACTCCTAAACGGACTGGGGTGCCTGGACCTTATGTGACTATGGGGGGTGTGGAGGTGGTCGAACGGGAGGTGTGTGTATCCTCCATTTGTACTTCCCGTTTCCTCCTAAGTGCAGAGGTGGCGCTGGAGGGCAAAACGGAGGGTATTTCTGTGTTTGTGGATAGTGGTGCGGGGGTCAGCATGGTGGATGCTCATTTTGTAGACGCTCATGGGCTTAACTGCTGTTTATTGTCTCGCCCCATCCGTATCTATGCCATCGACTCAGCACCTCTTGCTCAGGGTAGTCTCACACATATCGTACATGACATTAAGTTGACGGTTGGATCCCAACATCAAGAGACGATATCTTGCTATGTTCTAGACGGTCTCCCCGCTCCCATTGTCCTGGGCTTGCCATGGTTGATTAAACATAATCCCGTAGTAGATTGGCAGTCCCGGGACATTGTGGAATGGAGTGATTTTTGTTCTGAGAATTGTTTGGTTACCTCATTTTCGGTGGTGTCTGCTGTATCTCTGCCCCCGTTCCTATCGGAGTATGAGGATGTGTTCTCAGAGAAGGGGTGCCAAGACCTGCCTCCTCATCGGGCATATGATTGCCCAATCAACCTCGTTCCCGGAGCTAAACTGCCCAAAGCTAGGATGTTTACTATATCGGGTCCGGAAAGACAGGCGATGAAGGATTTCATTTCCGAGAGTCTGCAGACGGGTCACATCAGGCCCTCAACTTCGCCGGTTGCGGCTGGTTTCTTTTTTGTTAAGAAAAAGGATGGGGGCCTCCGTCCTTGCTTGGATTTCCGGGAGTTGAATCGGATTACTGTCCGTGATCCGTACCCCCTCCCTCTGATCCCTGATTTATTCAGTCAGGTAGTGGGTGCTAAATGGTTCTCCAAGTTGGATTTGAGGGGGGCCTACAACCTGATTAGGGTCAGAGAGGGGATGAATGGAAGACGGCCTTTAATACCCCGGACGGCCATTTTGAAAGTCTCGTAATGCCGTTCGGGCTCACTAATGCCCCTGCGGTTTTCCAACACTTTGTCAATGACATATTCCATCATTTGGTGGGTAGATTTGTGGTTGTTTACTTAGATGATATCTTGATATATTCCCCCGATATGGAGACGCATCAGTCCCATGTCAAGCAGGTGTTACAGGTCTTACGGGACAATAAGCTGTATGCTAAACTCGAGAAATGTGTCTTCGCCGTTCAGGAGGTACGTTTTTTGGGGTACCTCCTGTCGCCGTTGGGTTTTCGGATGGATCCGGAAAAAGTCCGGGCGGTGCTGGACTGGGAACAACCGGACAATCTACGGGCATTGCAACGTTTTTTGGGGTTTACCAACTTTTACCGTAAATTTATTAGGAACTATTCGGTGCTGGTGACGCCTCTTACGGACATGACTAGGAAGGGGACAGATTTTTCCGAGTGGTCGGAGTCTGCTCGCCAGGCTTTCTCCTCCCTAAAGCGTTGTTTTGTTTCCGCACCTATTCTCCGTCAGCCCGATCTTTCTCAGCCCTTCGTTGTGGAGGTGGATGCGTCTGAGGTGGGGGTGGGGGCTGTATTGTCGCAAGGCCCTTCGCCTGGGAAATGGGTGCCCTGCGCGTTCTTCTCCAAGAAGTTGTCGTCGGCCGAGAGGAATTATGATGTTGGTAATAGGGAGCTGTTGGCTATTAAATTGGCTTTTGAGGAATGGCGTCACTGGCTGGAAGGGGCTGTCCATCCCATCACGGTTATTACCGACCACAAGAATCTGTCTTACCTTGAGTCCGCCAAGCGTCTCAATCCCCGGCAGGCCCGGTGGTCCTTGTTTTTCACGAGATTTAATTTTACCGTCACTTACCGTCCAGGGGTGGAGAACGTGAAGGCTGATGCATTGTCGCGTAGTTTCCCGGGTGGTAGTGCTCATGAAAGTCCCGTTCCCATCTTACAGGAGGGGGTGGTTGTTTCTGCTCTTTGCCCTGATCTGGAGGGGGAGGTGTTGAAGGTCCAGGGGGGCCCCCTGCCTCCTGTCCTTCTGGGAGACTGTTTGTGCCATCATCTTTGCGTCTCAGAGTGCTGTCAGAGCATCACGACTCCGTATTGGCAGGGCATCCCGGCAGTAGGGCCACCTTCGATCTTTTATCTCGTCGCTTTTGGTGGCCGGGGTTGAGGAAGGACGTAGCGGAATTCGTATCTGCCTGTAGTGTGTGTGCACGGGCTAAGGTTCCGCATACCCGTCCGGCTGGTTCTCTCTTGCCATTGTCTATTCCTGAGAGGCCATGGACACATGTGTCAATGGATTTTATCACCGATCTTCCGGCGTCTGCAGGCAAGACGGTAGTGCTGGTATTGGTTGATAGATTCAGTAAGATGGTTCGCTTTGTGGCACTGCCCGCGCTTCCTAATGCTCAGACACTGGCACAGGTGTTTGTAAGTGAGATCGTGAAGCTTCATGGAGTTCCCTCCGAGGTGGTTTCTGATCGTGGTACTCAGTTTGTCTCCAAGTTTTGGAAGGCTTTTTGTGCACGTTTAGGAATTGCCTTGTCCTTCTCTTCTGCTTTTCATCCTCAGTCTAATGGGCAGACCGAACGTATGAATCAGAATTTGGAGACTTATCTGAGGTGTTTTGTCTCTGACAATCAGGAGACTTGGGCGAGTTATTTGCCCTTGGCCGAGTTTGCCCTTAATAATCGTCTTCAGGAGTCCACTGGCAAGTCACCGTTCTTCGGTGCATATGGGTTTCATCCTCAGTTTGGCACTTTTAGTGGTACTAGTCCTTCCGGAGTTCCTGAGGAGGACCGATTTACCTCATCCCTCTCCTCGGTTTGGCGGAGGGTACAGAGTAGCTTGAAGCTCTTAGGCGACAGGTACAAACGTATGGCTGACAGGAAGCGTGCGCCAGGTCCGGACCTGTGTGTGAATGACTACGTGTGGTTGTCTACCAAGAATGTGAAGTTGAAGGTGCCCTCTTGGAAGTTGGGGCCCAGGTTTATTGGCCCTTATCAGATAACCGCCGTTATCAATCCCGTGGCGTTTCGTCTTGCGTTGCCTCCCGCTCTTAAGATCCACAATGTATTTCATAGGTCGCTCCTCAAACCGTATGTGCCGTCGTCTAACCCGTCTCCTTTGCCCCCGGAGCCCATCTGCGTAGCGGGGAATTTGGAATTTGAGATCTCAAAGGTGGTTGATTCTCGCAGGGTGCGCCGTTCTCTTCAGTATTTGGTGCACTGGAGGGGATACGGTCCGGAGGAACGGATGTGGGTGCCGGCGTCGGAAGTCTCCGCCGCTAGGCTGGTCCGCGCTTTTCACCGTTCCCATCCGGATAAGCCTGGTCCTGAGTGTCCGGGGGCCACTCGTGGACGGGGGGGTACTGTCACGGGTGGCACGGATGACAGGGTAGAGACCACGCGCAGACGATCCCAGCGTTTGGCCAATCAGCCATAATGTTTGAGGACGGTCCGTCTTTCAGGGCTTTTACCTTCTGTGTAGATAGAGAGAAGGTATGATAAGATCTCCCTATCATGGGGAGACGGCTGGGAAGGTCTTGTGCTCGGTCTGGTTTCTACACCATTATTCTGGGTCACTAGGACCCAGCAGGTTCTTCCCACCTTTATAAGGAGTTTCATTGCCCTCCCTCGGTGCAGGTGATATTTCCTTGGACACTCATTATCCTTGCTCCAGCAGAAGCTGAGGTTGTGGAGGTTGCTGTGCTCTGCTGCAAGATAAGTTTTTCTTTCCCCATTGTCTGTTTTTCCTTGTGTTTGTCTTTAGTTGTTAGTGGAGGGGTCTAGTGAACCTCTCCATCTGATCCTTAGATAAGGTAGTGCTAGGATCAGAGAGTGACGAGGTTCGTGGTCGGCGACAGTTGAGGAAACTGTATAGGGACGTCAGGGCAGACAGGGTCAGCCCCAGGAAGACTAGGGGTCACCCTCTCCCTCTTGTGCCCATAGCTTTAGGGACTCCTTATTCCCCCCCCCCCCGTCGTTGTCCTACGCTGAGTGTCTCTCCCGCTCCCAGCGTGACACTCATTGTTCGTGGTGCAAATGTTCAATAAAACATATAAGACAAACAGGGGAATGCTAACATTCATTCAGGTAAGGGCTGGGATCACCAAGGAAAAATGCACATTCACACTTACAGTTTCTTCATCTGTTCTTGTTGCAGGACATGGGTCTTCACTCCTTCTTTCCTTCAGGCTTGACTTTCCACGGGAGTGTTGGTATTCCTCTTTTCCTGGGGAACATCTCGAGCTCTTGCAGGGCCTGAATCAACAGATAACTCTCCGAAGTTTGTGTCGCAATTTCTGTGGTGCTCTTTACTGGAACAATTTCAGTAACTGGTGTTAAGTCTGTAGTAGGACCCGGGTTAGCAATTGGGTCCGGCGGTATTACTGAGTTGGTCTCCTCTAATGCGGGCATATCATCTTCAGACGCATCCAAGCAAAGTCTATGCACTCTTATGCCATACGGGCCTCTTGCTCCTTGGACAATAACATAGGAGACCCATTCTCCAACTTGTACTTCCCTGTCCGGGTGTTTTTCTGGGAAGTGTGGTTCAACATCTCTGCGGTTTATGAAAATGTCACCGTATACTCCTTCCTCGCGGGCAAAGGCATATCCATCCTTGTGCTTAACTTTCACAATCCTGCTCTCATGTCTCTGGGATCCAGTAATGCTCTTGTCTCGTCTAGCAACAGTTTTGAGATATTGAGTCAGTGCAACTAATTCCCGCTTTCGTTCTTGTCTTTTTAATTCTTCCTGCTCCCATCTTTTACTACATCTCCGCAGATATTCATTTCTTGTGACTATCTCTACGGGGCCTACTTCGCCTTCGGGGTCTCCTACAAAGCCCATCATGTCGTCGCTAGCTTCATCCCGCTCCCACCAGCAGCGGAGTTGCTCTCCCTTTACCTTCATCGTCTCGGGCGCTGGTATCATGGGCTCCGGCAGGGATAACCACTTCTCCTCTAGGGCTCCGAGCGGGTCGGTCTCTCTCTTCGCAGCACGCGGTGCAGCACGTGGCACGGTCAGATCCACCAGCGTTGCTGTACGGCATCCACCCTCGCTCTGCATGCGGTCACCTGTGTCGGCAACCCAGCCGGGTTGTGTAGTTGCAGTTTCGTAAGTCTGCTGGCGATGCTCGATGCTAAGCTGGATCCGGGTATGCTGCTCTTGGATCCGGGTGATCTGCTGGGGCGACAGTCGCATCACACCCCGCCGGGTGTCTTGGACGTGGGGACGCTCTCCTCCTTCTGCCATCTCGTCTAGGTCACACGGGGTCTTTCCTCGGCCGGGTTCCTCCACGGGGTCATCCTGTGGGCCCTCCGGGATCACACGTGGTCTTCCGGGTGCAGCATTCTTCTCGGCGTCCTCCGCTTCCGTCCGCATGTACTCGAATGGCGACTGCTTCTCTTCCGGTTGCTCACTCCGCCCCCTCCTGATGACGATTTCCTTCTTCTCGGTTGGCGTCAGCTTCTTGGTAGGAGGGTCTAGGGGCGGAGGCTCTTCCTTGAGAGTGGCGGCTGGCTCTCCCGGAGTTAAGGAGAGCCAGGGCGGGACCTTGTTTTTCGCGCCTTGGACCGGACCGGCTCACGATGGGAGTCTTGGGAACGCCTTCCCTGCACATGGCGCTAGTCCCTTATGGCCACCATTAAGGTCGGTTTTTGCGGGAAAAGTTCTAAACACGTTTTCTGGGCGCACGAGGTCCAATTCCTTTGGACCGGGTAGATCCTGTTCGTGACGCCAGGTTTTGTCGGGCCCCACGGGACAGGGGTACTCGGTACCGGACCGGACGGTGCCAGGGAAGTCACGGGTGGCTTGGTCCGGACCGTGTCCCTGGCTCGGCAAATAAAGGGGAATATTTACAGGGGAAAATGTCACGTGTGACGCCACCCACTTGCTGCGGCCAGTGATGGGGCCGCCGCTGCTGCGGAACCTCCGGGGGTGATGGAGTGGCAGCGGAGATGTTATAGTTCCAGTGGGAAGAACTGTATCCCCCGGGGCAGTAAGAGTTAAGGGTGGTGGAATTGTCCAGGACACTTACTTTGCAGACGCTGCAGGATCTCTCTTCCTTGCTGGTGCTGACAGGCTTGCAGCTCTATAGGTAGGAATCTGCTGCAACCTGTATGGGAGGAATGGTCTGCAGATAGAGACTGACAAGAGAGGCCAATTCAGGGTTTTTCGTGTCTTTTACTTTCAGTTCGTTCCAAGCAGTTCACAAGTCATTGGCAGTTCTTTACAAAGTTCAAGTACAGTTCTCAGTACACAGTTCAAAGACACGGGCTCATTCTCCCTCTCCGTGTTCCCTTTTTCTCTGCAGCCAGGCCTCTCTCTCTCCGTGACCCCTTACACAGTCTTTAGTGTCCTTTCCGGCTATTACATTCTCTTTACTCTGTGTTGTGCGACACTGGACAGTATGGCGGTGACTCGGACCCCTGGTGGGCCCTCCTGGTTGTCACTGAGCTGCCTGTCCTTTGGGTTGGGGACCCTAACGTGGAGCTGTGGACCCCCGTCGTGTTGTTTGGGGATCCCGGGTAAACTGCGGTCCCCTCTAGAGCCGACACTCTACTTAGCCCAAGCCTCCAGCAGTCCTCAGGTGTGAGGCTCTACCAGGCTCCTCCTCTCTGTTCCTCTCGGTATCATAGGAGGGACTTCTCTGCCTGCAGTCAGTGGCTTCAGCTGCTGTCTAGGGCACGGTTACACCGTCCCTCTCTGTTCTGTCACACTCCTGGTGGCATCAGCATCGGACGGGCTTTCTCTCCCCTCTGGCTCGCACTGGCTCAGTACGGATTCTGCGCTCCTAGCCTTGCACTCGCAGATTGTGTGATTGTCCCTCAGTCTTTACTTCTCAGCTCACATCGGCCTACTCCTGGGTCTTTTCAGCTCGGCACCCTGGGCCTACTAACTTCCTTCACTCCTCCTCCTCACTATATACTGTCGAGTCACCTGACCTCTGGTGTGCCCAACCCACTCCTCTGATCCACCACCCCTCAATCTCATAGAGTTCTAATCTCAGGGCTGGATGTTAACCTCTTCTTACACGTGGGTTGTGTGGGCTGTGAGGGTGTTGTTGTGCAACAAGTGTCCTACCTGCCTGGCTGCAGTTCCCTTTGTGGCCTCCTGGACGCAGGGGCGCCACAAGTGTTCTGCTTTGACTCTCTAACATTCCTATATGCTGCACTAACAGAAATTTTCCTTGATCTGCCAGATCTTATCTTGAGCTCAACTGTTCCTATCAATTGCCATTTCTTAATTACATTTCAAACTGATGAAAGGGCACTTGAAAACGCTTTGCTATCTTATAGCCTTCTCCAGCTTTGTGGGCCTCCACCATTTTCATTTTCAGAGCGCCAGGCAACTGCTTAGAAGAACTTAGGCTGGGTTCACACCACGGCCTGATCAGTCTAAACCGGACAGCCCTGGACCAGATCTAGAAACAGAATCAGAGAGCAAATATGCCCTCTGGTGCAGTTCGCAACCGGATGCAGCTGAGCGCAGCTAGAATTTCAAGATTGTGGCTAGCGGGGAGGTAGCCATGGTTCTGAAATCTCTGCAGGGGACAGCTGGTGGTGCTGAAGTTTAGCAGTGCTTGCTGCTAAACTTCAGCAGCCGGCACCCAGTTCCCAGATCAGTTGTTTTTGTCGGACTGGGGCAGCGCCATAGGCTCCCTTATTAGGGAGCGCCAGATCGCCCCGAATCCGATTTGGGCAGATTTATCGAATTCACCTGGATCCTCCCGGACAGATGGAAACCAGATGGCACATATCAGCCATCTGGTTCCATCCGGCCCCATAGGGCTGCATTATGTCAAAATCGGGTCCGGGGCTGTCTGGTTTACAACGGATAGCCCCGGACCTGATCAAGTCATGGTGTGAACCCGGCCTTAGAAAAGGCTGCTGTTTTTTGTCACAAGGTTAGAGGAGGCTGAGTTTATAAAAAGCTGTGAAATTTGCATCACCTGACCTTTCCTTCTTTCAATGTTTTTTTTTTATTAGCAAATTTCAACATATACATACACAGTCAAGGTTATACAATCAACATCTTTTAAACACTTATGCAAACTAAACTTGACTAGCTGGGGAAGGCAATATGGTGAGTAATTATTAAGAGCAATGTAACACATATCACCTCAGACTCAGGAGGGCATTTTGGGAGAAGACTAAACAAGATGGAGGTATTGTTACACATTACAGATCTAACAAGACTGAGAGCCCCATCTTCATGTGGCTTGGTTTGACTGCAAGTAAATATAGCCTACTTTTTCCATAAGAGCATATAACTGAGGAGACTCATAAATGGAGCAAATGTTATAGACTATGCCGAGTAATCAAGGTGGAGAAGTAAAGTAACTAAAGGAGGAGCTTAGAAGGAAAGAAAGAGGGGGAGGGAGAAGAAGGGGAGGGAGAGAGGGGAGTAGGGCACCTTGGGTGGTGTTGATAGGATCAGATTAAGATGCGGTTTGCAATAAGTAATTTGAGTGAGATATAAAAAGGATCCAGGGCAACCGGGTTTCTTGGAATTTATTTGAGTTATGAGTGACCGCCGCAGACAATTCTGCAGTGCAATAGAGTAGATCTATCTTACAATAAAGTTATGGAGTAGTGGGTATGACAGGGGTTTTGCCAGAACGCAGGGACCAAAGACTTTCCCGCTGTGAGAATGTAGTTTGCTAGTTTCAAAGGCCATAGGGTTGGACTAGGGATGAACGAGTAGTGAAATATTCTGACTCGCTATACTCGTAACGAGTAGGTCCCAATACTCAGGTACTCGTTGAGTCCAATGTAAGTCAATGGGAAAAGCGAGTAACGCGAGTAATATCTGTGCTGGACCGTACACAGTGGTCTGGGGGCTGAGGAAAAGGCTGAAATGGGTGCACGATTGTTTAAAAGCCGGCGGTAAAAAGCTGCCGGCTTTTAAACAATCCCTCAGCCCCATCCTCTGCCTCCCGCCCTTCCAGCCGGATCCTCCGCTCCCCCACAGCCTCCCAGACCGATCCCCGCTCCCCCGCAGCCTACCAACCCGATCCTGAGTTAGGACCGGACGGGAGCACAGCACAAGGGAGCGGGGAGCAAAGGACCCAGGTGGGAAAGCTGGCGGTGAAGTTGTTTCACCGCCAGCTTTCCCGACAGTTATTTTAAATGAACAGCTGATGCTAAACAAGAAGATTTGTTTGGACTATGTTGGACTGAAGATTATTTTTTTTAATAAAGATGGAGTCTCTATGTGTTTTTTTGTTTTTTTCTAATAAAATATTTTTTCTCTGATGCTGATAAGCTGTTCATTTTAGACAACCGGCAGGAAAGCAGGCAGTGAAAACACTTCACTGCCGGCTTTCCTGCCCGAGTCCTTCAATCCCCGCTCCCTGATGCTGCGCTCCCCCACCCAGTCCCAGGGCTCCCAGGGAGTGGAAGATCAGGTGGGGATGCTGCGGGAAGCAGAGGATGGAGCTGAGTGATTGTTTTAAACAATCATGCAGTGCATTTCAGCCTTCTCCTCAGTCCCCATACCGCTGTGTATGGTACAGCAGACAATTACTTGAGCTTCCCATTGACTTACATTTTAATAGTTACTCCTAGCGAATAATTGCAAGGAAACTCGCGGAGTAACCAGTAGCCAAAATACCGTACTATTCGGCGAGTACCGAATAGTAACGACTATACTCGCTCATCCCTAGGTAGGACAGGTCCACCATAGATGGAGATAATCACCTCTGCCCTCTGAGCACCTTTAACACTTATCTGCTGTGTGTTGGTGCCATCTGCGGATCTGAGCAGGAGTTGTGTACTGCCTAGTGATTATTTTGAAAGAATTTTCTTGAATACACACACACATTGTGATCCACTATATATGCATTTTATCTGAGCATCTGTAAATGAGGTACAAAGGTCTTTTTCCCACTGTGTTACATAAGCCCATTTTTTTGTGGTGTCGGCTTTGACTAATATTTGATATATTGTAGAAAAGGATGTTTTTGGTGGGGTTGTTGAGGCGCATAAGGCTTTGTATGTTGTAAGGGATCTGTCTAGACCAAGGGGTGGGGCATGTGGGAGTAAGTGTGTTGTCAGCACCCCGTAATGCAAGAACGAGAGGTTAGATAGACTTGGGAGCTTATGTAATTCCCGCAGTAGGAGAAGAGAGTCCTCTGAGTAAAGTTGGTCAGTCACTACCTTCCCTATTTGTGAGGGGGCTGAGTCTATTAAGTCAGAGATTCTGGTGAGCGATGACAACGGGGGAGCTAAGTGTCTAAAAACATTTTTCCAGATAGTAATTGTCGATTGTGTGTGTACATTGGTGCAAAATGGTGGTGGTCAGGAGGTGGAGGTCTTAAAACCGAGGGAACGTAGAGGGGAGTCAGCCATGTGTTGTTCAATTTTTACCCATTGTATTTCCTCTGAGCACCTGAGCCAGTGTATCGTTCAAGCAAATTGTGCAGCCTGGTAATATTTGGCTATATCTGAGGCACCCATGCCTCCCAAATCTTTAGAAAGTGTCAGAGTACTAGAGCTTATGCGAGATTTACATTTAAGCCATATATATTGGAAAAAGAGAATTAACTTTTGAGAGAAAAGAAGTAGGGACTTGGAGAGGGAGCATATTAAATAAGTAATAGCTGGTTTCACACTGCAGTGTTTCACTGATCAGTGTCCATCCAGTTTGGGTGCCAAAACCAGGAGTGTCTCCAAAAATCAGAACAGGTGTCAATCTTTCAATTAAAGTTTATCTCTTCAAGTTCTTTTCCTGGTTTTGGCTCAAAAACTGGATGGACACTGATCAGTGAAAAACTGCAGTGTGAAACCAGCCTTAGGGTAAGATGAAGCTTTTTAGGAGATTATTTCTACCTATCCAAGAGAGAAAAGGATCCTTCCATGATTGGATATAAGCATTTGTAGATTCTAACATGAAATTAATGTTTAAGGTGAATTATTTTGATACCCAAGTAACATATATATTTAGCAGGCCAGATAAAGGGGAATTTAGTTCTATACATGTCCACAGCTCCCCTAGGGAGTCTCAGGCCCAGTGCTTCAGATTTGGTTGCATTCATTTTTAAAATTGGATAGGCTATCATATCTGTCTATAATGCTCAATAAAGCAGGGATACCTCTAGCAGGCCATGTCAACAAAACTAGGCGATCATCCACATGCACAGCTGTTTTATAATTTTCATCGCCTAAACAAATGCCCTCAATCTCCGGGTCTCTCTGTATCGCAAGTAGAAGAGGTACAATTGCTAAATAGAAGAAGCGACTGCTGGCAGCCCTGTCTCATACCATTGTGGATCTGGAATAGATCCGTTAGAGAGCTGTTGAGCCTGATCCTCGCCGAGGCAATATTGTTTCTGCGCTCATGATTTTCATAGTTTTCCAGAGTTGATTGAATTAGATGAATCTGTTCTTCATGTATTTTGAGACTCAACAGGAAGGTATTTGAGTGTTGGGTGGATGTAGATTGTGAGTGCCTCTAGTTTGTTACACTGTTGAGACAGGTGCTATTTGATATCAGTAAGTTCCCTTCCAATGGGCTCAAGAGCCTTCGCCAGGGTCAGTGTAATAAAGAAGCGTGTCACTGGTTGTTCTCTAGTCATGGAGCACATGTCCGAGTCACTGTGCATGTCTGTATCTGAGTAGTCTTCCTGGGTGGAGCCTATCGAGTGTGTGGTCTTGTAAACTCATGTGGCAGATGCTTCTTTTTTTAAGAACTTGTCTAGGTCAGCTTGCGTTGCTGCGGCAGTGGTCTTGGGTGCACATCTCTGTGTCTTAGTACCATATTTTACCATTGTGGTGAAGTCATTTAACGTAATTACGTTAAGCTTTCTTCACCTTCATGAGCTGGCAGATGGGGGTGCTTAAGATGTCAAATCCAACAGGATTACAGGGATGTTTTTATTATAAATCAAGTCCTGTATAGGATATACGTGAGTGATTCGGAATTTGTCAGATCAGTTATAAGATGCTTTTATGAGTAACGTTAATGGTAGATGGTAGTCTGCAGCTGTTATTGCAGTTATATGTATAATCCAGTGCCTGTGTAAGTAGGGGCAGCCTAAATCCCAATAAGGGTGATGGTGGTATTGTTTTGCTAATTAATCTTAGCTTCGTTATATCTCGTATGGGCCCAGTATGAGGGTATGCTTTTGAGAATGATTACAGTCGTGCCAATGTAAAGTCCCCCTCCTTTTTTGTTAGTGTCCATTTGACTGCCTTTTTCCTCTATCCCTAGAGTCCTATGGAGTGTGCCTCTGCAGAACAATGATTTCTGTGTAGGCTTCTCTTTGCAGCTTAGGACATATTTGCGTAGATTGTATGATGACCGAGTGGCCTCCTCATATACTTGAGGCCGGGATGATCCCGCAAGTGCAGGCCTTGCTTATACTGCAGGTGTCTCTAGGCTCAGTTTCACTTTGCAGATTACCAGTGGGTGCTGGCAAGCAGAGGCCAGGTCGGGCCTGTGGACTGTCTGCCCAGGTGCTGGAACAGGGCTGGGAGGCTGATGGGTGCTACTGCGGGAGTGGCCACAGCTGTGGTGTGTGCGCCAGTGGCGGGAAGGCAGAGGAGAGGGTCAGAGAAAATGTGTCTCCAGTGATGGGTATAGGAGCATGGGGGAGACTTCTTTCTTCCACTGTTGGAACCTAGTGTGTAGAGGGAGGGCTTCGGTGTTGATACCACTGATTTGCAGGGGCCCCAGGAGGCTGGATTCTTCAGATTGAGAGCTTGAGTGTAGAGAGCTCTCACACATGTCTGTGTGGGTCTGAAGCCATCTTGGAATCTCCCACCTGACCTTTCCTAATGATAATAATGAACAAGCCATTATTCTAAAAGGTTATTTAAGATTTGAAACTTCGGTCAAAGTTATTTGAGCACAAAATCTCCAAGGGTGCCCAAACATTTGCATTGGACCATTTTCCTTTTTGTCATTTTTAAAATGTAAAAGAAGACTTTTTCTTGCCTAACATACAAAAGAAATTAGTCAACTTTAACTTTTTCTTTTAGAGATCATTTAATCTTCAACTTGCTTAACTGTTCACAATAACTGTAATTTTGACCAGGGGTGCCAAAACGTTTGCATGCCACTGTACAGTGCATCCCTCATTTAAGATTTTAAGCAAAGCTAGTTATTTTGTTTATATTCTTGGAGCTAGTTAAGTTGTGTTACGTCAGAATGTTATATTACATGTCAAATATTGTATGGATTATCATTATCTCACTTTCCCTGTAGCACTCAGGACTATAAACATCGCTGAATATTCTATTCTATACAAAATACTGCATGGATTAACCTTATCTTAATTTCAAACTTGCAACGGTGTCTGTAAATCATAGGTCAAAACTGTGAAGGGTAATATGTTGTACATAAAAATGGTAGGTGGCAACCTGTTTGGCCATGACACAGCTGAACAAGTCTTAATCTTGATAAAGATACATAACATTGCTTTATACAAAAATATTAACATTTTTTTACTTATAATAAAGTTTATGAAAAATATACAAAATATAATTACCAGAGCCAAATTTACCAGCAGGAGTGGGATTCAGTTGGTTCTTATTTGTTCTCACAAAATGGTTGGTAAAATCATAGCGGGTTCACAGAACTGGCATGAAATAGTAGCACAATCCTTCTGCAGCAGGAGCACTGTGTCACCCACTTATAGACTGATAGAACTCAGTACTGCACTGCAGGCTGTTCAAGAGCCATCCTGACACAGGGAAGAAAAACTCAGCCCAGCCAAGTCACTGATCCCTCTTCTCCAACAGCATTGAAGCAGGTAAACTGTGGAGTGACATGGGAGGGATGTGGCTAACAGGAGGGGGCAAAGACAGAGGCAACAAGGTAAACAGAAAAGGAATAAAAGAGCACAAGAAAGAAAAAATGGAAAAAGAGACAGTGATGGAGGAAGCAACATACAGGCAGTATGTTCGCCAAACGTCCGAATCATATTGAAATCAATAGGAGGCAGAATCAAGGACATAGAAAACACATTCAAATGGGGCTCAAAAGCTGCAAAATTAGCTCAAATTAGGGCAGACACCAGGAAAAGTGTCATCTATTCCAAAGAGTTAAGATTTTTAGAATGGTGCATTATGGTTACATAGGACAAGGCTTGACCCAGCATTTCTAGCTTCATGGTGCTCAGAGAGCCTGCTAAATTCACAAATTAGACAACAAAGACACCCTGTGAAGAGTTCTCACATTTAAAAAAAATTAGGGCCAGATACCACCAAAGAGGCTTCAATTGACCCAGACCAAAAGTTGTTAAATGGCACAGCCAGCATGCATGGGCTGGGTCTGGAACTGGGCCTGGTCTATCCTTTCAAGGTTAAACATTGATCAGGGACAGGGAAGGAGTGACAGGTGTAGGACTGTGGGGCAGGGTGCCCTCAAACCTCATGCAAAAGCTCCAATAAATATTTTGCTCCATCACACTCAGGTGGCAGAAGTATCAGCTTCATGGACTACTACAGGAAGGAGGATTCAAGTGGCCGGCGGGAGATGCAGTGCTATACACAAGGGTTATGCTGGATGAGCACAACCCTGAAAGGTGAGGGCAAAACCTCCAGCAACTTATAATAATTGTTCCCCACGAGTCCCTCTCATAGAACGTCTGTCTGCTCTTTTCTTTTAAATCAAGGTCCCAATTTAGACACACAGCCATGGGAGGTGATATAAATGCTCAGCTCAGTAAAAATGGTGAGGTGGGGCACTCCCTAACTCATACTAAGGCTAGGGTCACACTTAGAAAGGCACAATCCGGTAACTGCATCCATTACCGGATGCGGTGTTACCGTGTGCCTTCATACTATCTTTTGATAGTAAAATTGCAACCCTCATTCCGGATCTGGATGCATTAATGCATCCGGTTTTGGAATGTGGTTTTTTTTTGCAATTTTGAAAACCGAATCCGCAGCCGGATTCAGTACCGCAAGGTACATATGTGTACCATGTACCTTGCGGTACCAGATCCAGTTCCCATAGGCCCCATGTTAAAAAAAACAGATACGGTTTTGCAACCACTTCGAAAAATGCAGCCTGCATGATTTCTACCGCAGGCTGCAAAACCGGATGCAGTAACCAGATTGCCAATAGTGCAATCCAGTTTTTATATTGAAGTCGCTGAGCTGCGGATCTGGATGTGGTTTTGAAGCATTTTTAATGCTCAAAACCGGATCCGAATGTAAAAAAATACCGCAGGTGGGACCCTAGCCTAATACAAGGGGCTGAACTAATTACAAAAAACTGAGCCAAAGCAGACATAAGTGTAAGAGCATGTTCACATTGACCAAAAAACAGACTAAACCTAATGAAAAAAATATCCAAACGTGCAAAAATGCCCTTCCAGGAATAAATACGTTAAAAGCGAATGCTAGTAAAAAAACAGGGTACATATGTTTTTTCATAAAGGTAACCCTGATAGCATCCAGGGTCGCAACAGGAACCCAGGCTATCCAGGTCATGGCAGTGAACAGCACGATCCCTGCCGTGGAGCTTTTGATCGTGCTGTCAGTTAATGATGGTTCAATTCAAAGGGTTAACACCACCAAAAAAAAATTTAGATTTTATGAATTGTGAAAAAATGATTAAGTTATAAGGTGTATTTGTTATCAATCCACACCCACTCAAGAGTTATGTGTGGTGACTGACTCTCAGACTGATGGGCATGTTGAAGCTGCCATTCAGCTACTGCCCCCGATGCTTACTAATCCTCGCCAACATAAGATATGTTGAGTTTCACCGCATGGGCAGGTCAAAAATGAGTCGGGGGGGGGCATGTCCTGACGCTGGAGATGCAGGACACAATCTGCAATCTGAGAGCTCCTCCATCAGAGCCCCTTCACCGGCATTAAATGGCACCCTGAGCCTTTTTCTGGCACATCTCTTGCAGCCCTCCACCCTTATACAGCGGGGATGCCGAGAGCCTCCTCCAGCAAATGGGAACTGTCGCAGACGGTCACAGAGTCCCACCGGAGTGGCCTTCTGCTCTGCCTCCCAAGATGGCGCTCAATGCAGCTTCTGTGTCTCGTTCTCCCAACACCTCGTGCAGCCCGAGGGATCGTGATCATGGCAGCGAGGAGGAGGACCTGGCGCCGATCACGCAGCAGTCCCTGAGGGGCCTCCTGTTCTCCCTACGCAGATCGTTCCAGGAGGACATGAAGGGCCTAATAGGTGAGCTGAGGGAGGACATGGCGGCATTAGGGGAGCAGAACCGACACCTGAAGCACAAAATGGCGGAATACTCCTCTGCTCACAATGAGTTAGCAGACAGTTATCTGTCTACTGACACTGATATTAGGGCCATGCTGGGCCTCTATTTGGGACTTGGAGGACAAGCTGAGATGGGGCAATTTCAAGCTTAGGCGCATGGTGGAGACGGAGTGGGAGTAGAACATTAAGGAGTCCGTCCTGTGTTCCTATGCACCATTCTGCCTGATGTTCCCCCCTCTGAGCTATTGATTGAGAAGGCTTATCCCCTCCCTAAACCCCCACATCAGTCGGGATCTCCCCAGGGACATCCTGGTCTGCTTGGCCTTCCCCAGGGTAAGAGACCTCATCCTTCAGAAGCTAAGAAGGAACCCCATTGCCGAAGGGAGTTATAAGGACTGGAAGGTCTTCCCGGATCTTTCCCCTGGAATTTTAACAAGACGCCGGGACTTTGCCCCCTACTGTCGAGTGTTACGTGATAGGGGCTTGCAATATGCTTGGGGTTCCCCCGTGAACGTCTTATTTCATTACAAGGGGATAAAGCATACTTTTGCCTCTCCTTCCAAGCTCAAAGCGGCACTTATATCCTGGAACCTTTTGACAAAGTCCGGCTCTCCCTCTTCCAGCCCCAAGTCCCGGAACTACTCTGGAGGATCTCATAGAGGCCAGGAGAATTGTACCTGAGTTCTTAGCCCGGTTTGGGGCTCTGTTGGACTTGAGGTCCTAATTTTTTGGACTACGTTGGAAGACTGACGGTCCGTGTGTTGTGAGCTGTCGGCTTATATTCCATCTTAGGCCGTCCCCCTTGCATCACTTTGCCTGTTGGGAGACAAGTGAGCAAACAAAACCCCCAGCGCCCCAGTTTCCCAGGCTGTACCCTGAGTAACCATAGTTTACATATGTGTTCTTGTTAAACTTGTTCATTTTATACCCTTTGTTTCCCATTTTCCCTCCCTGATCCTCTCACGGTGTACCCATTTCCCCCCCCCCCCATTTTTCCCATCTCGCCTGTCTTCTCTTTTTCTCTCTCTTTTTTTTTTCCAGCTGATTCCTTCTGGGTGGGGCCACGTTGCTAGGTATCATCATGAGCTTTAAGTTGGTCTCCCTGAATGTTAGGGGATTAAACTCTCCAGCCAAGAGGTCCTTTTTGTGGAGAGAAGTGCAACACTCGCATGCTGACATAGTTTGTGTACATGAGTCGCACTTGCTGGCAGGGGACAACTCTAGGCTCCACCACCCTAGGTTCCCACATATTTATTTCTCTAATAACACAGAAAAGAAAGCCGGGGCCTGTATAATGGTGGGTACTGCAATACAGTATTCCCTGAAACGGGTGATCTCTGACCGAACGGGGAGATATGTTTTACTTATCTGCGACATATCAGATGTGACTTACACCATAACCAGCATGTATGCCCCTAATATCGGACAATTTAAATTCCTTCGTATGCTGTTTGGGAAACTGAGGGCCAACGCCAAAAGTCGCCTGATTGTATGTGGGGACTTTAATACTGTGATGGAGACTCATGTAATCAAAAAGTCCCAAGGACACAAGGGTGAATTTATAAAAAATATACAATCTTTATTTAGGATTCTTGATACAACAAGTTTTAAAATCCTTACATAATTATAACAATATCAAGGTGAAAAAGGAACCATATACGTATCATCTGAAAGAGTCACTGGATATCTATTGATGGTTAGAGTTATTGCAATGTCCGGTGGTACAGTATTAGGTAGGGCCGGGTGACTATATGGTAGGTATGTACGAGATATGTAACCTATGGAATGATTACATATAGTGCATCAAATAGTCTCCAAAAATACACAGTACACTTAGGCGAAAGCATATGTCTATAAAGGACAGAGTTCAATAGTCATCATATATACCAATACACATATCCCTGTTAGAATTGATGGACTTGTATCAGATTAGAAGAGAAAAAGACCTCTGCCTCTCCAGTGCTATCGTTTAATGTCATGTATGGGACTTATTTGAACATCACCCAAAACAAGGTGTCAGTCATTATAACCTCGATAGCATCTACTCAGATTGTACTACATGCTTAATATGGTCATATATCACACAGTGCATCATCATAGTCAATGAGAATGTGTATAGTTTAAAGCAGCGGTGCTCAGTGTAACACTCATACACCCCACAGTATCCTACCACACTCTCAAACTAAAAGACTACTCACTGTTGAGACCTTATAACATGGAGTCAGGATGAGAATGACATCTAGGGAGGTCAAAAGTGCCCTAAACACATTGTATGTTGATTCATTCTAGGACAATGTCCACATACCTCTTTAGTTGTTATTGGGAGTCACGTCCTGGCCTGCACCTAACCCCGACGCGTTTCGTCTTTTGGACTTCTTCAAGGGGTGGTGTACCATGTGGGGGGCTAATTCGAGGGTTTTTCTATAGTATTTGAGGGTGATTAGGAAGTAGAGTAACCTGTGTGCCTCCTCCTCTGCCTCTCACTATATCTCTACCATCATATATCAGGGATACGACAGAGGCACTCCAGAGATTGGAAGGATTACAACTAGGTATTAATGCTACTATGGTGACGGTGGACGTAGAGTCCCTATATACCTCGATAAGGCATGAGGATGGCATTAAGGCCACGAAACAATTTTTGGAGATGAGCAATATAGATCCTGCAATGTCAAAGCTAATTGTCACCTTATTGTAGTTCATACTCACCCATAATTGCTTCGTCTTCGATGGTCAAATCTACCGCCAACAGCAGGGGACCGCTATGGGGGCCTCCTGTGCCCCCTCGTACGCACTGGGGCTACCTCAGGGAGGTCTTGAGTAGGTTCGGTTTTGCCGGGCCTATGTTGTCGGCGATTCTCGGCCTATACTCAAACCCATCGGCCAGGTTCTTTTCTTCGAGGTTCCTCTCTGAGCCTTTATGTATTACCAATGGGACCAGACAGGGTTGTCCCTTGTCCCCCCTGGTTTTTGCCTTGGTAATAGAGCCGCTTGCCGCCTTCATCCGAGCTGACTCATCTATCACAGGCATCCAATTTGAAGGAAGAAGCATGTGGTGGGCCTTTATGCCGATGACATCATTGTCTCTTGCACCCACCCGTCCACCTCACTCCCGAGAGTCCTGGCCTCGCTGAATGCATTAAGCTTATAGTACGAAATTTGAGAAAAAACAAACAAATCCGTGATTTTTCCCAATACATGTTCCCCAAGAGGTCGCAGACCACCTTTCCCGTGCCCTCCCCTTCCGCTGGTCACCAGAGGGGATCCTGTATTTAGGAATCACCCTTTGCTCCCTCTCGGTGGTGGCTAGGTGTAATGTCGAGTCTCTTTTGGGGGCTTTGCGGAAGGCGACGGAAACACAGTCTGTCCTTCCCCTATCGTGGATGGCGAGAGTACAGGCCTTCAGAATGCTTTGGCTGCCCAGAATTTTATACCTTGGCAGATGTGTGCCTCTTTTTTTCCCTTCGAGACTGCTCTCCCAAATTCAAGCTCTCACTAATAGATACATTTGGGTTTCTAGACACCCTAGAGTACACAAAACAATAATGTGCCTGAGGCTTGGGGGGGACCATGGGGGTCCCGGACGTGATATCCTATTATAGGGCGGCATTGCTAGAGGCGGCCAAGATTTGGTGGCATGATTGTGACACCCTGGACTGGTCACAGATAGAGTCCCAGGCTGTACTTGGAAACTCCCTTCGCCACCTTCTAGCAGCTGAGTCGCTGGCCCCTGTTGAGACCACTCGCAGCTTAGACACGATGAGGGCACTTCTACATGTCTGGAGGCGCGCCCCGGGAGAATGGACCAGGTTGCCCACTGACTCAATTCCTCTTGCCGCACTCCAGATCCATATTCCCTCATTGAACTTGATAGCTTGGAGTGATCATGGTGTGGAGTTGTTGGGCGACTTAACCCTCGATAACCAAATTTTGTCGTATGGAGAATTCATTGCTAAACCCCTTCTCTCAAACACACCATGTTCCAGCTGTGCCAGGTGTCCCACTTCCTCGCATCTAGAAAGACCCGGCTTGGATTGGGGCCTCTCAGGAGGAACGCTCGCAGGGGAGAGGGCCTGTCTGGTCCAGAAGTGACTAAGGGCCTATCATCACTACACAACGGACTAGTAGAGAATAACACAACATCAAAACTCCCATACAGGGAGAAATGGGAGGGGGACCTGGGTTTTGCCCCAGGGTCGGATGACTAGGAGGGGGCGATTCGTTGTACCCTTCGGGTTACTAAATGCATAAACCATGTTGAACAACTCAAAAAAATCCACCTGAGGTAGTACACTCCCCCGGCTAGAATTGCTAGATTTAACATGAAGACCTCGCCCCTGTGCTGGAGATTGTGTGGTCAGAGGGGTATATTGGCCCATGTTTGGTGGCTTTGCCCCAAGATTGAATAGTTCTTGCTACTGGTGGAGAGCCTCCTGGGGACCCTCACGGAAACCAAAATTTCGCTCACCCCTCAGCTGGCTATTTTACATATAGGCATCTAGGATTTCCCCCCGATTCTCTCGGCACCTAATTACGTAATTCCTAACTGCAGCTAGACTCTGTGTTGCAGCTGGCTGGGAGGCCATTTCTCCCTCATCGATGGGTGATCTCACAAACAAACTTAACTCTATATTTACCCATGAGTACTTCTTGGCTCTAGACGTTCCAACTAGGCGATATGTGTGAGAGGCTTGGGCCTGCTGGGCATCTCATCCCCTGGCGATCCGACTCCCAAGTTAGGACATGGCTGGCAGATCAGGTCCCGCAAGCATGCACTTTCCATTTCTCCCCCACTTTTATTCTTATACTAGCTCCCCTCTCCCCTGACTACTCATTTTTGGACCCTTCTCTCTCTATATTATTTTTGTCTTCTTTCACCCCTTCCCCTCCTCCCTCCCCCCTCTCCCCTTCCTTTCCCTCCCTCACCCCTTCCCCTCCCGCCCAGGTTGGTCCACACTTGTATTTCCCTGCCCGATCCTTTCCTTGATTTCCTTACTAAATGTTTCATTTATCCCTGATTTGAAAATTGCAATTTTTCAATAAAAACTTATTGAAGACTAAAAATGAGTCAGTGGCTAGGTAAATTCAAGCACTTTTGCAGCACTGCAAGACCTGCAAAAGCAGTAGAGGAATGTCAAAAATGGGTGCTAATACAATGTACTTTCCCAAGTTGGTAAGGCAAGATTTTAGAAATTTCTAGACAGCTAGGTTCAGCACATGAGCCATGCATCGAATATGTACCAGCTTGTCCAGATTTAAAGCTGCCACCAGGTTACGCACATTATAGCACACAACCAGACCAGGTTGGAGGTGCAGCTGGTAGAGCCACTGATCGGTCTGTTCTTTTACCCCTTGCAACAGCTCTGCTGCAGACTAGTGCGTTTCTGCTTTGCCAATGTACTGCTGAACAGCTCCCAGCTTGGGAGTGATGGGGAGGGTAAATCAGCAGAGGATGAGGAACAGAAGGTAGGGAGACTGGAAGTGGCGTATGAGGAGCCGTAAACCCTGATAGAAGTTGGGCCCACTGTTCTTGGTGTGGGTAGGATGTGCGATCCAGTTTATGACTTTATCCCACCCTCCACCAGGTTCAACCAGTGTGTTGTCACAGAAATATATTGTCACTGTTCACAACAACCTTTCAACGTATCTCTTGTCAGGTGGACTTTACCGGTTACAGCAATGGTGAGAGCACGGTTAATAATGTTTAACACATTCTTGCGTAATCAGGGGATGGCACACTGGGCTAAATAGTGCAGACAGGGAACAGAATATTGTAGGGCAGGCACAGACAAGAGATCATGGAAAGACTCAGTTTACAAATGCCTAAATGGCAACATCTCCATGGTTAGCAATTTGGCAATGTGAGCGTTTAGTATTTGTGAAATGGGTGTGTGGCTGGGTATTTTTGCTTTCTTTCCAAGCTCTCATACAAGGACAACTGAATGCTTCACTGGGTAAATGAAGTTGATGTAGTTAATGCTTGCTGTGTATGTACGATTCCAGCTTGTGGGCAGGAGGTATGAGTGCTTCCTGATTAGCAGTTTGCAGGTCAAATGAATGCAATTTTGCATGTGCTCTATCCTTTACAGACACAGATTTGGTACCCTGGTGATCTGCCACCCTACTGGGGTGCTTCGTTGCCATGTGGTTTCACATACTGGTGGTGCTCAGATTGCTTTTGGCCTGGACTCTGCTCAGCTTGGTATGGCAGATGGTACAGAATACAATGTTTTATTTCTAAAGGACTATCAGAAACAAGTTTCCATACAATAGCTGTCCCAAGTCAAGGCAAGGGGCTGCTCAAAGTGGGGGTGCTCTTGGGAACAGTTGAACCAGTTTTCACTCTGGTGAAATCACTACCCCTTCATGCCAGTGTTCGTGCTATGAATCCATCTTCCTCTGCACTCCTGTGCTGTCTGTGCATGCCAAAGATCCAGGTTGGATCAATGAACTCCTCATCAACCACCTCGTCTTCCATCTCATCCTAGTAACCAGATGAGACTGTAGCAGGCTCACCTGATGGCAATTGTTTCTCATCATCATCACCCTCCTCCACCTCTTGAGACAATAAATCACATTGCTCAAAGTGTCTTTCTTCTGGCTGTGGGTTCTCAAATATTTGCGCATTAATGTCCACCACCTCCTCACAACCCTCTTGAATACTGAACGGTGATAGGCCAGGGCTAACAAAAGGATATTGTACATACAAAACAGATCCTTGAAGTGGACAAGCTTGGAGTCATATGTCTCCTGTCACTCATGATGTGGGAGGAAGAAAGACCATATTGTGGATTGGATGTGCCAGCCCTTTGGCTGTCAGCAAGACTTGAATGTGTGGAAGATTTCATGCTGCTTGACAAATGAGTAGAGGCCTTGTCTGCCATCCAGGACTGAATCTTCTCCTGCTCTTCTGGTTTCAAGACAAGTTTATGTTCCAGACTTGGAAATTTTGCCAGGAACATAGTGGATGCATCAAGCTTCTTCTGACCTGTCACAGACTCAAAGCCTTGTCAACACCACGCCCATGTCCACACCCACGTTTATGTCCCTGTTCCTTAACAACAGGCTTTTTAGCATTTTGAGTTTGGGTGACATATTTGTGAACTTTTGATGGCCCAGGCAAATCTAACCTAAAATTGACGGGAATAAAGACCAGCATGTAAACCAGACACCACGAAAGACTACTACTGCTCTGGACTTTACAAGCACTTTAGGACCGTATAAATTGGTAAGCTTTTGACGGCACAAGCCAAGTGAACTGTAACCCCAAAAATATCACAGGTAAAAATGACCAGTTTGTGCTTTATGCCATACAGCGCTACATGATTGTAGTACTGCTTTCGATTTTACCAGCACACTAACATGTAAATTGATGCGCTTTTAAATGGCACAAGCCAAGAGAACTGTCACCACAAAAATGTCGGGTAAAAATTATGAGTGTGTGCTTTATAGCAGGCAACACAAAATGAATAGAAGTACTGCTTTGGATTTTACAAGCACACTAGGACTGTATGAATTGGTGAGCTTTTGTGGAGGGGAACTTTTGGGTTGGGGCGAGTGGGTGAGGGTAGGTTTGAGGGGAGTGGGGGGTGGGTTTGAGTGGGGGTAGGTTTGTGTTGGGGGAAGTGTGGGGGGGCAGGCTTGATGCATATATGGACATACATACACATACACTCAGCTTATAAATAAGAGCAGTTAATTACCATGCCTGGGTAACGCCTAGGCTCTTCAAATAGTATATATATATTTTTTTTTTCTTATTTTTTTACATTGACCTTTTATTTAAAACAAATGCATGAGCCTCCATGTTAGAGAAGACAGTTTACTCCTATGTCTGAGTAAAGATATTGGACCAAACTAAACAGCTCATCTTCACTTGTTCATTGATTTTTATGAGGGGCTGTAAAGTTAAGTGGCTTCTTGTTGTTCCTGTATATTGGTAAAATGTAAAAAGTGGAATGAACATCATAAACTAAAGTTAACTCTTCTAATGCCATTTCCCAGACAACCGCAATGGTTGAGAATTGGAGGCTGTCAATTGAACTATGTCTTAAGTCAGTCTTTCTTGTTTGGTTTTGAATGATCTTTTATTGGAAGTTAAAGTTACAATATCAAAAATATAGAAAACAGTATGAATGATGGATCAGATAACACAAATGGAATATAAGTACACATAAATGAAAGACTGCTATCTGGTCCAAATCAGTAAAATTATAGAATACAGTAAACATGTATTAGGAGCAGAGACAAATTGGGCTAGTCAGTCTTTCTTAACATCAAAGTGCATCATTATCATTATGTGTTGGAAGATTAGGTTGTCTTTGGAATTCTTTACTCCTTAATAATCACAACTCCCTTTATAACATATTTCAGCAGTTTATGTAATTTTTCGTTCTTAAAAACTGTGGTATGTTTATGTCTGTGAAATGTCAAAACATGTACATGTCCTTATCTGTAATGTAAAGTGAAACATATGCTTATACCTGGTGATAGTATTTGCAGTCAGATGAGTATTGGACTTATTTTCTAACTTCATGGTTATGGGAGAACAATATCACATTGATAAACTTGAAAACAAGATATTCGCATTGTGAATATCTGGTCAAGGGTGTTTCAAGTATTCAATGTGATATTTTAAAGGGAACCTGTCGCTAGGTTTTTGCAACCTAATCTGAGAATAGCATAATATAGGACCCTAGATCCTGATTCTAGCGATGTGTCACTTACTGGGCTGCTCAGTGTAGTTTTGATAAAATCACTGTTTGATCAGCTGGAGATTATCATTAGCAGTTTACTTGGCCTGCTGCCAGGTAGTCTGGCATAGTCACAGGCTGCTAAATCTGCAACAGAGAAAACACTAATTTTATCAAAATGACAGCAAGCAGCTCAATAAATGACACATCGCTGGAATCAGGGTCTCTATTTCTATATTATGCTGCTCTCAGATGGGATGGCAAAAACCTGGTGACAGGTTCCCTTTAAGTAGAATGCATGTCTTGTAAATTGAGAAAAATAATTTAACAGCTGTTCCTTACGAAGGACCAAGTTATTTAGTAAGAATAAAAGTATCCAAAAGTTGTAAGGTTTAAATATCCTTCAAAGCAAATGGGATTTTATGCTAAATGACCTAGAAAATCCCAGTAACATTTAAAGTTCCTAAAGTAAGTTCAAAAGTGACATTTTTAGCATACCCACTGCAGATGTTTTATGTATTTGGTATTAAGAATAACCAAGATATACTATAGAATAAAAATATGCAAAAAATGCAAGTATAAAAGGACTCAGTGCACAAAGACAGTTCAAACCAAGTACAGGCGCTCATGCATCCATGGCGGGACTAAACATTTACATAAACCTTCTTACCTGCTTGTTTTCGATCTATCTCCATCCATGGTAGGCCATCTGCTTTGATTGGTGGCTCTTGTTTCATAGAGTCAGAGAAGAGTGCAGATAAATGGAAACCAAGAGGGCTAGAAGGTATATATAAATGATTTGCCCTACCATGATGTACAAGCGCCTTACTTGGTTTGAACAGTCTTTCTGTACTGACAGAGTCCCTTTAAACCCTTTTCCTTTATTCATTACTTTCCTCCCCTTCTTCCAGAAGCCATAATCAATATAGACATATGAGGTTTGTGTTTTGCATGATGAGCTGTACTTTTAAATTAAATCATTTATCTTACCGTATAGTCTACATGAAAATGGGCCAAAAATTCCAAATGCGGTGAAATTGTAAAAAAAAAATATAATTACATATTTTTTTGTTTTTTTATTCACCATGTCCACTATATGGTAAAATTGATATGTTGGTATGATGTCTCACATTGATATGAGTTTGGAGATACCAAACATGTATACTTTTATTGTTATCTAAGTGGTGAAAAAAATAAATACGTTTTTAAAGAAAAATTGCACTTTTGCGCCATTTTCCACAATCCATATCATTCTCATTTTTCAGGATCTGGGGCTGTATGATGGCTTATTTTTTGCAGTTTGAACGGATGTTCTTAATAGTACCATAATTGATTTGATGTTTTGATCACCCTATTATTGAACTTTATTGCAATGTTATGGCGACCAAAAAAATGTAATTTTGGCGTTTAGACTTTTTTTCCGTCATGCAATTTACAGATCTGATTAATTGATTTTATATTTTGATAGAACATGCATTTCTGAATGCAGTGGTACCAAATATGTGAATTTGTAAAGGTTTTTTTTTTTCAATGGGGCAAAAGGGGGGTGATTTGAACATTTGTGTTTTTTTTCATACTTTTAAAAACTTTTTTTTTCTGTAACTTAGCCCACTAGGGGGCCTCAGTGTTGCACTGCCTGATCACTTTCCCTGTGTTCAGATGGGCTACCGCATATCTGAACATAGGGGAAATGATCACTCCGTGTCGGTAATGTAACTGGGACATCTCTGGCAGGAAATGATTCAGAACAGTTTCCGGAGTCATCAGAGGACTCCGGGCTTTCGAGGTAACAGACAGAGGTCCTGTAATCGCATCATGGGACCTCTAATCACGGTGGGGAATGGCGAGATCCTTGCCGCAGTGTTTGGGATCGCACTGTCAGTGACTGACAGCTCAAACCAAAAGGTTAGCAGCATCAATCGGATCACTGATACACTCGATGCTGTTAGCTGCACATTTCAGCTGATGAGATCAGCTGAGATGTGTGAGGAAAGATGCGAGCCAAGGACATACATATATATCCTTGATCGCGAAGGTGTTTAAAATACCTTTCTGCATATACCTAAGTGGATATGTCTCTCAGTCACCTTAGAAAGCTTAGCAATTTTTATAGAAAGCACTTTGGGAATGCTTAAAGATGACATTTTCTTGGCACATCTATTGCGAATGCTTTTTCTACATTTTGAATGTCAGCAAAAAAGTTTGTGACTTCTAAACACTAAAAGGACAACTGCACACATACAACGACAATACAAATTACAAATACAATTACATAATAGAAATACAATTACAATAAAAAAAACAAAACACCAAGGAACATTTAAAAGTTACTTACTGTAGGTATGTTCACACATGACTTTTTGCAGCATTTATTTTCTCCATCAAAAGCCTTCACTCTTGGTAGTAAAAACTACAACTATAAGTAGAGAGCTGATTTTTTTCAGAATTTTTTGAGTCAAATTATTTGTCTAACTTGTCTACAGTAAATGTTAATAAAGTTACCGTATATACTCGTGTATAAGCCTACCCGTGTATAAGCCGACCCCCCTACTTTTGCCCCCAAAAACTGGGAAAACTTATTGACTCGCGTATAAGCCGAGGGTGGACTCCAGCACAGGTATACAGCCCCCAGCAGTGAGGTATACAGCAGCCTCCCCAGTGGTAGTATACAGCAGCAGCCCCAGTGGTAGTATACAGCAGCCCCAGAGGTATATACAGCCCCAGAGGTATATGCAGCCCCAGAGGTATATGCAGCCCCAGAGGTATATGCAGCCCCAGAGGTATATGCAGCCCCATATGCAGCCCCAGAGGTATATGCAGCCCCATATGCAGCCCCAGAGGTATATGCAGCCCCAGAGGTATATGCAGCCCCATATGCAGCCCCAGAGGTATATGCAGCCCCATATGCAGCCCCAGAGGTATATGCAGCCCCATATGCAGCCCCAGAGGTATATGCAGCCCCAGAGGTATATACAGCCCCAGAGGTATATGCAGCCCCAGAGGTATATGCAGCCCCAGAGGTATATGCAGCCCCAGAGGTATATGCAGCCCCATATGCAGCCCCAGAGGTATATACAGCCCCAGAGGTATATGCAGCCCCAGAGGTATATGCAGCCCCAGAGGTATATGCAGCCCCATATGCAGCCCCAGAGGTATATACAGCCCCAGAGGTATATGCAGCCCCAGAGGTATATGCAGCCCCAGAGCTATATGCAGCAGCTGCAGCCCCAGAGGTATATACAGCAGCTGCAGCCCCAGAGGTATATACAGCAGCTGCAGCCCCAGAGGTATATACAGCAGCCGCAGCCCCAGGGCTGTATACAGCCGCAGCCCCAGGGCTGTATACAGCCACAGCCCCAGGGCTGTATACAGCCGCAGCCCGGAGGTATACAGGCCCCCCATCAAGTTCCAGGGCCCCCCCCCCTTGCGCGCCAGCCTGTAAAGGAAAATCATACTTGCCAGTGTCCAGTCGCGCCGTCCGCAGCTGCCGACATGATGATCCCGGGCTCCATTCAGCGTCTTCCGGCTTCCGACTTCCTGTGGTCGCGGGCAATGACGTCATTGCCCGCGACTACAGGAAATGCGGAAGACGCTGAATGGAGCCCGGGATCGCGTGTCGGCAGCTGCGGACGGCGCGACTGGACACTGGCAAGTATGATTTTCCTTTACAGGCTGGCGCGCAAGGGGGGGGGGCGCCCTGGAACTTGATGGGGGGGCCTGTATACCTCCGGGGCTGCTGCGGTATTTTTTTATTTTTTTATATACTCGCGTATAAGCCGAGGGGGGACTTTTCAGCCCAAATTTTGGGCTGAAAAACTCGGCTTATACGCGAGTATATACGGTATCTGTATTCAGCAAAAATGCTGCAAAAACAGTGCAAAAATACAATACAAATATTATGCTGCAATTTTTCAGCATTTTTTCAGTTTTTCAGTACTTTAAATTGGTAAAAATAGTGCAAAATGCTGCAAATCTTAAGAAATTATTGAAATTCTACTGACTTTCAAAAACTTTGTAAGGCTAGGGTCTGACCTGCATCTGCCTTACGATTCAGTTAAAAACCTAGCCCCTGGCAGGCTCAGCGCATAGCGTTAACGGTATGTAATGCTATGCGCCGCCTGCCTATGCATCGCTATAGTAACGAGATGCTTACCGCAGCCGCCGGCTCGACAGCGAATCCCCGGATATACACTATTGCAGAGCGCACAGGAAAATGCTGCAAACCGCATTTCCTGTGCACTCTGCAATAGCACATATCCAGGGATTCTCTGTGGAGCCGGCGGCTGCGGTAAGTATCTCGTTACCATAGTGATGTATAGGTAGGCCGTTAACGCTATGCGCTGAGTCTGCCAGGGACTAAGTTTTAAGCGGATATGGCAGGCTGAGGGCTGACACAGGTCAGGCCCTAGCCTAATGCTCAAATTCAGTCTGGAAAAAAAGCTGTGTGTGCATGAGATTTAGAAATGCAATTGCTTTGGCTGAGCATAGCTTTTTATTTGCATTAAAAATATGCCATATGTGAATATTCACTAATTATTGCCTGAAGCCCCCTAATACACAATAGATAACTGTTGTTTGGCCAATAAATGTCTCTCCCAAGTTATTTACATGAAGAACGCTCATCATAGGCAAGGACTCCTTAGTTCTGCATGAAAAATTCACTGCCAGACTCTTCTGGCAGGGGTTTTTCTTCTAAAGGAAAAACATTAACTATCATAAATGAGACTTTCCGGATTCTTCTCTGCTCTGATATCATGTATCATGTATAAAGATATAAGGCTCCTATAAATATTAGATTGTCGGTTGATATCAACATGTTTAAATATTGGTAGACTAATGTGTTTTGGAGCCTTTAAAGCTACTGATTGACAGATTTCAGACATAAAATACTATGCTCAGCTGCTCTAGCAGATTTCTAGGTTTATTGATGACACAATTGTTGATTGGATTGTCTGCGAATGTTAATTTCACAATTAATCTAATGTGTATGAACAGTTTACTCTACTTTTGGTATTACTTGAAACTTTATTTGCCCTAATTGAATAGGTTATTTGAGGATAGGTTCCTATAATATTTAAGTAATCCACATGATATTCTTTTTTGTCTTATTTTTATTTCTGATTATTTGATATAGCATATGAGTATTTAAATCAAAATGATAAAAAAAAATTACTAATGAAAAATCAGCACACATAATATGAAAAATAATATGAAATATAATATAAAACATATGGTTTAAAACCTTTCTGAAGCAGCCAAACTGACAGATCAACAGAAAAATGATGGACTGTTTTATAAGCGATACTTTTTTTGGCTAATCCCCTAAAGTAATAGAAGTGCCTAAAATTAACATTACATCATTAGTGAATTTATGCCAAGATTAAAAAATAGTTTGAGCTCAACAGAAAATGTAAAAAAGTTTTTCCTTGTTTAATCAGAATTCCTCTAAAAGTAGATAAATCCTTTTCTATTGGATCTGTTATCTATGTTTTGATGAAATCCTTGAAATAGGTGACCCATGCATATCACACTGCTTCATATTATATAATGCAGTCCTGAGAAAGCGAACTGGAAAATTACAGATGTAGAAAGCGTTATTGAATATTTGTGGTTAATTTAGCAGACATGTCACAAAACCAAAATTATAGTCTGGATGTCAGTCTGTTAGGTTAATGAAAAATTGCTTTCTCTTATTATTATTGCTTTAAAAACTAATTGGTAGTTTTAAAAACAATAGAAGAAATTGTTGCAAAGTCCTATAGAAGATCCTATACTCTGTGGCTGGCTCTTTCTCATCCTAAGAAAGGACAGCTCTTTGTTCTCCTCGCCCCCTGGGCTTAAAGGTCCAATCTAATGCGTCTCTTGCTATATCCGTAGCTTCTCATTGTACGGACACAAAGGACCACTACAAGAGTGTCCCATCGAACTTCCAGTTCTGTATTATCCAGAAAAGAAATGAGTACCACACCCAACAAGAGGCTGACTCTTTATACTACATCATCTCTGATAAATTAATTCCAAGTCATAGAATAGGCTCTAAATACTCCAATAAAACAGAAAAATGTTTTAATCCATCTTAAATGGCTGAACGCATTCTTTTATCGAAGAAACACATTGGAGAATTGATGATTACCCTCCTTTATGGGATGAATTGTTAAATAGGTGCCTAGCAGCCTACAAAATGTACAGAAGTAGCAATTTTGTTTCGCACAGTAAGGGTCCAGGATAGGAGAAATGATCAACATTATTAAATAAAAGAGCCAGAATGTAGGACATTATTATATGTAGAAGACCAGGATCACTGACATTATGATAGCAATGGGCCAAGGATGAGAGACATTTTTATAATGTCCCCCACTCTGGACTTTAAAATAACAAAGTCCAGGATGGGGATAATATTACAGGAAGGGAGCAGGATGAATGACATTATTACAGGAAGGGGCAAGGTTGACATACATTATTACACGGAGGGTCTCTAGGTAGGGGAAATTATCGCAGGAAAGAACCCAGGACCTTACTGCAGGATGAAGTAAAGATAAGGGCCATTATTACTGCAAGAAGGCTAAGATGGGAGACACTATTACAGAAAGGGTATACAATAGGGGAAACATTAATACAGGAAGGGACCAAGATGGAGGATACTTTTAAAAAAGGGACCAAAATGGTTGACATTATTACAAGAATTTGCTAAGACAGGGCCATTATTACTGGAAAGGGCAAGGATTGAGGACATTATTACAGAAAGAGGACAGGATGGCAACATTACAATGAGATTGGGACAGGATGAGGGAATTTATTATAGGAATGCCCAGGAGGGGGATCATTAAAGACATATGTTCACCTCCATGTAATAACCAATCAAGGATGCTACAATCACACACCTGACCAATATGCAGGTAAGGGCCAAATCCAAATTTTGCATCACAGCCCTTTGGACCTTATTTAAGACATTTGTTTATGCCTGTACAGTATATACAATCATGACCAAAAGTGGTGACACCCTTGAAATTGTTCTCCAAAAAGAAGTCTTTCTCCCTCAAAATTATTGCAATTACACACATTTTGTCATACACATGGTTATTTCTTTGTGCGTATTGGCACAGCATAAAAAAAGAGTGGGAAAAAGGCAAATTGGACATAATTTCACACAAAAACCCAATATGGGCTGGATAAAATTATTGGCACCGTCAACTTTACATTTGATTGCCTACCTTTTGGAATAAATAGTTATAGAAAGTGATTAATTGTAACTATCAACAAGGTTCTTACACTTCTTACTTTAAATTTAAACCCCTTAAGAACTCCGTGTAATGTTCTTAGATGGCTAATGCCTGATTTGATATATATATATATATAAAATTAGGGTTCGGGGTTCAGCGCATATAAAATTAAGATTGTTTGTATAAATTCTCTTTATTATCTCAAAATAACATCTTTGTCACACATAAAGCTATAAAATAGTGTAAACACATAGGGTAAAAATCAAGATATTCTGTGGTGGTGTTTCTTAAATGCATACTTGAACCACCATGGAGGTATTTCCTTTTTCTTTCAGATGAGAAAAATTCTAGACTTCTGGCTTCATGTGCTTGATAGATGGTTCAAAATGGACCTTTAAGGTTGTATATATGGGGATCTGTGGTATCTAAAATCAGAAGTGTAAATGAATATAGAAATCTATCAAGTAAATTTGATGATGGTAGGAATTTTTATGATGCCTACCTGTCTGAATGGCTTTTTAAGGTATATCTCTTTGTGACAGTTAGTTATGCTCCAGGATGTTCAGGCAGGGGTAGATCCTTTCCACACTCTGTTATAATTGGAAAAGGATTATATGCTCGCATGGTATTCATTTAAACCACAGTTTAACAATAATAATAATAAAATCCTACCTGTGCTGTGTATCTGATAGGTAGAGTTTAAGATGAGCCGCTTCTAAAATAAGGGGGAAAAATGGATTGATGTTAAAATAATGTTAAAATAATATAATATAAAAATACTACAGGGGAATAGTCTAGGTGTATAGCATAATTAGACTATAGCACTTCTCTGTGAGGTGCACTGTACCTCTGATAAAGAATACCATTATGAATACCATTTGTTTGATTCGAGGGTGAAAGTTTCGCACGGTAAATAATTTAGAGGTATTTTAAATTATGCTGACCGTTTGGTTTAGTGGATAATAAGTCACTTCCTTAGTTAACAAAAGTGCAATGTGCACCTTCATGCTCACTATCTAACAACACATCATACATGGCAATACATTAAACTGAGTCCGCCGCAATCTGATTACTTACTACATCCTCTGAGATAGTGGAGGGCACCGCTCTAGGAAGCGGGGATCATGTGGCGCTGTCTGCTGGCATGAACGGGACAGGTGATGGCGGTTTCACGGAGCCCACGCTGTCCACTCTGAGGGCTTCTCAGTCTCTGCTCTCTGCAGCAATCACGTGCTGCCCATGTCACTAGGTCAGCTGACTGACCGCGTCAGAGGATGGGGCGGTCCTAGCGTCAGTGTATGAGCGGGTCATAGGATAGAGCGTGTTGCTATGCGCAGTAGTCAGGTGCTAGGTCGCAGGTCTAGCTGCCTCTGCCGTTTCGAAGGGATCGCCCTTCTTCCTCAGGATGGCCAAACCCTGTGGCTCTCTTGTCTTATATAGCACCTCTTAATAGCATGGTAGATCAATCAGGTAACAGCTGCTCAAATTGCCAGATGTGTATGTCTTAGTGAGCATGATATGGATAGTGACTGTTTGCTTCTCCTGTGAATGATACACATCCTTCATCTTAACCAATCTTATTATTATATTATGGTGATGCCTATTTTTACATGGAAGTGGGGAATCCATGCAAGATGAGCAATGATATTTTAATGTATTTTGTCCTGGTTATTTGAATATATATACATCAAACTACCTCTTATTGTCTCCTTCCATAGATGTATATAATTCTGACCTAAAAGACACACAGTCATATTTTTCATTAAACCTATTTACACTCTCATGGTTATAATATGATATCTAAGACTATGATATTTTAGAGGGTTGGTCTTTTGTGAAATTGTTTGATTTATTTTATGACTATTGTTTTCAGGAATGATTGCAACCAATAAAAGATATCTATTCTATTTTTGCATAGATATATTTAGTCTGGACAGTCTATATAATCTAATAAGTTTTTCCTCATATGATGGTTTAGATGATATGATTATTTTAAACCAAACAGTTCCGTTTCATGATTGAGTCCTATTGGAACAAGGGAATCGAGCTCATACATCCAACGGGTTTCAGCTCTAGACATCCTCTCTAGGTGGTTCCCCCCTCTCCAATGTCTTTGTGATTCCTTTGTAAACTGCTTCACTCATATTTGAAGGCACTTTCTCCCAACAGTAATTTTAAAATCTCTCCACAGCTGTTTAATTGAATTTAGACCCAGGACCTTTGCTGGCCACTTATGAACTCCCTAGTGTTATGTCTCCATCAATTTCTGGTTGATTCTTGAAGTATGTTTGGAGTCAGTGTCCTGGTGAAAAAAACATGACCTAAGACACAAACCCAGCTTTCTGACACTGGGCATTACATTTTGACCCAAAATCCTTTGATAGTTTTCAGATTTCATGATGCCTTGAACACAGTCAAGGGACCCAGTTCCAGAGGCAGCAAAACAACCCCAAAACATCTTTGAACCTTCACCATATTTTACTGTTGGTACTGTGCACTTTTCTTTGCAGGCCTAATTCTGTTTTTTGGTAAACAGTAGAATGATGTGATTTACCAAAAAAACTCTTTCTTGGTCTCATCTGAGTGTAAGACATTTTCCTAGAAGGATTTTGGCTTACCGTATATACTCGCGTATAAGCCGACTTTTTCAGCCCAAAATTTGGGCTGAAAAGTCCCCCCTCGGCTTATACGCGAGTATACAGTATATATACATATATATACATCATATATGTATATATACTGCAGCAGCCCCGGAGGTATACAGGCCCCCCCCATCAAGCTCCAGGGCCCCCCCTTGAGCGGCATCCTGTAAAGGAATATCATACTTGCCAGTGTCCTGTCGCGCCGTCCGCAGCTGCCGACACGCGATCCCGGGCTTCATTCAGCGTCTTCCGCATTCCTTTAGTCGCGGGCAATGACGTCATTGCCCGCGACTACAGGAAGTCGGAATCCGGAAGACGCTGAATGAAGCCCGGGATCGCGTGTCGGCAGCTGCGGACGGCGTGACAGGACACTGGCAAGTATGATATTCCTTTACAGGACGCCGCTCAAGGGGGGGCCCTGGAGCTTGATGGGGGGGCCTGTATACCTCCGGGGCTGCGGCTGTATACAGCCCTGGGGCTGCGGCTGTATACAGCCCTGGGGCTGCGGCTGTATACAGCCCTGGGGCTGCTGCTGTATACAGCCCTGGGGCTGCGGCTGTATACAGCCCTGGGGCTGCGGCTGTATACAGCCCTGGGGCTGCGGCTGTATACAGCCCTGGGGCTGCTGCTGTATACAGCCCTGGGGCTGCTGCTGTATACAGCTCTGGGGCTGCGGCTGTATACAGCCCTGGGGCTTCTGCTGTATACAGCCCTGGGGCTGCTGCTGTATACAGCACTGGGGCTGCTGTATACTACCTAGGGGCTGCTGTATACTACCTAGGGGCTGCTGTATACTACCACTGGGGATGTTGTATACACCACTAGGGCTGCTGTATATACCTCTGGGGCTGCATATACCTCTGGGGCTTCATATGGGGCTGCATATACCTCTGGGGCTGCATATAGGGCTGCATATACCTCTGGGGCTGCATATACCTCTGGGGCTGCATATGGGGCTGCATATACCTCTGGGGCTGCATATGGGGCTGCATATACCTCTGGGGCTGCATATGGGGCTGCATATACCTCTGGGGCTGCATATGGGGCTGCATATACCTCTGGGGCTGCATATATCCTGGGGCTGCATATGGGGCTGCATATACCTCTGGGGCTGCATATGGGGCTGCATATACCTCTGGGGCTGCATATGGGGCTGCATATACCTCTGGGGCTGCATATGGGGCTGCATATACCTCTGGGGCTGCATATGGGGCTGCATATACCTCTGGGGCTGCATATGGGGCTGCATATACCTCTGGGGCTGCATATACCTCTGGGGCTGCATATGGGGCTGCATATACCTCTGGGGCTGCATATGGGGCTGCATATACCTATGGGGCTGCATATACCTCTGGGGCTGCATATACCTCTGGGGCTGCATATGGGCCTGCATATACCTCTGGGGCTGCATATACCTCTGGGGCTGTATATACCTCTGGGGCTGCTGTATACTACCACTGGGGCTGCTGCTGTATACTACCACTGGGAGGCTGCTGTATACCTCACTGCTGGGGATTGTATACCTGTGCTGGAGTCCACCCTCGGCTTATACGCGAGTCAATAATTTTTCCCAGCTTTTGGGGGCAAAAGTAGGGGGGTCGGCTTATACACGGGTCGGCTTATACACGAGTATATACGGTACATACAATTTGGCAAACTGTAGTCTACCTTTTAATGTATCTGTGTCAGAAGTAGGGTCCTCTTGGGTCTCATGTCATAGCATGTCATTTCTTTCAAATATTGATGGATAATTTGTGTTGACATTCATGCACCCTGAGCTTGCATACAGCTTTAAAGTTTTTGGAATGTGATTGGGAATGCTAATCCACCATCTTGATTAGCCTACATTGCAGCCTTTCAATAATTTTTCTCAACTACGTTCAGGGAGATGAGCTACAGTGCAAAGGGTTGTAAACGTCTTGATCATATTGCACACAATGGAAAAAGGAACATTTGTTTATGCATCATTCAGGTACTCCAGTTTCCTCCCACATCCAAAGACATAATGATCGGGAATATATATTTTGAGCCACTGTGGGAAAAGTGATGCTGATGTCTGTAAAGTATTGAGGGTTTAATGGTGCTATATCATTTAATTAAATAGAATAAAAAGACTAGATTTTACATAAATCTTGATGACCAACAGCTTTGCTGAACCAAGACTACAACCTCTTTCTGAGGATCCTTACTTCCTAACTTCAACTTGTATTACCCTCGATTTTTTTCCAACTTCCTACTGTTATTCCTACAAAAATATATGGAAGACTGTGACAGCTACAATCCTTGAAGTGAATAAGTCTAGGCCTTCCTCCATGCTTGTCAGCTTGGATACAGAGAAAGCCTTTAACTAAGGTAGAGGAAGGACCCAGCTAGCTTTGTCAGTTATAATTTCGAACCTCTTTTAACATGATACCTTCAGCCTTGTAATTAACAGGAACTCACTGTAAATTGTCAGAATTCATCAATAATTGATGTTTTTGAGGCCCACAAGAGGACTTCTTACTGTCTCCCTTGATATTTAACATCTCCATTGACTCATTGATAAGATATTTAGAAAGCTGTACACTATCCATCAGATAAAAAAGATAATTAGTAAATTAGATCAATTGCTGATGGCATATTACTAAAGTTATGAAATCCCCAGCTGATGCTATAAAAGTTTATGTAACATATGATAACCCTTTTAGAAAATACTTAAAGGACTTAAAGGGGAACTCCAGGGAGAGAAAACATTTTGGTACAGCCCCTGCCCTCCTACATGATGAAGCTGAGCTGTATAATGTTGTACTAGGATCTATAGATCGCTTATAATTCAATAAAAACCGCTCTTTTTCTCTCCACCTCCCTCATGGGACGTAGAATTTCAGCCAGACAGTCTGATGCTGCTGGTGAGAGCAGGAGGTGTGTTGGGGGTGTGGATGCTGGGAGCTGCAGGATTATCCTATATTCCAGCCTCCTCACACTTCAGTATGGGGAGAAGGCAAGGCAGGGGGCATGGCCACCGCCCCATGGTCACACTACAATCCTGTCCCTGATATGCCATGCAATGTAATGTGACAGAGGTGTTCTTGCCTTATATAGCAATCATGTCACCAAGTACATAGAAATACTTGCAGTAATCCTCTGCTGTACAATGATATGATGGTGCATAATGTGTACTGACATGTATGAGGCTGGAAGAACAGGGAAAGCACTGCATTGATCAGCTCTGCCATCGTCTCCCCACCCCCATAGCTACTTGATAAATTCCCACTAAGGATCTGCAATGTCTCCTCAGTGTCACAGCAAGTCATCCAGTCTGCAGCATCTATTAAACATACTATAAGTACACACAAGTTATAGTACACACTTGTATTATCAAGTACTATCTATTAAAGGTACAAATATGCTATTTTAATATTTCCAAGTATAGATTGTCTTATACACTGTGTGCAGAATTATTAGGCACATGAGTATTTTGATCACGATACTTTTTTATACATTTTGTCTTACTCCAAGCTGTATAGGCTTGAGAGTAGAGATGAGTGGTGTTCGATTCGAAATGTTCGCCAATCTCAAATTCGAGCTGTTTTGGGAGGTGTTCGAGTCATTCGACAAATGCGAGCAATTAGTTTCAAATTCGGCAGTTCGAGGTTATGTTCAATAATGCTTCGATCACCAAAAGCATAACTGGCTTTTCACAGTAATACGGTTAATGAATGTTAATATCCAGTTTCAGTGTATAGTGTGCGTGGGGGGATTTAGATCAGTGCTGCTGAAATAATGCCGATCTAAATTTTTTTTCTCCTAACCGCATATACAGGGGGGCGGTGCAGGCTGTCAGCCAATCACACAAGAAAGGGCATGTATCATTGGCTATGTATGTCATATGTCCTTGCCCTATAAGACCCAGCCATTTTCCTTATCGTCATCATTTCCTCAGTGCTGCAGTTGTGTGTCAGTCAGGCACCGCTACTGCTGCTGTAGGTGCTATAAAGTGTTAGTTAGATAGATAGTGAGCCAATCTCAAGTTAGATAGAGAGATAGGTTTAGGGAGTAGGGACTAGTTTGAATATTAGCTCTTTTGAGGACAAGTTGGGAGTAGGGATTATCTGTAAATATCAGCCCTTTTCATGGCTAGGTTAGGGGCCTTTCACACTTGTGTTTTTTTCCTGATTTGGAAGATCAGGAAAAAACCTGATTCTTACAGTATTTTGCCCATTCACTTTAATTTTGTCAGATAGAATCTTGTTGCTTCATGTATTCTCCTAAAATCATTAAAGAGAATGGGCAAAAAAAAATTAATCCTGTAAGAATCAGGTTTTTTCCTGATCTTCCAAATCAGGAAAAAAACGCAAGTGTGAGAGGCCCCTTAGAGCAGTTTCTAACAGTTTTTGGCAGGCAGGTCTGTGTCAGTGCTGTGCAAGTGTTTTTCACAGCATCTAGCCAAATCTAGCTCAGACAATCCTTTAGGGCAGGTAGTGTAGCACTGCTGTGAAACAAGCTACACCACCTGTCTTCAGAATCCAATTTTGTACTGCAGCTAGTCCAGGCAATTTGTTTGGGCTTGTAGCAGTGTCTGGTAGTCAGCAATGTAGCCCAGCTGTAAAGTAAGCTACACAGCCTGTCTATCCAGTAGCCAATTTTTTACTGCAGCTAGTACAGGCAATTGTTTTGGGCTAGTAGCAGTGTCAGTTAGACAGTGGTGTAGCCCACTTGTGAAACAAGCTACACCACCCGCCTGTCTAGTTCAGACTAATTTTTAACTGCACCTAGCCCAGGTAATAGTTTGGGCCTAGTAGCAGTGTAATCTAGATAGTGGTGTAACCCACTTGTGAAACATGATACACCGCCTGTCTAGTTCAGACTAATTTTTTAACAGCACCTAGCCCAGGTAATAGTTTGGGCCTAGTATCACTGTTTGGCCACTCAGCACTGCTCGATTTCTGTTCAATTTTTTTTTTCCCAACAACTGCAGAGTTGCCAATTTGGTTACGTACAAAATGAATGGCAAAAGGCCTGCTGCTGGTGGAAAGGGGAATTGGCGCAGTGGAAAGGGCAAAAAAGTTTGTGTCCATGGGGTAGGTGGTAAAGCAACAGTAACATCTGCTGAAGAAAGACAATCTTCCAGCCAAAGTAAGATGTCTACTTTTTTCCGTAGACAATCTGATATGATCCCTTTCTTACGGCACGGCCATCAATACCTATTGTAGATGAGGCACAAAAACAGCAGGTGCTTGAATGGATCTCAAGTGCTCCATCAAGTGGCCTCTCCTCCACCTCAACTTCAACATCCCAAACCCTCCAGTCCTCTGAGGTGTCACCCCAATCGCACTTGCTTCCTCTCGGCTCCTAAGTCTCCAGCCGCCCTACTGAGTATGTGGTAACACAGATGTTTAAGTCTGCAGAGCTGTTCAGTCACACTACAGCCTGGGAATCAGAGGTCTGCTCCAAAGCTGCAGTGAGTCCAGACAAGTAAATGATCTGCACTGATGCCTAGAAGCTTTGTGTGTCGGATCCAGGCCCAGATGAAAAAGGTTCTGAGCATAATGTAGACCCTCATTCCCAAACTGTAACTCCTCTTGGTGGAGACAATGAGGAAGATGCTGATGAGAATCAGATACGTGATTGGACCGACAACTTAACTTTTCGGTCAGGGCAGGAAGAGGTTGTCTCTGAGGACGAGGGGTGTGATAACACACAGTGTGATGGTTGGGTTGACAGTAAGTGGGATTTCCAACCTCCAATCAGCCAGTCGATGACGTCAGCAGAGGACGTGGAGGAGGATGATAGTGACGACGAGGTTAGGTTGCATCTTGCTGGACAGAGATGGAGTACTGGAAGCATGTCAACAACAGCATCCGCAGCCACAACTCTGCCTCTGAGCAGAAGTCGTGGTGGCTCTGCAGGTCGCATGGGCTCTAAGCTTTGCCTAGCCTGGGCCTTTTTTGACATCGGCAAGGACCCCCCAATTCATGTGATCTGTAAGATTTGTCACCAATCTCTGAGTAGAGGCAAAAAGCTCAATAGTTTGAGTACTTCATGCATGAACCGTCACATGGATGTGAAGCACTAGTCGCAGTGGGAAGCTCAGTGTGCTACAATGCGGGCTAGCGAGGCATGCTAACCACCGTCTGACCTGTCTTACCCATCAAGTGCATCCACGTGCTTCATCCTCTGTGACTGTGGGGACAGCTGTCACACATGCTTTAGGGCGCAGACCTTCCACCTCTTTACCCACAACAGGCAGTGTGATTGCCAGGTTATCACTTGTTTTTGAAGTGGAAAATGCTGCTGGTGTTGAGCTGTCTCAGACATCGAGAGCATCACCTTTGGATGAAGGTAACATTATATCTCCAACTGCACCTTCCTCACAGACCAGAGGTTTTCCGGGGCCACCCTACTCAACCCCATCTCATCACAGCAGCCAGACCTCCTTCCCTCAGATGTGGACAAGTAAAAGACCATTTCTTCCTAGCCATGACAAAGCTAAGTGGTTGAATTTCACCACCTGCAAGCTGTTGGCTACAGAAATACTGCCTTTCTACCTGGTGGACACAGAGGATTTTAGAGACCTTATCTCCGTCGGAGTGCCCCAGTACCAGATGCCCAGTATCTACTACTTCTCCAAGAAAGGTGTGCCTGCGCTACACCAGCATGTCGCAGACAACATCACCGCTTCTTTGAAAAACTCTGTGTGTGACAGGGTGCATTTCACCACAGACACTTGGACCAGTAAGCATGGACAGGGGCGTTACATGTCGGTGAATTGGCACTGGGTAACTATGGTGAGAGGTGGAGAAGGGTCTGCTGTACAAGTCTTGCTGTTCCCACGAGTTGTGCATCAATCCTCAGTACATAGCAGTTCCTCCACTGCTTCTGCCTCCTCAACCTCGTCTCGGTCCTCCACCTGCGCCCAAAGCCTGTCTGGTAATGCCAACCACGTAACTTTGCACAAGACATCCTGCACACCTCCTTACTATGCTGGCAGCAGGGCTCAACGCCATCAGGTGGTGTTTACCTTGAAATGTCTGGGAAATGTGAGTTACACAGCTGAGGAGTTGTGGTCAGCTCTGGAGACCGAGTTTCAGCAATGGTTCTCTCCACTCAACCTGCAGCCAGGGAAGGCCGTGTGCGACAATGCTGCAAACCTGGGTGCGGCCTTTCGCCGGGGCAATGTGACACACGTGCATTGTATGGCTCACGTGTTGAACCTGGTTGTCCAGCAATTTGTAACACCACTATCCCGGCCTAGATGGACTTCTGCAGAGGGCACGGTCGCTGTGTACTCACTTCCGGCATTCACATCCCGCAGCTCAATGACTTGCATCGCTCCAGAAGTCTTTCGGCCTGCCGGTTCACCGGCTGAAATGCGATGTGCCGACACACTGGAATTCCACTCTGCACATGTTGCATCAACTGTGGCAGCAATGTCAAGCCCTGGTGCAAAACGTTATGACATATAGCCTGGGCCAACAAGATGCAGAGGTGGGGCAGATCACGCTGCTGGAGTGGTCTCAGATCAAGTACCTATGCACCCTTCTGCAAAGTTTTGAAATGGCAATGAAGATGTTGAGCGCTGACAATGCCATTATCAGCATGACTTTAGAGCACACTCTAAACAGTATTCGGAGTCAGGTAGTGGGACAAGAGGAGGTGGAGGAAGTACAGGAGGGGGATAACAAATCACCAAGGATTCTCACGGTCGGCAGCACCAAGACAGCAGGCATGGGAAGGTGGGGGAGAGGGATTAACGAGGTTGCATGGTAGCAGCCAAACTGTTGAGGAAGGTGCATGAGCCCAGGAAGAAATGGAGGACGAACTGGCGATGGGCATGGAAGACTCAGCAGATGAGGGAGACCTTGATGACATTTCTGTTGTGCGAGATTGGGGAAGAGGGCAGAGGAAAGAAGCATGAGTCTCACCTCACTGCCACCAACACAACAAGGACTTGGTCCTCCTGGATGTGCAAGACACATGATGGGGAGACTAAAGGCTTGTGGATATTTGATTGTGCTTCATGATAGTAACCATTTAAAGTTTGCAACTGTGGGGCAATTGATGCCACTTAAGTAGTGTCTGTGCCCAAATTTTTGGAAAAAATGGAGACTCTTGTTGGAGTCCCCTAAATGTGTTTGACATGATTTTAGAAGGGCATAACATGCCTATATATGTGTCTCCTCCTCCTTTTATTCTTCCAGCTCTTTTCTTTTCCCATTTTTATATGTACTTGTTAATTTTCCATGTGTTTGTTGTGTCTTCTGAGTAGTTTGTCACCTTTTTGACAACTTAGAAGGTGTTTTCTATTTGTTTGCAAGTGTTTTGTGTTTGCCTGCCATTGTTTTCAATGGTGCTCGACTGTGTTCGACGAACATTCAACGAACACACCCGCAATTCGTCGAATCGAATCAAATTCGAACACTAGGGCGGTGGCTCATCTCTACTTGAGAGCCAACTACCAATTAAGTAAATTAGGTGATGTGCATCTCTGTAATGAGGAGGGGTGTGATATAATGACATCAACACCCTATATAAGGTGTGCTTAATTAAAAGGTGCAAAATAACTGCCCATGAATTGAGGAAAATCAAGTATGAAGCTGCCAAGATGCCATTTGCAACATGTTTTGCCATATTTCAGAGCTGCAACGTTACTGGAGTATCAAAAAGCACAAGGTGTGCTATACTCAGGGACATGCCCAAGGTAAGGAAGACTGAAAAAGACTACATTTGAACAAGAAACATAAGATATTTCTTGGCCCAGTTTTGACGTTTTATCTTAAGACTCTTTTTTCAAAGGTTTTATGGACTGATGGAATGAGAGTGACTCTTGATGGGCCAGATGGATGGGGCAGAGGCTGGATCAGTAAAGGGCAGAGAGCTCCACTCTGACTCAGACGCCAGCAAGGTGGAGGTGGGGTACTGGTGTGGGCTGGTATCACCAAAAATGAACTTGTGGGACCTTTTCGGGTTGAGGATGGAGTGAAGCTCAACTGCTGGACCTACTGCCAGTTTCTGGAAGACAACTTCTTCATGCAGTGGTACAGGATTCTTCCTTTATGTTGGTATAATTCAAGAAAAACATGATTTTCATGCAGGACAATGCTCCATCACATGCATCCAACTACTCCACAGTGTGGCCACCTAGTAAAGGTCTAAAAGAAGAAAAAATAATGACATGGCCTTGTTCACTTGATCTGAACCCCATAGAGAACCTGTGGTCCATCCTACAATGTGAGATCTACAGGGAGGGAAAAGATTACACCTCTCAGAACAGTGTCTGGGAGCCTGTGGTGGCTGCTGCACGCAATGTTGATTGTAAACAGATCAAGCAACTGACAGAATCTATGGATGGAAGGCTGCTGAGAGTCATCATGAAGAAAGGTGGCTATATTGGTCACTAATATTTTTTGTGTTTTGTTTTTGCATATCAGAAATGTTGTTTTTTTTATTTTGCGCAGTTATATTAGTTTACCTGGTGAAAATAAACAAGTGAGATGGGAATATATTTGGTTTTTCTTAAGTTGCCTAATAATTCTGCACAGTAACAGTTACCTGCACAAACAGATATCCTCCTAAGATAGGCAAATCTAAAAATCCCCACTCCAACTTCCAAAAATATTAAGCTTTGATATTTATGAGTCTATTGGGTTGATTGAGAACATAGTTGTTGATCAATAATAAAAATAATCCTCTAAAATACAACTTGCCTAATAATTCTGCACACAGTATTATGATATCAATAAAATCTAGGAATATATATACAGTATTATGGTTTATTCTGTTTGTCAATCCATGTGAAGGTACTTTCTGTTCATGTTATGGTCTTGTACCCAGGTAGTTTTAGGCTATGTGACACCTCAGGTCCATGTGTAAAGAACTGAAATATGCACTACAAATATGCTTGTTCACAAGCTTCAGTTTGTTGCAGTTTATCCATGCAGCTCTGTGAGAACACCCCTGTCACATTACATAGGATGATATATCAGGGGCTGAAGTGTAGCATAAGCATGGGGCCAGTGGCCATGCCCCTTCCCCATGCAGAAGTGTGAGGGGGCTGGAATGTAAAATGATTCTGCAACTCCCAGCATCCATGCACTGACACACCTCCAGCTCCTAGCAACAACATGAGGCAGGCAGGCTGAAATTTTATGTCCCACAAGGAAGGGGGAGAGCAAAAGAGCAGGTATGATTTTATAGAGTTGTAAGAGATCTATAGATCCTAGAACTGCATTGTACAGCTCTGCTTCATCATGTAGCAGGGCACGAACTGTACTAAAAAGTTTTCTCTTTCCAGAGTTCCCTTTTAATGTTGAAGGGCCCAACTTGATCTGTAAATATTCCTATTTGTTGGTACACAACTTAAATTTAGCCAGATAAGAAATCAATCCCTTGATCAACTGCAGGTCTACATGAGTCTTGAAGGCTTCGCTGATGACCTGGAAAACATTTCCTTTTATGGGCATGACAACCTATTGAACATGATAGAATTCTCATTTGTTCATTGGATGTAAACACAAAGGAGTGAAATAATTAACTTTACTGAATGTACTGTATGTCTGGGACAATGAAAAAATTCCCACAGGATGCAGCAAAAAAAAAATTGCATGATGACTTCCACTTTTCCAATATCCATGTATTAAATCTGGCAACTCAGATGAGAATAACAAGGGAATAGATGCAAAACTCTTCACACTAAATTATACCAATCTTTCTCTACATGATTATCACTAATGAATCTCATTAACACCATCTGTAAAAGAAAACCTTTTACTTATAGTAACCTAAAAAACCTGACATAAGACTGTTTTTTTGTGAATTATTTGATCCCATAAATCCCGTGTGGGTGACACTTCCGTAATGGTCTTCCACTTTCCTTGTCTGGTTTAAAGGGAACCTGTCACCTCATTTTCACCCCCTCTCCTATCACTACCTGTCCCTGCACCTTGTGAGCTCATCCCTAACCACTCACTGACCTAAAGGGGCCCTATAATGGTTTAGAAAAATGACTTCTAACTTACATATGGTCTCCATCTAAGAGACTGGAAAGGCCCAGTGCATTGTGGGCCTGATCACATGCACAATGTGCATATTGAAGCTGGGCCGATCACGTCATCTGCTTCACAATGCACTGGGCTGATCATGTGATCAGGCCCACAATGCACCGGGCCGATCACATGATTAGGCCCAGAATGCATAGGGCCGGATATGACGTACTGACCCAGCGTTTTACATCACTAGGGAGGCAAGAATTTTAAAACTAAGGCGGAACAAGACAAGAAGTGAGGACACCCATCCAGACGTGCAGAATGTTGACGAGGAGGGGAAAATTAAGCCCGGAGTCTGCCTTTCCAGTCTCCTAGATGGAGACCATATGTAAGTTAAAAGTCATTTTTCTAAACCATTATAGGGCTCCTTTAGGTCAGTGAGGGATGGTTAGGGATGAGCTCACAATGTTCTGGGACAGCTAGTGATAGCAGAGGAGGGGGGGGGGAATGAGGTGACAGGTTCCCTTTAAGCATGGGCTTCACGTAATAGCTACTATGGTAGATCCACACACAAAATGAACTCTATAGAAGAGTTGCAAGACAAGCACCCTACAACCAATTTCAATTTTTCAGTTATCTGCAGGCAAAATATTTCATAGGCGCTTACCTGATTGCACTGATAAGCTCTGGAGAGTGACACAATTGTACACAAAATACCATCTGAAGTTCTTGTGTGCAGGTACAGCATCTGTAAAAGTGTGGAAAACCACTGTTGATATAATTGGAAAAGTACCAGAGTTCTTGCTAAATATTCTCACCTCTACTTATTATATAGAAATGTTCTTGCAAATTCTTTATAGATACGATATCTCAACATCACAGGGACTTAAAATGGGAATGTACACCTCAGATTCATGTCTTCCTTGTGAGGAAACCCAGGACAGACATAGTAAATTGTCTATAGTTTGGTGAGATGGTGAGACACTCCTACCTTGGTCTGAAGTCAGGCATATCACCTAAACTCACTTGACCAATGTCATAATTTTTAATAATCTATAAGACATACGTGGTGCTTATGGGGAACCCAAAAATTATTGAACATGTTGTCTGTTCCAGTCCATAAATCAATCCTGCACATGGGGATAGGTCAACATGTGCACAGATTAATAATCCTTGATAGACTGTCCTTTGTATTTAAAATGGATTGAAAAAAAAGCATATTTTTCTAGTTTGAGAAAGATTCATAACTATGCTGCCCACCTAAATTCCAAATAAGAACCACTTCCACAACTTGGTAAGTTGAATGATTTATGGTTGATACTCATATTGCAATTCTATACTTGCCTGAGACCTTTGCTTTAATGTGAATGTGATCAAGCCTTTGCTTTTAACTTTCAGGATAAAAACTCATGTTAACAACCCGGAGATGAAAATGACTCAGTGTCTCGGTCAATTTTGTGTCCTTAGAATGCTATAAGATTTACTGTAACCATATTAAACTGATGATTGTATTGTTTAAACTGTATTGTATCATACATGATTAATAGGCATTCATGGTAAAAATTAAAGACATTTCTTATTGAATAAATAATAACAAAATTGAATGTAATTGGAAGAAAAAAATATATAATTCCCATTTGTAGCCTGAGAAAATATTGCTTTTGTATATTGTATTTTCTGCAAGTAACAAGTTAAGTATTTGAAGTAAAAGAATGTTTAATTAATGGAAAAGAGCGTATATTCAACTACTTTATTGAATCACAGTTTTACAAACAATTTTTTTAAAATATTTGATATATTTTTTTATTCATATAGAAATCAATTCCTTCTTGCAATTTATGTACTAAAACCATTAGAAAACTGAGTATTGGTGCATGGAGTAAACTGGAAAGCTAATGCAAAACAATAATCACAATATGTCAAAGGTTATATCCCTCTAAATAAAGAAGATGTAGTTCTACAGTATCTATCTATCAATCTATCTTTCTTTCTATCTATCTATCTATCTATCTATCTATCTATCTATCCTATTGTGTAATATCTTTCTATCTATCTATCTATCCTATTGTGTAATATCTTTCTATCTATCTACAGTATCTGGTCAGTGTATTTGCCGTCCTACCTGTCTATCTTTTCTAAAAGCCAAAATGCTCACTAGAGGGAAGCAGGCTGAATTACTTGATTTTGTCATAACAAACTAACCAACGTATGCACAATGTGATCTCCTGAACTCTGCCTATAGATGATGTGAGGCAAAAGAAAGGTCAGGCACATTTATTTTCAATATAGAAGAATAAACTGCAGCACTCTCCAACAGTGAAAGCTTCAGTAAGGGGAGAGGTCGGCTGGCAGGGCACTGAGGGGATGGTCGATGATTGTTTCATTTCTATTAACTTCGATGGGTCACGTTCATCTGAACGAAATCGTTGTCAATCCCCTCAGCACCCTGGCATCCTTTCACTCCCCTCACTGTGGGCCTCATGGCCCTACCTGTTTGATGAAGTGTCTTGTTTGAATTAAACTGAAGATTTAATCGTCAGTAAGTTCTGCCATTTCTTCTACTTTGCTTTACTTTTACTGTGTTGCACTTCTGCTGGGACCATGGATTGTACACCTATGACGACTTCAATTCAGCTTTATGGGGAATACCAGTGATTGACATGTTGAATGATGCTCAGGCTGGGGTCACACTTGGGCTGAGATGTTTCCAGGCAGCGCTAAAATCTTAGCAATTTTTGCCGTTGCGGACCACATTAACGGCAAGTGCTGCCTGGCAATGGGGCCCCACAGAAACCCGTAGTTTACCTTAGTTGCAGCCCCACACAGAACCTTAGAATGCCTGCAGCGTTTTCCTGTGCGCTGATGAAAAGCGCCCATTCTGGAGCTCTGTGTGGGGCTGCAACTAAGGTAAACTATGGGTTTCTGTGGGGCCCCATTGCCAGGCAGCACTTGCCGTTAACGTGGTCCGCAACAGCAAAAATTGCTAAGATTTTAGCGCTGCCTGGAAACGCGGTTCTCAGCTCAAGTATGACCCCAGCCTCAGTGAGGTCTGTGCCAGCTTTTTTTGTCCCTTTTCTGCTATTTACATTTAATTTCCAGGCCTGATCCTTTTATTGTCAGAGAAGATAAGCTGCCCTTCCAGGTTTATTGCCAATAGTGTGGCACCCCTGTAGAGGATTGCCACAGGACCCATCGGTGCAGGGAGGGATGTACACCTAGGCACAGACAGAACACAACACCTTCTACTCCAGACCTGGAGGGGGAGACCTACTTGCTGCCTTAAGCAAGATTCCCTATAGGGATCCAGGCCTGAGGGAAGGAGTCAGTCAGTCTGCAGCATGCAGTGAAGAGAACACTTAGTACTGAAGTTAGTTCCAGCTAGACAGTACATAAGGAGGACTGGAAAGAGCTGATTGCTGGGACCAAGTCAGGCCCAGAACCAGGGAAGACTGATCCCAGCTGTGCAGTGCCCTAGAGAGAGGGACAAAGGCCAGTGGGAGAACAAAAAAAGGGAACTTAGCTGAGATACCTTTAGCTCACCCGGACACCGGAGTCCGAAGCTGCTTTTAATTCATTGGTAACAGAGAAAGCCCAGACAGACCAGGAGGATTTAGTCCCCCTGGAGATCAGGAAAACCTATACCCCAAGCCTGACCAAGCATAGGACCAGGGACCCAAGCAGAAGACATGGATCCCCCACAGAAAGGTCCTCACTGTCGGTTATGGAGTACCATCCTGAGAGAGGAAGAGAAAGAGCAGCAGGTTCAGCTCCAGGCAGAACTTACCCCAATTACAGCACACACTAATAGAGGAGGCCTCACAACTTTCCAAGCTTGACGTTCCAAACTGCACCGATAACCTGGTTACCCTCCTGGACCGTGCCTGTTACCGGACATCAGTAAAAAGGTACCGAAACAGAGACTATTGTGTGTGTGTGTACCTGCTTCACTGCTGCCACTTGCAGCATTCACAGCAAAACTGCTACTACTACTTTCCTCATCCACCCCGCTGCCCTGAGGTAAAGCTCCACCTGTGAGGAGCTGTATTACCAAAGCTGCATTTCCATCACCTCAGCAGCTGGCCGCAGCGCTGGTGACCTTATTACCAGGTACCGTCACGTTACAATTCCCCCATCATCATCACCCCCACCCGCCATTGAGGGTCCAGGGAATGGAACCGGGAACCAACCAGCCGTGATCCCCACTGAAGTAACCTGTCCCGGTATCTGAGTACCCCCTACCCTGTCGACCGACTCAATAGCACATTCTCCTCTTTCAGCCAACAACAATTGAAGGTATATGAAAGAAGGTGGATTCAATTAGAATGGAAGTGTCAGTATAGCAATATGGTCATGTGAGCTATAGTGATGAGCGAGCACTACCATGCTGAGATGCTTGGTACACATAACAAGCAATCAGACACTCTGATTGACATGACTTGAATAATATATATTATATGATATTAATATTTAATCATTTATATAGCGCTATTAATTCCATAGCACTTTACATACATCAGTAAATGCTGTCCCTATTGAGGCTCACAATCCTATCAGTATGTCTTTGCAATGTGGGAGGAAACCAGAGTGCCCGGAGGAAACCCAGGCAAACATGGGGAGAACATACAAATGCCTTACAGATGTTGTCCTTGGTGTCTTTGGTGGGGATTGAGCCCAGGACCGTGCTGCAAAGGCTGCAGTGCTAACCACGTGAGCCACCCCAAGTATAATGGAAGTCTATGGGGAACTTGAGCATTTTTCTGACAGGTCTTTTGGATAAATGCTTGAAATACCTATTGACTTCCATTATACTTGGTATTCGAGTCACACCCATCTGAGTACTGACATCCCAAATATAGTACTGCTCACTAATTAAAAGTCTCCCATGTTGTTAACACACTGGTAAACGAAGTTTTTTTTTAGCCTAAATCCAGATGCGTGAATATCTGTCTACAATGAATTTCGTCGCATTGTCATACATTGCAAAGGGTAAAATACACAATGAATTCCATGACACTTCAGAAGAATAATGACCTCGCAGTTCATCCGCGATGTCATAGTTTGCGCTGATATTTTGGCTGAATTTTCCAGTTTAAGTGGGAGGGATGTTTAAACCCCCAACCATTTCTATTGTCATACCAAGTGCTGGGAATTTATAATGTTGAGTGTGTACTGCAAATCTCTAGACAATGTGCAATGTCTGAACATCATCTAAAATTAAAAGTTCCTATTTTAATAACACATAATTTTTACAATATTGTATTTCTTTGAAAGAACCAACGCATTCCTACAGCAGGCTCCACTATCACAATTCTTTGTTAAGTTGAATATGTCATGTAGGAAAGACTCACACACAAAACTAACGTCCTCCGTAGAACATACCAGTCACCTTGCAGGGAAGAGATACACTGGGTCTAAGGTCATTCATATACTCCCCTGATAGAAATATAAAAACATCTGAAAAATGTACTATGCATCATGTAGGTGGAGCAAGTACACAAACCATATTGCAGCCAAAGAATGTGGATATTTTCTAATATATATAATATTAAATCATAATAGAGTGGACTTATTGGAAGAGACAGAAAGTAATAAATTTTTCATAAAAAAGTACATATTTGTGTAAAATAGAGAATGAAAAGAATATACAGTACAGAGCTGATAATGTTATAAGGATTTAGTATGTAGTTTATATTTTGATAGAAAAAATGAAATATTTTCAAACAGTTGTTCCTTTTTAAATGTCTGCGTATATATAAACCTCAACATTGAAATCGTAACATAATATGTAATAGAAAAATTATGAAAAAATGGAAATAAAATGCTTATATTATCTCAATTTTTTTCATTTTTGAGTATATCCATCACATGCAGAAATCCCTGCACTAACACTCTTTGTCATGCTATCAATGAGGTTCTTAATAGTTTGAGGAATTCTATGCTATATGCAGTTTGGCAGGTAAGTCATTAAAACCAACATGGCAGCTCCTTTTGCTATTGCCAACCAATAACAAAACAAAATTTCAGAAGGTGTTTGCAGGACATATTCCACTGACATCATGAAACTGCTCTCAAAGGTTATCATGGTGCAGAGCAAGATTGCAGTGGAGACTGATATGGGTCTCATCAGCCATTTTGTCATTAATGCAAAGATAGCCAAAGAATGATGTGGAGATAACATGGGCAACGCCATCAAGAGACTTGTACAAGGAAACACCATTTGGTTGTACTCGCAGGATTATGATGTAGCATAATGTATGGTAACCATACCCCTCTAGTCTTCATTCCAAGTACATTAACAGTTCAGCGTTACAATGTGAAGGACCAAATGATGAAGGGACAACGCGCATTGGGGCCAGTAGGCCAATCACCTATTGGGGTTGTGCACCACTGCACAACCCCAGTTAAGCCATGTTGGTGGAGGGTGGCAGATGCCGCTGGAACCTTGTTGGCTCCTGCGGCACTTCTGGGTTGCGTGATGTGATCAGATTCCAGAATAAAAAACGTCACCGCAGGTCCTGTAGCGTGGTGCTGGGTTGCGGGGTAACAACAGGTTCTTCAGACATCACCGCTTGATTATACAGATGCCTGAAGCTGCTCACGCCGCTATTTCATTCATGATATATGGAATATACAAGCAGAATTGTAGTAGCGGTCTGGTGGAGAACTGGGGTGAGAGGTTGATATTGAAAATAAGCTTGGATTAAACTTTGGTATGCAGAAACAAACCTTTATTATCCCTTTGCAAGGCTACAATGCATTTCGATAGTATGACACTATCTTCATCAGATAGTACCACTGATAAAAGTGTTTCAGCAGCCATTTTTTAACACAACAATGACAAGTCACATGTTGCTCATGCTAGTCTGAGCAGCCTACTTAGCCTAAATTTGCTTTCCATGGCATGCAACATGTTCGGACTTGTCCCCTATTACACACATTTAATGGGTCAGCAATGGCAAAGGGAGCTATTAGGAGTTAATCTTGACAGATAGCATACCTAAGGGCATTCAGAGTGGCAAATGATTCCTCAGAAAACCATTAATAACAGCAGTTTTATTTTGGGAAAACATATAAGTGTGTGTATTTCTACACGTGGTGCACCTACTTCATGCTGAATAAATGTTGTCAAAATTTAGTTTCAGTTTTTTTCCATAATTTCAGTGTCATTAACCTATTTGTCAATCCTTTGAATTCCATAAGTTCATGGATACAAGTGAAATATATCTTTGTACCGTGTTAGCCAGTAGATAGAAAACTATTAAAATTGGGGAGTTCTCAGTGGTAGATACCTTTTAATGGCTAAATCAAAAGATGGTAATTAATATCAAGCTTTCGAGACTACTCGGGTGTCTTCATCTGGCATGGTATAACACAAAATCTGAATAGTCACATATTTATACACAACAGAACATAGGACAGTGCAATAAATAAGACAAGTGACGTGAAGCAGATTAATTAGTATGGGAAGGGGACAAACAGTTATGACAGAAAATATTGAAGCAGTTCGTAGGTAAGAAGTGTGAAAGTTTTATTATCCTCTGATTGAGATCTGGTGTACGGTTGTGATGCCCCTAAATGATCTGAGGAGCACATTCCTTAATTGATGTAAAAAGGCTTAAATCAATGAGACACGACCTTTGAAACATTTAGAGTAGAAAAGATTATCATAAGTTTGGCTCCCAGACTCTTCTGTCTCTCTGAGATATGAAGTTTCCTTTCAGTACCAGCAGTTTCATGTTCATGATGGTGTAATCAGGGCTACAAAAATGTTTTGCCACATGTAGAGCTATTCTTTTTGCTTTAATTTTGTGGCAATGAGAATTCATCCCAATTTTAAGCTATTGTCCAGTCTCCCCTACATACAGATCCTCAATTGGACATTTGGTACATATTATGAAGTACACCACATTTGTTCTGGTTCAGCTGAAGGTACCTGGGATCCTATAGTCCCAATGTGATTTGGGAATATTTATCTTTCCTGTTGCCATTATAAATGGACAGGTTTTACATTTTTTTCTGGTTGCAAGCAAATGTTCCGATTGTTGTTGGAAAAGAGGGAGCTTCTGAGAATGATACTTCTTAGATTTGGGAACTGCCTAAAACACAGAAGTAGGTGATCTGGAAATATAGATTTTGCAATAATGGTTGCAGTTTCTGTGCAGCTCCTCTTAACACATCCAGATTTGGATTGCAGGTGACTACAAGAGGGGCCCGGTTGTTTTCTTCTTTAGTTTTCTAATGTAGGAGTTGATTTCTTGATAGTCTGGTGGCTATTGTAATCTGGTTGGTAACCTTGATTCAAAAAGGTCTTTCTGAGGACCCCAAGGTGATTGTCTCTATCTTCAGGGTTGTAACATTTGCAATTGTATCTGATGGCCTATCTGTACACAATACAGTACAATACAATAGTTTTTATGTATTTTGGATGAACACTGTCCCATTTAAAAAAAAATGTTACACAGTTAATTACATAGTAACATATTATTTAAGGTTGAAGGAAGACCTTAAGTCCATCTAGTTCAACCCATAGCGTAACATGTTGATCCAGAGGAAGGCAAAAAAAACACATGTGGCAACACTAAGCTCCACATTGGGGAAAAAAAACTCCTTCCTGACTCCACATACGGCAATCAGACTAGTTCCCTGGATCAACGCCCTATCAAAGAATCTAGTATATATAACCGGTAATATTATATTTTTCAAGAAAGGCATTCAGGCCATTCTTAAATTTTAGTAGTGAGTCAATCATTACAACATCATGTGGCAGAGAGTTCCATAGTCTCACTGCTCTTACAGTAAAGAACCCACGTCTGTGATTATGATTAAACCTTGTTTCCTCCAGACATAGAGGATGCCCCCTTGTCCCCGTCTCAGGCCTAAAAGTAAAAAGATAATTAAAAAGGTCTCTGTACTGTCCCCTCATATATTTATACATTATTATAAGATCACCCCTAAGCCTTCATTTTTCCACACTAAATAACACCAAGTGTAATAACCTGTTTTTGTATTGCAGACACTCACCTTTGTCGCTCTTCTCTGCAACCGCTCTAGTTCAGCTATGTCTTTCTTATACACCGGAGACCAGAATTGTACACAGTATTCTAGTGACTTGAATAGAGGTAAAATTACTTTGTCACTGTGTGTCTACACCTGGATATGTACACTTGTGAGCCTTGGCGCTAAACCTTTACTTTTTGGCATTGATGTGTGATTGATACTACTGCATAGCAATTTTATAGATACTATATAATACATTTCAATCTGAATAACACTTTTTTGGGAAGTTTATTTGTTTTACAATATAAAAACTCATTTTTTTAATGAAGATACTAACACCTGCTTCGAACCGTGAGTACGGTTCACCGCGTGGATGTTGAGTTCACAATTGTTGTTTCTGGTGCATCTGTAACATAAAATATTTTTGGTCTATATGCTATTTGTCTTGGTGTTATCCACTATGTGTTGTTTATTATTTATGTTACAGATGCACCAGAAACAACAATTGTGAACTCAACATCCAGGCGGTGAACCGTACTCATGGTTCGAAGCAGGTGTTCATATTGTTTTTTTAATAAAGAGTTTTTATATTGTAATACAAACAAACTTCCCTAGAAAGGGTTATATCCAGACTGATTATAAAATTGCTACGCAGTGGTATATTGATACTATATAATACACTTCAGTCTGGATATACCCTTTTTTGTTACAGATGCACCAGAAACAACAATTGTGAACTCAACATCCAGGCGGTGAACCATACTCACGGTTCGAAGCAGGTGTTCATATTGTTTTTTTTAATAAAGAGTTTTTATATTGTAATACAAATAAACTTCCCAAAAAAGGGTTATATCCAGACTGAAGTGTATTATATAGTATCAACATACCACTGCATAGCAATTTTATAATCAATCACACATCAATGCCAAAAAAGTAAAGGTTTAGGCTCACAAGTGTGCATATCCAGGTGTAGACACACAGTGACAAAGTGACTTAATGAAAGGGTAAACAACACACAGTAATACCCTGAGACTTGTAGCAGCAAACCAATAAAAATTAATAGCGGTGCTCCAGTGATACTACAATTAATATCTAGAGGTAAAATTATGTTCTCCTCATGAGAATATATGCCTCTTTTAACGCATCCCATTATTTTATTTGTCTTTCCAGCAGTTATCTGACACTGGGCACTAAATATAAGTTTATCTATCCATACACCCAGGTCTTTTTCAGTGGTAGTTGTGCTTTTGGACAGGTATGCCTCTATTTCACTGCTTCGTAGCGTGATGATGATGTCAAATAACTTGATTTCAGTGCAGGAGAAGTTGAGTTTTAAGTTGATGGTGGGATGAAGTTGATTAAAGTGTTCATGGATGTCTTCAGCTGCTGCTCGGGCTTCGTTCAGATGATTAAAATTTCATTGATGTAACAGTAATAGGCCATAGACCTAATAGGACAAGAGGATAAAAAGTTACTTTCAAGCTTGGCCATGAAAAGATTTGCTTCCCATTACCATGCCAGTCTCCTGTAAATATATGTTGTTATCAAATGCAAAGTGTTTATGGGTGAGGATGAATTTTGTAAGCTTTTGCAGGAAGACTTTGCAAGCATTTAATCCATCCTGATGTGGTATATTAGAGTACAAAGATTTCAAATCCATGGTGGAGAAGATGGTTTCATTCTGTAGAGGATTTATTGCTGATAGTTTTTTCAATAGGTAGGTTGTGTAGCTGAATGTATCCTTTACCAGTGGTCTAAGAACACCCTCTGCTCATCCAGAAACTTGTTTAGTGAAGGTGCCCACACATGAAATGATGGGTCTTCCTGGATTTTCAGATTTGTGATTTTGGGAAGCATGAAGAATATGCCTATTCTTGGACTTTCTGGTATCAGTTCATCAGCTCTTAAGGATTTGAGAGACAGACAAGAGAAAGGAAACTTCAAACCTCAGACAGACAGAAGAGTCTCGGAGAATAAACTTATGATGACCTTTGATGCATTCAGAGCAGGAATGAACATGTCTCATGGATTTATGTCTAGACCAGATCTCAATCAGAGGACAATAAAACTTTCACACTTCTTATCTACGAACTGCTCCAATATTTACTGCCATAACTATTTTATCCCCTGCCATACTGATAATGTGATATCCATCCGAGGCTACTGCCACAACCGTTAAGTTCATCAGAACCCCGATAGACTCTGAGACCCTTTAACCCTTATACAGGGATCAGGAATAATAGCAGACCCCAAAGAGGTAGCTTCCTATAGATGAGCAGCAGCCCAGATTTGAAATGGTTGTCAAACAGGGACAATACAGGGGGTAAGACAAGGAACGAAAACAGGACACTATAGTATCGTCATTAAACCAGGTTAAAACGAAGAGGGCAGCAACGTACAAAATTGTGAGGAAGAGGAGGAGTCCAAAAAACAGGCAGAGGTCAAACCAATAAGACTAAATGAAAAAATAGCTAGACAGAGGAACCAAAACAATTTCTGGAAACTAGCTAGAACAGCCCAAAAGTATATAAAGGGTGTGGTGCTCACCAATATGCTGGAGCTTAGGGATTATGACCTCACCAGAACCGCCTACACATCAACACACAGCCAGACTGTGAAGCAGGACAGGTTACAGCCCCTCTCACCTTAGCGGATCAGCGAAGCCTGCGCTGTCCATAATCCTCTGCAAGCAGTTCTCCCCTAACACCAGCATCACCTATTGTGTGAATACCGTGATGGCTAGTGAGAAGATCAGAAGCTGCAGGAGCAAACCCTGGCAAAATGTAACATATTTATCACCAGTATCATACATGGCAGGGGCAGGAATTGCAGGAGCAGTCACAGATGAGGACATATCACCTTTATCACTAGCACCACCTACTGGGTAAATATGGCAGTGCATAGTGGCAGGGGCATGAATTGCAGGAGAAGGTTCAGGTGGGAATTTAACAGTACCCCCACCCCCTCTTGATGGGGGCCTCCAGACCCTCAAGACCAGAATTGTTGGGAAACAGAAGGTGAGATTTCCTGATCACGATTTTAGTGTGAATTTTACATGCTGGTACACGGGATCTCTCCTCCGGCCCTTAACCCTTTCAGTGTACCGGATAATGTACAAAACCTCTTACAATGTGGGAGCCAAGGATTCATTGTACTTCTTATTTAAAATGACAAGAACAGGAGGTAGACGATTCTTGACTGGGTGAATGAGAGAACATAATAATTTGAGGAGGAGCTTGTGAAATACATAGGATATTTTAAACAGTAGGGTAAGCTTCAGATGAAAAGCTACAGTGTTAATCTTAACAATTTCATACGGACCAATAAATCTAGGACCCACATTAGCAGATGGCACCTTAAGCTTTATATTATTTGTAAATAACCATAGCTTGTCCCAAACTCCCAGTTGTGGGCTCCTAGAATGCCTCTTATTAACAGCCAAGCCTTACTACACTGAGCCTTCCTCAAGTTTTCTCTGTCTTTTGACCAGATACCTTTCATTACACTAGAAGGGAGTATTTTTTGATGGACTCATGGTATTAATTATTCATGGCAAGTTCGGCATGTAACCACTAAACCAAACCTAGAAAAGAACAAGGCCCACTGAGCTTGCTTAGGATTGAGTCTTTTAGTTGACTCCAAATTAATTATATTTTTGTTGTCCATAATACAGTGATCTTATACTTGGCACCTTCCAGAAAGTGGAGCCATTTGATTGCCAAAAATTCCTTATTATCGATATATTGATAGCATAATTTTTCTCGGCAAGAGAAAAAATTTTGGGAAAAGAAGGCACATATATGAGATGGCTGAGAAACAAAGTGCCTTGCAATAGCACTGCTCTAAATCCAACTTCAGAGGCATCAACCTCCACAATGAAAAGGCATTCCAGATCGGGCTGAACCAATATCAGGTCAGAGCTAAAACAATCTTTTAATGTAGAAAAGGCAAGTATTGCTTCAGGCTTCCAATTAACCACATCTGCCTCCATCCTAATCAAATCAGTGAATGGTTTAGTTATCTTAGAGAAATCTTTAATAAATTTACTTTATTAATTAGAAAATCCTAAAAAAAAAAGCTGCAAGGCCTTCAGGGGCTTAGGTTGTACCAATTCTTTAATGGGCAGAATCCCTGTGAAAACCTTTGCCAACAAACTATACCTAGAAAATTGACCTCTTCAGCTAAAAAGGCGCACATTTTTCTAATTTAGCAAACCAAGATTTGTCCCTGAATGTCTGGAGTACCGCAGACGTGTTATGAACCGATGACTCAGGAGTAACATTCAGATTCCATAGAAGTAGTTGGTAACTGTACTGACCGTAATCTCTGACTACACACCGCAACTAGAAGTAGCTGTGGGATGTAACTAACCAGACCTAGACACCTCTGCATAGTCGGAGAACTAACTGTTCCTAAAGATAGATGTAGGAAAAGCTATCTTACCTCAGAGCAGAACCCCAAGAGAATAGCAAGTCCCCACAGATATTAACTGGGAAATGAGAGAAAGAAAAACAAACACAGGCAGAGTAAAAGGTTTAGCAAAAGAGGCCAAACTAGCTATATAGGAAAGACAGGATAGAATACTATTGCTGTCAGTATAAAACACTATCAAAAAACCACCAACAGCAGATAGAACAAAAATTACCTTGAGTCACTAAGACTCGGCGCCCTCTATATCTGCAGACTTCTATAAATCAAATGCCAGCAGAACTGGAAATAACAGATAATAGTGAATGGTAAAATTCCTAGGAAGAAAATGTCCTAACTGAGAGCAGATAAACAAATATTCTGAGTTGTGGGTTTGCAATTTAGTCTGTATAAGACAAAACATGAGCAGAACCTTAAGCACACAAAATTGTGCCACAAAATATCAAAAAACCATCCACTTAGCTTGCAAAGAATTCCACAGAGCAGAAGAATAGTGAAGGATATAAGGTGATTTTTAGTATGGGTCTAAATATCCACTTGAGAAAGACATCTGTTATGTCGAAACATGTTGTGGCGTGAGGACCTGTAACATCCACTGTTCATATTAAATTTGAAGGTAATAAGCTATAGGATCCAGTGCTTGTAATCTGCTCCCAGCGCTCATACTATCATACCATTTCATTTCATATCGTGCTCAATTCCTCCCTTCGGGGAGTGTGGTTTGAGAGCAGCTCAGGAACAGAACCAGACCTACACAATAGGATCAGCCCCTCCCTAGGGTTGGGAGAGCCGCTGCAGCTCCATTAGGATCAAGCTGAAGGGAACTTCACCTCTGGAGTAAAGAGTCTCCGTCTGCTATTAATCTCACCACAAGCGCAAAACCTAGTTGTGCAGGCCGCACAACTAGTAAAGGTGAGTGAAAACATCATTTAACAATTACCTCAGCTTGATAGAGGCACAGCGTGGCGCAACAATATATTTTTGTTTTTTTGCATGATTCCTGCGATGTGTCTCTTACTGGGCTGCTCAGTGTAGTTTCCATAAAATCACTGTTCAATCAGTTGGAGATTAACATTGTGGGACTAATCAAATAGTACAGCATAGTCATTTACTGTTAAATGTGAAGTAAAGAAAACAGTAATTTTATCAAAGTGACAGCAAAGTGACTCGCTGGAATCAGGGCCTCTATCTCTACATTACCCTGCTGTCAGATGGGATGGCAAACACCTAGTTACAGTGTTGCCTTAAATGCTTTTTTCCATTCAGCTCCTTGTCTGATATACAGTATATAAGGTTATATGCACCACTGAGATCAAGTTTCGTGAGCCAACGGGCTTCCAACATCTGGTTATAGAGATCAAGGATAAGTGGAAGAGAGCACTAATTCTGTACAGTAATAGCGTTTAGCTCACGATAGTCAACACAAGATCTGAGACTACCGTCTTTTATCCACAAAAATGAACCCAGTGCCTGCAGGTGAGGGTGATAAACCCTTTTTGCAGGCTGTCGATTATATTCTTTCATGGCCTGATGTTCTGGAGCAGAAAGATTATAAATTCTACCCTTGGGGAGACAGGACACAGGTACCAAGTCTATGACACAATCATAATCACTGTGTGGGGTTAATTTTTCTGATTCTGATATAGAAAGAAAATCTGCAAAATCTCTGAATACATAAGGTGTACGGGGAGAAGTGACTTTTGACTGATAAACAGATAACAACATTCATTTATCTTGACACTCAGATCTCTAGTGCACAACCTCACTCTGGTGCCCATCTATAACCAGACACCCTGGGTAAAAGGTACCATATATACTCGTGTATAAGCCGAGTTTTTCAGCCCAAAATTTGGGCTGAAAAGTCTCCCCCTCGGCTTATACACGAGTCAATACGGGTGGGGGCTGTGTCCGGGGCTGTGGAGGCTGCAGGAGGCGGGGGGGGTAAAGCTGCTGTATGAGCGGCCCCGTCACGTGGGGCCGCTCATTAAATATGCACTGCTTCCCCCTGTCAATCAGCGGCAGGGGGAAGCAGTGCATATAGCCCCCAAATGCTGGCACTCGCCCCCCCTTGTAAGGGCCCCCCCCCGCTGGTTATATTACCATCCCGGTCTTCTGATCAGCGCCGCTCCTCAGTGCTCCTCGGTGGCTCCGTCCGTCCGTCCTGCTGCATCCGGGATCTCCGGCCGTCGCAGGCATATGACGTCATCGCGCGACGGCCGGGGATCCCGGATGTAGCAGGACGGGAGCAGAGAGGACGGAGCGCCGAAGAGCAGCGCTGATCAGAAGACCGGGATGGTAAGAGAAGCGGGGGGGGCCCTTGCAAGGGGAGGCGAGTGCCAGCATTTGGGGGCTGCTGGGATCCCCAGGGGGCTGCTGGGTACCCCCAGGGGCTGCTGTGTACCCCCAGGGGGCTGCTGTGTACCCCCTGGGGGCTGCTGGGTACTCCCAGGGGGCTGCTGGGTACCCCCTGGGGGCTGCTATATGTACCCCTGGGGGCCTGCTGTATACCACTGGGGCTGCTGTATACTACCACTGGGGCTGCTGGGGCTGCTATATACAACCACTGGGGCTGCTGTATACTACCACTGGGGCTGCTATATACTACCACTGGGGCTGCTATATACTACCACTGGGGCTGCTATATACTACCACTGGGGCTGCTGTATACTACCACTGGGGCTGCTATATACTACCACTGGGGCTGCTATATACTACCACTGAGGCTGCTATATACTACCACTGGGGCTGCTGTATACTACCACTGGGGCTGCTGTATACTACCACTGGGGCTGCTGTATACTACCACTGGGGCTGCTGTACACTACCACTGGGGAGGCCTGTATACCACTGGGGGGGCCTGTATACCACACTGCTGGGGGCTGTATACCTGTGCTGGGGTCCACCCTCGGCTTATACACGAGTCAATAGGTTTTTCCAGATTTTTGGGGCAAAAGTAGGGGGGTCGGCTTATACACGGGTCGGCTTATACACGAGTATATACGGTATATTGTCAATTGCATTTAATAGGAGCATTTAATCTTAGCAATGATAAACCAAGGTCTTGCGACTTTGGCATCAATAAGATTAGCTGCAGAACCACAATCCACAAATGCCTGCAGCCACACATGTCCTTAGATGGGAAAAACAAATAGGTAGCAAAACCTTTGCAGGGTCAGTAGGTAATACCTTGGAACCTAGGTGCGCATCCTTGGCCTCTCCCAGGTGCTGACATTGCTCTGATGATGATGGCCTGGCCAAAAAAGTCTCTGGTTCTGTGAATTTGGTTGTGGTAGGATTTGTGCTATTTTTTAGATGCAAAAATTTGTCTTCATTATTTTAGTGTAAGGCTGGTCTAACAGACAATGCTTTATTCACTGTGCATTCACTGTGCATTTAATAATAATTGTGCAACATTAGACACATAAAAGAATTCATAATCTGACAAATATGCTATGATTTTGTTAGTTTGCTGCAATATAATTTACAGATCACAGATCATATGTCAGTTAAAAACACATCCATGGTTATAAAGGAATCTTTCACTTTTTTTTCTTGTTTTTTACTAAAGTCCTTATATGTAATCTCAAAATTTGGAAGGAAGGATTTCCAACTGTTCAGCGCTCCCGGGATTCGAAGAGTGAGGAACTTGGTTATTAAATCAGCAAACTTTATTTGAGCAATATAAATACAATGCGTTTCAGCCTATGTGGCCTTCATCAGGTATGGTGAAGGCCACATAGGCCAAAATTTGTTGTATGTTTATTGCCCAAATAAAGTTTGTTAAATTAATAATCAAGTTCCTCACTCTTCGAATTCCAGGAGTCCTGGACAGTGGGAAATCCTTTCTTCCATGCTTTGACTTCATGTGTACCTGTGTCAAGGTCCACATTGCTTCCATACTAAAGCTGCATATTGGTGCCTCATATAAGGAGACCCTTAAAGACGGGTCTATAAAGCCAGAAAACAAGACACCATAAAGGTGAGTACAACATTTTAAGAATCCTCTCTGCATACCAAGTTCTACACTTAGATTCTGTGCCCCTTGTCTACCTTTCTTTTCCTTAAATTGTGTAATATCAAATTTAGTATTGTTAGGCTAGGGTCACATCTGCGGTATTTTTTTACAGACGGATCAGGTTTTGAGCATTAAAAATGCTCAAAACCGGATCCGCAGCCCATAAGCTGTAATAGAAAAACCGGATTGCCCAAATGGCAATCCAGTTACCGGATCCAGTTTTGCAGCCTGTGGTAAAAATCATGCAGGGTGCATCCTTCGGAGCTGTGGCAAAACCGGATCCGTTTTTCTTTTTTTAATATGGGCGCCTATGGGAACCAAATCCGGTACCGCAAGGTGCATACAGTGCCTACAAGTTGTCTTCAACCCCCTGAAGATTTAGCTGGTTGACACATGCGGAATTAACTTGGCATTGTGACATTTGGACTGTAGATCAGCCTGGAAGTGGGTAATGCACTGCAGCCAAAAAGATTTTTTAATTTTTTTTTTTTTTTTAAATGTTAAAAGTTAATTCAGAGGGTCATTTATTATTCAACCCCTCAAACCACCAGCATTCTGTTTGGTCCCCCTAAAGTATTAAGAAGTAGTTCAGGCACAAAGAACAATGAGCTTCACATGTGTGGATTAATTATCTCTTTTGCCAGCCTTTTCTGACTATTTAAGACCCTCCCCAAACTTGTGAACAGCACTTATACATGGTCAACATGGGAAAGACAAAGGAGCATTCCAAGGCCATCAGAGACAAGATCGTGGAGGGTCACAAGGCTGGCAAGGGGTACAAAACCCTTTCCAAGGAGTTGGGCCTACCTGTCTCCACTGTTGAGAGCATCATCCGGAAGTGGAAGGCTTATGGAACTACTGTTAGCCTTCCACGGCCTGGACAGCCTTTGAAAGTTTCCTCCCGTGCCAAGGCCAGGCTTGTCCGAAGAGTCAAGGCTAACCCAAGGACAACAAGGAAAGAGCTCCGGGAAGATCTCATGGCAGTGGGGACATTGGTTTCAGTCAATACCATAAGTAATGTACTCCACCGCAATGGTCTCCGTTCCAGACGAGCCTGTAAGGTACCTTTAATTTCAAAGCGTCATGTCAAGGCTCGTCTACAGTTTGCTCATGATCACTTGGAGGTCTCTGAGACAGACTGCTTCAAGGTTCTATGGTCTGATGAGACCAAGATCGAGATCTTAGGTGCCAACTACACACGTGACGTTTGGAGACTGGATGGCACTGCATACGACCCCAAGAATACCATCCCTACAGTCAAGCATGGTGGTGGCAGCATCATGCTGTGGGGCTGTTTCTCAGCCAAGGGGCCTGGCCATCTGGTCCGCATCCATGGGAAGATGGATAGCACGGCCTACCTGGAGATTTTGGCCAAGAACCTCCGCTCCTCCATCAAGGATCTTAAGATGGGTCGTAATTTCATCTTCCAACAAGACAACGACCCAAAGCACACAGCCAAGAAAACCAAGGCCTGGTTCTAGAGGGAAAAAATCAAGGTGATGGAGTGGCCTAGTCAGTCTCCTGACCTTAATCCAATTGAAAACTTGTGGAAGGAGCTCAAGATTAAAGTCCACATGAGACACCCAAAGAACCTAGATAACTTGGAGAAGATCTGCATGGAGGAGTGGGCCAAGATAACTCCAGAGACCTGTGCCGGCCTGATCAGGTCTTATAAAAGACGATTATTAGCTGTAATTGGAAACAAGGGTTATTCCACAAAATATTAAATCTAGGGGTTGAATAATAATTGACCCACACTTTTATGTTTAAAATTTATTAAAATTCAACTGAGCAACATAACTTTTTGGTTTGTAAGATTTATGCTTCTGTTAATAAATCCTACTCTCGTTTGCAGTTTGAAGGCTCTAACTTATTTGCATCTTATCAAACCACCTAAATCTGCAGGGGGTTGAAGACTACTTGTAGGCACTGTAAATGTATCTTGCGGTACCGGAGCCGGTTCCGGATACAGTTTTTAATATTGCAAAAATCCTCATTCCAAAACCGGATGCATTAATGCATCCAGATCCGGAATGAGGATAGCATTTTTTACAGATTATAAGAAGTATGAAGGCACAGTCCAAAATCGCTTCTGGTAATGGATGCGGTTACCGGATTGTGCCTTTTAAGTGAGACCCTAGCCTTAGTGTGTTTTGAAGAAACAAATATTTGGCAGATAATAAATAAAATAGTTTTTAATTGCCTTTACAAATAAAGATGTTTCTGTTTTCTACTGTTCAGTATATATATAGTGCAGTGGAAAACTGCTTATACCCACATTTTGCTACATTACACTGACAAGCTTAAATATATTTTAGTGGGATCTCGTGATATACCAACACTAACTAGCAAGTTGCATTTGACCAAAAAAAAGAAAAAAAACTTGAGGCGGCGCTCAGTAAAGACTCTTTGAAGTCAAGCTATTGCACGAAACGGTCTTCATTCTTAAACATAGCCCGCATCCTCCCTCCTGCATGACCTCTTTAGATGTATGAATAAATGTGAAGATTTTAATGGTGACTGCCTCCTCACTTTTTTTCCACTTTTTGTCAAATATTGCTTGAAGTATGATTCAGGAAAAGGGGGCAGCCTGCAGGATGGGATTAATATGGAAAAGGGGGCAACCTGCAGGGTGGGATCAGTATGGAACAAAAGACAGCCTGCAGGGTTAAACAGTATGAAAAAGTCGGCAGCATTGGTAGGGATAGCTGTAGGAAATGAAGCAGTGTGTGGTGGTATCAGTATGGAAAAGGGGGCATTCTGGAGGGTGGAATCAGTATGGAAAAAGGGCAGCATGGAGTAGGGTAATGTTGGAAAAGGGTAGGGTATGGTGGGATTAGTAGGTAAAATGGAGCAGCCTCGGGGATCAGTATTGATAGAGGAGTAGACTGCGGGGTGAGATTATTACAGAAAAGGGAGAAACATGGGGTGGATCACTGTGAAAAAGAGGGAAGTGTGTGATGGGATCAGTAGGAAACATGGGGAAGCCTGTGTTGTGGGATCAGTATGGAAAAAGAGGCAGCCTGCAGGGTGGGATCAGTATGGAAAAGGGGGCAGCATGAGGGGAAATCACTGTGAAAAAGTTGGTAGTGTGGGGTGAGGTGGCTATGGAAAAGATGGCAGTGTGCGGTGAGATCACTATGGAAAAGTAGCAGCATAGGGTGGGCTTGGAATAGAAACTGGGCAGTTTGGGGTGGGCACAGCATGGAAAAGTGCAGTGTGGATAGGCTCAGAATGAAAAAAGGGTTAGCATGGGGTGGGATCAGTATATAAAAGGGACATTATGGGGTGGTATCACTGTGGAAAAGGGGGCAGTGTATGGTGGGCTCAGTATAAAAAAGATGTTAGTGTGGGGTGGGCTCACTATGGAAAAGGCAGCAGTGTGAGATGAGATCACTATTGAAAAGTGTCAGCATAGGGCGAGCTCACTACCTAGGGTGAGTTCAGCATAGAAAAGAGGCAGTGGGATGTAAGCTTTGTATGGAAATGGGGCACAGTGAGATGGTTTAGCATGAAATAGAGGGCAGTATAGGGAGGACTCAGTATGGAAAATGTGGCAGTGTGCAGTGAGATCACTATGGAAAAGTGGCACTGTAGGGTGGGATCAGAACATAAACAAAGCAGTTTGGAGTAGACTCAGCATGGAAAAGGGGCAGTGTGTGATGGTTTAGTATGAAAATGGTCTAGTATGAAAATGGGGTAGCAGTAGCATGGTGGGCTCAGTATGGAGCAAAAGCAACATGGCACAACATGAAGACATCTAATGTGGGTGTAAGTGTGAGACAGTTCAAAGAGGTGGCAACATGGAGTAGAGATAGTGCGGAGATTGAAGTTCATAAGTGAGGAGGGTGCAATGTGTGTAACTTGAAAGGAGCGATGGTGTGGTGGACATTATACAGTTAGGGCCAGAAATATTTGGACAGTGACACAAGTTTTGTTATTTTAGCTGTTTACAAAAACATGTTCAGAAATACAATTATATATATAATATGGGCTGAAAGTGCACACTCCCAGCTGCAATATGAGAGTTTCCACATCCAAATCGGAGAAAGGGTTTAGGAATCATAGCTCTGTAATGCATAGCCTCCTCTTTTTCAAGGGACCAAAAGTAATTGGACAATGGACTCTAAGGGTACCTTTACACACGGCTACATTTCTAGGGTGGCTACAGGTAACTTACTGGTTGCAGTGAAATCATGGAGAGATTATTCCATTTGTACACAGCAACAAGATAGAACCTTGCCTCCATGATTTCACTGCAACCAGCAAGTTACCTGTAGCCACCCTAGAAATGTAGCCGCGTGTAAAGGTACCCTAAGGGCTGCAATTAACTCTGAAGGCGTCTCCCTCGTTAACCTGTAATCAATGAAGTAGTTAAAAGGTCAGGGGTGGATTCCAGGTGTGTGGCTTTGCATTTGGAAGCTATTGCTGTGACCAGACAACATGCGGTCAAAGGAACTCTCAATTGAGGTGAAGCAGAACATCCTGAGGCTGAAAAAAAAGAAAAAATCCATCAGAGAGATAGCAGACATGCTTGGAGTAGCAAAATCAACAGTTGGGTACATTCTGAGAAAAAAGGAATTGACTGGTGAGCTTGGGAACTATAAAAGGCCTGGGCGTCCACGGATGACAACAGTGGTGGATGATCTCCGCATACTTTATTTGGTGAAGAAGAACCCGTTCACAACATCAACTGAAGTCCAGAACACTCTCAGTGAAGTAGGTGTATCTGTCTCTAAGTCAACAGTAAAGAGAAGACTCCATGACAGTAAATACAAAGGGTTTACATCTAGATGCAAACCATTCATCAATTCCAAAAATAGAAAGGCCAGAGTTAAATTTGCTGAAAAACACCTCAAGAAGCCAGCTCAGTTCTGGAAAAGTATTCTATGGACAGATGAGACAAAGATCAACCTGTACCAGAATGATGGGAAGAAAAAAGTTTGGAGAAGAAAGGGAACGGCACATGATCCAAGGCACACCACATCCTCTGTAAAACATGGTGGAGGCAACGTGATGGCATGGGCATGCATGGCTTTCAGTGGCACTGGGTCACTTGTGTTTATTGATGACATAACAGCAGACAAGAGTAGCCGGATGAATTCTGAAGTGTACCAGGATATACTTTCAGCCCAGATTCAGCCAAATGCTGCAAAGTTGATTGGACGGCGCTTCATAGTACAGATGGACAATGACCCCAAGCATACAGCCAAAGCTACCCAGGAGTTCATGAGTGCAAAAAAGTGGAACATTCTGCAATGGCCAAGTCAATCACCAGATCTTAACCCAATTGAGCATGCATTTCACTTGCTCAAATCCAGACTTAAGACGGAAAGATCCACAAACAAGCAAGACCTGAAGGCTGCGGCTGTAAAGGCCTGGCAAAGCATTAAGAAGGAGGAAACCCAGCGTTTGGTGATGTCCATGGGTTCCAGACTTAAGGCAGTGATTGCCTCCAAAGGATTCGCAACAAAATATTGAAAATAAAAATATTTTGTTTGGGTTATGTTTATTTGTCCAATTACTTTTGACCTCCTAAAATGTGGAGTGTTTGTAAAGAAATGTGTACAATTCCTACATTTTCTATCAGATATTTTTGTTCAACCCTTCAAATTAAACGTTACAATCTGCACTTGAATTCTGTTGTAGAGGTTTCATTTCAAATCCAATGTGGTGGCATGCAGAGCCCAACTCGCGAAAATTGTGTCACTGTCCAAATATTTATGGCCCTAACTGTATATGAAAGCTAAAAATGAGATGCAAACGCAGATAGGGTCTTATCTTTTTAAACAATCGGTGGCTTAAGAGCCGTAATAGTCACTGCTCACCTTGTATAGTTGTGTGACACACAACCAGTATGAAAAGCATGTAATGGCGGCTGCTGCTGAACCCACACCTCCACGTGCTATGTGGTCAAATTCCAGAAATTTCCAGGGACAATGTGTTGTCGGTCCGCGCTGCTACAAATGACTCAATAAATGTAAAGAGTGAAATTTGGATTTAAGTCCATCCAACGTGTTTCGGAGCCTGCTATGCTCGATCAGGGAGTGAATGGGCTTTCTGGATAAAAATATGACTGATTTAATTACAGATTGAAAATTTCCAACACATCAGAAAACATCTTTATCCCATAGAAATCTTAACCAAGTAAGAGAAATGCCAACTTATTTCCTGAGGCATTCAAATTACCTTTAGGAAACAAACAAAAATAAAAATATAGAGATTTTTGAAGTAAAATACTTTGATTGCACAGTTTTGAAATAATGTCTGAAAGCTTTTGTAGCCCATACACTCCCTGATGAAGGAGCATAGCAGGCACCGAAACACGTTGAATGGACTTAATACATGTAAAGAGTGAAATTTGGATTTGAGTCGTTTGTAGCAGCGTGGACCGACAACACATTGTCCCCTCCTACATACAGTGTTGGCCAAAAGTATTGACACCGCTGAGATTCTGTCAGATAATACTCAGTTTCTTCCTGAAAATGATTGCAATCACAAATTCTTTGGTATTATTATCTTCATTTAATTTGTCTTCAATGAAAAAACACAAAAGAAAATGAAGCAAAAAGCAAAACGTTGATTATTTCACACAAAACTCCAAAAAATGGGCCGGACAAAAGTATTGGCACCCTTAGCCTAATACCTGGTTGTACAACCTTTAGCCAAAATAACTGCGATCAACCGCTTCCAGTAACCATCAATGAGTTTCTTACAATGCTCTGCTGGAATTTTAGATCATTCTTCTTTGGCAAACTGCTCCAGGTCCCTGATATTTGAAGGGTGCCTTCTCCAAACTGCCATTTTTAGATCTCTCCACAGGTGTTCTATGGGATTCAGGTCTGGACTAATTGCTGGCCACCTTAGAAGTCTCCAATGCTTTCTCTCAAACCATTTTCTAGTGCTTTTTGAAGTGTGTTTTGGGTCATTGTCCTGCTGGAAGACCCATGACCTCTGAGGGAGACCCAGCTTTCTCACACTGAGCCGTACATTATGCTACAAAATTTGTTGGTAGTCTTCAGACTTCATAATGCCATGCACACGGTCAAGCAGTCCAGTGCCAGAGGCAGCAAAGCAACCCCAAAACATCAGGGAACCTCCGCCATGTTTGACTGTAGGGACCGTGTTCTTTTCTTTGAATGCCTCTTTTTTTCTCCTGTAAACTCTATGTTGATGCCTTTCACAAAAAGAGAGAACATTCTTCCAAAACGTTTTAAGCTTTCTCAGGTAAGTTTTGGCAAACTCCAGCCTGGCTTTTTTATGTCTCAGGGTAAGAAGTGGGGTCTTCCTGGGTCTCCTACCATACAGTCCCTTTTCATTCAGACGCCGAGGGATAGTACGGGTTGACACTATTGTACCATCGGAGTGCAGGGCAGCTTGAACTTGTTTGGATGTTAGTCGAGGTTCCTTATCCAGCATCTGCACAATCTTGCGTTGAAATCTCTCGTCAATTTTTCTTTTCCGTCTACATCTAGGGAGGTTAGCCACAGTGCCATGGGCTTTAAACTTCTTGATGACACTGCGCACGGTAGACACAGGAACATTCAGGTCTTTGGAGATGGACTTGTAGTCTTGAGATTGCTCATGCTTCCTCACAATTTGGTTTCTCAAGTCCTCAGACAGTTCTTTGGTTTTCTTTCTTTTCTCCATGCTCAATGTGGTACACACAAGGACACAGGACAGGGGTTGAGTTAACTTTAATCCATGTCAACTGCCTGCAAGTGTGATTTAGTTATTGCCAACACCTGTTAGGTGCCACAGGTAAGTTACAGGTGCTGTTAATTACACAAATTAGAGAAGCATCACATGATTTTTCTAAGGGTACCACTACTTTTGTCCACCCCCTTTTTATGTTTGGTGTGGAATTATATCCAATTTGGCTTCAGGACAAGTCTTTTTGTGTTTTTTTCATTGAAGACAAATTAAATGAAGATAATAATGCCAAAGAATTTGCGATTGCAATCATTTTCAGGAAGAAACTGAGTATTATCTGACAGAATGGCAGGGGTGTCAATACTTTTGGCCAACACTGTATAATAGAAATTTTCCAGGGACAGTGTGGTGTTCATGGTAAATAAAGTGGGGATGGTGTGGTGGTCATAATATACACCATGAGCAGCGTACCATCCATCCTTATATACCACGAACATCACACTGTCCCACTTATATAAGGGGGAATGGTATGGTGCTTATGGTACATAAAGACGGATGGTGTGGTTCTCATGGTATATAAGGAGGATGGAGAGGTGGTCATAGTATATAAGGTGAAGAGTGTGGTGGTCATAGTATGTAAAGGGGATAGTGTGCTTGTCATAGTTTTTAAGTGGGAACGTGTTGGTGTCCTAGTATATAAGGGGGGACATTGTGGTGGTTGTAGTTTATAAGGGGGGGACTGTGTGGTAATCATAGTGTATAAGTATGATAGTGTAATGGGTATAGTATATAAGGGGGGATGGTGGTCATAGTATATATCGGGGAAAGGTGTGGTGCTCATGGTATAAAAGAGGGAACAGTGTGGTGGTCATAGTATATAAGGGGGAGCTGTGTGTTGCTTGAAGCAGCGCCAGGGCTCCCTGGGGCGGTGGTTGCCATAGACTAGTGCTCTGATTGGTCCACCCCGGCATGCTTCATTAAACTGAGAGTCCTGGGTGTGTGTTGGTGCTGAAGATCTTACTTTTAGTGCCTTCAGATATATTTGGTCATGCCCTACACAAATTCCCCAAGTATGCCTGGAAAGGATGACAGAGACATTGGTTAAAACAAGGTAAAATATCAAATAGTGGTGATCAAGTTGCGGCGCTGAGGACGGACACTTGCAGAACAAAGTTTTTTGAAAAATTGCTTCCCGATTTATTAGACAAAAAAATATATATAATTAAGATTCCTCCTGCCACAACATGTTTCAACACCCAATGCGTCTTCCTCAAGTGCACATGACCGGTCATGGGGTCCGGATAGAAGCAAGTTTCTTCATCACGTTGTCAGCCTGGTTCAGGAGCCGACGGGAGAGGATCTGCTGTTGCTCCCTCACCATTGAGCTTACAGTCTTGTTGTGCAGATTGGGCACAACAAGAAAAGGTGAGTGAGCTTAAAAATAGCAGTTATCACGATAGGCTCTTTTGAAAACAGTGTGGCGCAATGATTATCATTTTTTATATTCACATATTGGTTAAAACAGTGTGGCGCAATGATTATTATTTTTTATATTCACATATTGGTTAAAACAAGGCAAACTTTACTGTGAACATCTCGAATAAACATTATACAGCAGCCAATGTGGGTGCAAGCCTAATGGTTACTGGAGACAGCATAGTACTAATGAATTTTTCTTTGGCTAGTCAAGTGAATTAGGCTCACTTATTTTAATTTCACCATCATAGACAGTGATCCCTTGTAGGAGGATGCTCACAGTGGCCTTTTCCTCCCTTTGTGCATCAGCCAGACAGCACCCTATCTTCTTCCAGGGGCCCCAAGCCAGACCATATCACTAGACTCACTTCCCTTCTCTTTGATTGTCACACAAAATCTTCTCCAGATTTCCCAGCATCTGAGGGTCAGTCACACACATTGCTTACTTGAAATGTGCTGCTTTCTGTTCACTTAGCCTTCCCACACAGTGCCAGTAATGAACTCCTTCAGCCTTAGGTTTACCTCTGTCTACTGTGGATGGGAATGGGATAGGGGAGTAAAGTGATCTAGCGAGCTCATTGAAGGGGTAGTGAAGGGAGTGGACAGGGTTAACTGATTCTACTTCCTGCAGGACAATGTATAATCTAAGAAGAAATTTACCAGTGTGGAAGCCGGGGACGAAGTCTTTTTTTTTAAACTAATTAAGTTTTTATTGGATTTAGTAAAAAAGAAAACATACAAAAATGAACATAAGGGAAAAAAGGGGAAAAATAATAGCACAATGAGCAGAAGGTACATGAAATAAACATAGATTATATGGTCAAAAAATATGTAGAAGTAGACCAAGGGTACCACCATGCGAGCCTTTTATTTCTTCTGGAAAATGAACCAGCAAAAGTGGTTTCGTACTGAAACATTAGATTCAAACGAGCAATCAGTTCATCTTTAGATGGAGAAACAGATGATTTCCAATGTTTGCTGATGCATTGTCGGGCTGCAAATAATATATTAGATACAATCGGCCTAATGGGGGAGGGAATATCCGGAAGAGAAATACTTAAAACTGCTAACGGGCTGGATAATTGTATTAGAATTCCCGTTACAGTTTGAATAATTGATTCCACCCTAGACCAAAAGGGGCGAATCTTCGGACATCCCCACCACATTTGAGCCGAGTTACCCTCCAAACCACACCTCCAACAATCTGAAGAAGAGTTTGCAAATAAGTGAGATATATTTGTAGGGGTATAATACCAAAGGAGTTGCATTTTTTTGCCTTGTTCGAAATGATTAATACACGACATGTACTTATAAGGGAGTGTAAATGAATTCTGCCAGTCTTCGAGTGATGCCGAGAATGTGAGAGAAGACTCCCATTTAAGCATAAAAGGCAGTTTGCTATCATCATTTGGGATGAGGAAAGCTTTATATAGAATCGAAATACCCTTGGAGGATACAGTGCCAGGCTTAAAAAAATGTTGCATCAAAAACATCAAAGGGAGAGGGTACAGTATGTAAGAGACGACAGTTTTGCAAACAGTGTCGAATTTGAAGATATTGGTAGAAAACTTTCCCCGGGAGACCAAATATACTGGATAAAGATGAGAAAGAACAGAGAACACCGTCCTCATAGAGATCTGAGAGTAACACGATCCCCCCAGCAAGCCACATGGAGAGAGACCCTCCACACAGCATTCAATGACCCATAAGGAGATATGTCTAAAGAGACTAGACAAACGAGAGGGAGCACAGGAGAAACATAGGCTTATCAAAGCACGCATTGAAAGAAGAGCCGATGGGTAGGAGGCTCGACGTAAAAGAGACAACTCCAGCAGGAGTCTCAAAGAGCTACGAGGAGCAAATGTAGATTCGATCTGATACCAGATCAAGAATGAGCTAACATCCCACCACAATTTAGCAGATTCCAACAATGCGGCATGATAGTATGCTTGAATCAATGGAACTCCCCAACCCCCTCTAGAGTATGAGAATGACATAATCAAGCGGGAAACCCTATGAGGTTTATTGTTCCATATGAATTTGTCAATAGAAGCATGGAAGGCCGAAATGTATTTAGAGGGAATTGATAGGGGTAAGCATCGAAACAGATATAGAAGTTTGGGGAGAATCATCATTTTAACCGTTTGAATTCTTGCCATCCAGGATAACAGAGGGAGGGAAAAACCAGATGTCAGACAGGAGAAACTCACAATTAGATCTGACAATGTTTTTAAGCTTCGTATTTTTGATGCTCAGATACATGAAACCTTCTGGGGACCAAATGAAGAGGAAATTAGTTTGAATTTGAATTTAACTAAATCCACGATATTCCCTTTATTTCTTACTAATTCCACTCAAATCCAGTTTGTAGAAGGAAGCCAGAGAGAAATCCCTTAAAACTGAGGCGATTGCATCCAACGAACCAATCGGGTCAACACAGGTCAAGACCACGTCATCAGCGTATAAGTCAATTTTGTGTTCCACGTCTCCTACAGGGATACCTCTAATACGAGGGTCCTGTCTGATGATGGCCGCAAGAGGCTTCATGATCAACGCAAATATTAGAGGGGAGAGGGGGCAACCTTGTCGGGTGCCATTTGAAATTGTAAATTTGTATGAACAAAATCCAGAGGCATAGACTGATGCACAAGGATTATAATAAAGTGCCATCAGAGCCCTTGCTACCTCCAGAAAAACCGAACCTCTCCAGGACAGCATCAATGAATCTCCAGTGCACCCTGTCAAACGCCTTTTCTGCGACAAGAGACAGGAATACACTGGGGATGCGCCCCCTCTCCACCACATCAAGAAGATCAATGAGCCGCCTCGTTCCATCCCTAGTCTGACAACCCGGACAAAACCCACCTGGTCGGGATGGATCACCTGGGGGAGAATGGACATAAGTCTATTGGCCCAAATCTTAGCATAAATTTTTGTGTCAGAATTTAAAAGGGCAATCGGACGGAAAGCACCAGGAGAGGTTAAGGTCTTGCCCGGTTTAGGGAGGGTGGAAATTGTGGCCTCCAGACCCTCAGGCTTAATCACTCCCTCTGACTGCCATCTGTTAAACAACCTAAGGAGATATGGAGAGAGGGAAGGAAGAAACTGAAGGTAATATGAAAAGGGAAAACCATCTGGACCAGGGGCCGACTTTTTCTTAGAAGAGCGAACTACTTGTGAAATCATTGTTGAGGTTATATAGGGACGTGTAATATGAGGCAAATTCCTCTGCGATTTTAATTGGGTTGTAAACATGAGATTTATCAGGTTTAATGAGGAAAGGGATTTTAGAGCGAAGTTCTCGTTTTTTAATCCTCCTGGCCAGAAGAGAACCCGCCCTATCTCCCATATTATAGAATTTGGACTTAGAAGCCCTGCATAAACATACCCATTCCCCGATTGTTTTAAAAGAGCTAGTTAAAACCCATCTTCAAATCCGTCACTTGCTGATAGACAGAGCTGAAAAAGATATTAGAAAATCTAAGTGTTTCAAAGAATCTAAAGCTGAGAGGAGGGCAGATTCATATTTTCTTTTATTGGAAGCAGCCATTTTAATTAAAGCTCCTCTGACAACCGCCTTGTGGGCAAACCAGAGTGAGTCATCTGGGACCTCTCCTGTATCATTTGAAGAGAAAAATTCTCCAATCACCTTCTCGAGAAACTCAGCATTGGAAGGTATAGTGAGCAGATATTCATTAAGACGCCATTTTGCCGGGGGACGGAGATTTGACGGGTCCGAGATACCCAGTGTTATTGGAGCGTGATCTGACCACAAAATATTGCCGATGTCCACTGAGGCACAGTGTGGTAAAACCACATCATCAACTAGAAGGGATGAAGTTTCAGAGGAGATTTTGTTTAAGTAGAGAGTACAGTGACCCTGGAAAAGACTGTCATTTTCTTCTCTCTATATACTGACTTGCAAAGTATCAGCATATCTCTAAAAATGGTGCCAAATTTGTTCAGTCTTAAAGGAGACATTAAAAGGTTAACAGGTACCACCACCTAAGGTGAAGGGAGTCACCGATATTGCAGTACTCAAAAGTCAAGTGAATAAACAAGAGTGTCAGAGCTGAGATTCTGTAGCTTTACCAGGTGTTAATATAGTCTACTTCAAAGTCATGACTTATTGCGGCTCTATCCCATATACCATATAAGGAGAATTATGATTTAAGTATATCCTGAGAGAGGTGCCTAATGTTAGAGTTGCTTAGTATATAAAAACCATATAAAACTACCTCCAGGCAAACCACTGGAGTATCAAGATTATGTAAATCCTGTCAGTGCTATTGAGACCTATGGAAGTCCACAGTGGTGTGAACCTGTCAGGGGTATTAACATACGTAAGTGGCGCTCCCTTATTAGGATTAGAGTATGAAAAGAAAAAGGATTAGTTACCTATAGGGTCACACTTCAAATGCATGTGCCTCCACTGTCATCAAAGACGAACCACTATATTTGGATTGATGCACAGAAACATGGACACTCAACACAATCATTTGTTTTTTGCTTTCCAAATTGTATTACTACCTGTGTCATTATTTTTGACAATTTCTGTAAAATGGAACCTTGTGAAAGGCCGAGGTCAGCCGAAATGTTGAACCAGTGTACTAATACTGTGTGGCAATAAAAAAGACACTTTTATTCACCTGCAAACTTGGGTTTACAATTTATTCTGAATTGGTGTGTCCAGCTACCCCTACTGACTGAATCCATTTTTTGATGGAGCACCCAGCTACAAGACACGTGTGCCTGTTTCTACCCCATATTATGATACATACACACACATACATACATACCATATATGGGCGATATTGCCATATATGAGCATTCCGAATATATATGAGCATTACGACCATATATGGGCATTACACCTGGGCAATGCTGGGCTTTACAGCTAGTCTAATATATAATTACCTTAAGGCACTTCCGTCATATTCGGCGCTGTTTCCGTCGTCGTGTCCGTGGCTGCCTCACTCGCAATGCCTTTGCGAGTCCTTGCAGAGTCTCTCTCTCTCTCTCTCCTCCCCCCACGGCTTGCAGGACCTGAGATGATGTCACTGGCATGGGCGAGGCTATATCACATGACTGTGACATCATCACAGGCACTTTAATTGCTGCAGTGTCAGCACAGGAGACATCATGCCGCTGTCTCACATCAGACGTGTCCTCATCAGTGATTCTCTGCCTCTGACATCCTGCGATCACAAGGGAACATAGAGGTGACAGAGGACCCTGGACTGAGCCCCCAAGAGCTGATCTCCAGGATACAGGTGAGAGGAGGCTGCACAAGAGCAATGCTCTGCAGACAGGTAGGGGCTGCACAGGAGCAATGCTCTGCAGACAGGAGGAGGCTGCACAGGAGCAATGCTCTGCAGAGAGGAGGAGGCTGCACAGGAGCAATGCTCTGCAGAGAAGAGGTTGCACAAGAGCAATGCTCTGCAGAGGGGAGGCTGCACAGGAGCATTGCTCTGCAGAGGGGAGGCTGCACAGGAGCAATGCTCTGCAAAGAGGAGGCTGCACAGGAGCATTGCTCTGCATGAGGGGAGGCTGCACAGGAGCAATGCTCTGCAGAGAGGAGGCTGCACAGGAGCAATGCTCTGCAGAGAGGAGGCTGCACAGGAGCATTGCTCTGCATAAGGGGAGGCTGCACAGGAGCATTGCTCTGCAGAGAGGAGGCTGCACAGGAGCATTGCTCTGCAGAGGGGAGGCTGCACAGGAGCAATGCTCTACAGTAAGGAGGCTGCACAGGAGCATTGTTCTGCAGCGAGGAGGCTGCACAGGAGCAATGCTCTACAGTAAGGAGGCTGCACAGGAGCAATGCTCTGCAGAGAGGAGGCTGCACAGGAGCAATGCTCTGCAGAGAGGAGGCTGCACAGGAGCAATGCTCTGCAGAGAGGAGGCTGCACAGGAGCATTGCTCTGCATGAGGGGAGGCTGCACAGGAGCAATGCTCTGCAGAGAGCAGGCTGCACAGGAGCATTGCTCTGCAGAGAGGAGGCTGCACAGGAGCAATGCTCTGCAGAGAGGAGGCTGCACAGGAGCAATGCTCTGCAGAGAGGAGGCTGCACAGGAGCAATGCTCTACAGTATAGAGGCTGCACAGGAGCAATGCTCTGCAGATAGGAGGCTGCACAGGAGCAATGCTCTGCACAGAGGTGGCTGCACAGGAGCATTGCTCTGCATGAGGGGAGGCTGCACAGGAGCAATGCTCTGCAGAAAGTAGGAGGCTGCACAGGAGCAATGCTCTGCAGAGAGGAGGAGGCTGCACAGGAGCAATGCTCTGCAGAAAGGAGGAGGCTGCACAGGAGCAATGCTCTGCAGAAAGGAGGAGACTGCACAGGAGCAATGCTCTGCAGAGAGGAGGAGGCTGCACAGGAGCAATGCTCTGCAGAGAGAAGGGTGCACAGGCGCAATGCTCTGCAGAGAGGAGGCTGCACAGGAGCAATGCTCTACAGTAATGAGGCTGCACAGGAACAATACTCTGCAGAGAGGAGGCTGCACAGGAGCAATGCTCTGCAGAGAGGAGGCTGCACAGGAGCAATGCTGTGCAGAGAGGAGGCTGCACAGGAGCAATACTCAGCAGAGAGGAGGCTGCACAGAAGCAATGCTCTGCAGAGAGGCGGCTGCACAGGAGCAATACTCAGCAGAGAGGAGGCTGCACAGGAGCAATGCTTTGCAGAGAGGAGGCTGCACAGGAGCAATGCTCTGCAGAGAGGAGGCTGCACAGGAGCAATGCTCTGCATGAGTGGAGCCAAGATGCTGGGGACGGCGGAGTGAAAATGCGGTGGCGGGGAAGACGATGACCCGCTGGTAAGTATGACAGGCAGAGTGCCTCTGTCCTCTGCTGACCACTCTGCCCGCTGCACTGCGCTAACCACTCTGCCCGCTGCACTGCACTGACCACTCTGCCCGCCACACTGCGCTGACCACTCAGCCCGCCGCACTCACTGCTAACCACTGAGCCACCGCGCAGTGCTAACCACTGAGCCACTGCACACTGCTAACCACTCACCAACCACGCAGTGCTAACCACTGAGCCACCGCGCAGTGCTAACCACTGAGCCACCGTGCAGTGCTAACCACTGAGCCACCGCGCAGTGCTAACCACTGAGCCACCGCGCAGTGCTAACCACTGAGCCATCTTATACTCTGCTAGCCACTGACCCACCATACTCCCTGCTAACTACTAACCCACCATATACAGCGCTAACCACTGAGCCACCGTACACTGCTAAACACTGAGCGACCATACTTTGCTAACCACTAAACCACCGTGCAGTGCTAACCACTGAGCCACCGTATACTGTGCTACCCACTGAGCCACCTGTATACACACAATTAATTTCACCGCACTGCCCTAAATATTAGTAAATAAACTATATATGGATTCTAGACTACCCGATTCTTTAGAATCGGGCTCACAGCTAGTAGTATATAGGGTGAAACGGTGTGGTAGTCAGGGGACAGTGTGGTTGACATACTATACAAGGAGGAAAAGTGTGATGGTCATAGTATATGAGGGGGACAGTGTGGTTGTAGTGTATATAAAGGGGGATGGTGTGGGGTCCATGGTATATAAGTGTGAAATGTGTGGTGGTCATAGTGTACATAAGGTGGATGGTGTGGTGGTCATAGTAAACAAGGGAGGACCGTGTGGTGGTCAAAGTATATGTGGAAATGATGTGGTGGTGGTGTCGTGGCATACAAGGGGGATGGTGTGAAGGTCAAGTACCATAAGAGTGACAGTGTGGGGTTATTTTTTCGGCAGGGATCATAGTGAGAGGCAGTTATGTATTTTGGGGCCCAATTTCAGACTTCACTGGGCTGACTTCATGCTCAGTTTTACTGTAAATTGGAATGGTTTTCAAATTGTCTGTTATAGGTCACCCAGTTGTGCAGATTAGATAAGTCTACAAGTAAAACAGGGCAGCCATTAGTAAACATTTTCAAAACTGTGCATAAAAACACATAGAAAATCATTTTAATACAACACACCATTCTAAGAAGTGACTAACAGTGAGTTGGACAGTGTGGACCTGTCAGGAGGCAATGGAACTATACATTTTGGCATAGGTGGGGCAGGAATGGGAAAACACATTTATTTTTAGCCATCTTTACTTGTATTTTGTGACAGGGGAAAGTATGTAAAATGGGCAAGACTAACAAAATGGGTGTGCTCTTAAAACGGATGTGACCTAGTAATGAACATGGTTTCCTAAAACAAACAGAGACCCTGTTAAAAAATTTCACCCCACCCCTAGGCACTTGGTCACTCTGGATTAGCTGCAGAGATCCGCAACAGGTAGGAGAATCTGTCCACAGAATAACAATTAGTCATACTTCACAAACCTGGCCTTTATGGAACAGTGGAAGGAAAGACATTTTTGAAAGTAAGCCATAAGAAGTCCCATTTGTAGTTTTCAAAAAGTTGTGTAGGAGATGCTGCAAGCATGTAGAAGAAGGTGCTTGTGTCTGATAAAACGTGCAACATCAAGCATCATGTGTTGGGGAGGTTTTTCTGTAGCATGGACAAAGAAGCTAGTCAGACGTGATATGAAAATAGATAGAGCAAAATTCAGGCCAGTCCTAGAGGAAAACCTGTTAGGCTGTGGTCACACATAGAAATCCGTTTTTGGAAGTGATTTTCATCACCAATCCGTTTTTTTCTGGGTGCTTTTTGAGCCTCCTGCACTCCTGAACGTTTTTGGACTTTTCATTAAAAAAACGCATGCGCGAACGCATGCGCAAACGCAAGTGCGCATTTGCATGCGTTCGCGCATGCGTTTCCCATAGGGCCCCATGTTAAAAAAAACGCATGAAAACGCATGCGTTTTTTAAATGATGCCAAAAACGTTGCATGCAACGTTTTTGACTCAAAAACGGACAGGGCAATGTTTGGAGCTCCAGAGAAAAACGGACAGGGTGTTTATTACATCCAATCCGTTTTTCTGTCAGTTTTTGGACTTAGAAAAAAAAAATGAGAAAACTGAAGCCAAAAACGGACTGAGGGCTTATGTGGAACCCCAGCCTTAGGCTGGTTTTACACTTGCGCTCCCCGCTGCAGCGTATTGCGGCGGGGAAGCACAAGCAGAGCGCAGGCACCGCGTGTCCATATGTTTAACATGAGGATGAAAGTGCCTGCGCTTGGGTTCAGATGGCGTGCTCACCCATTGCCGGCAATATGTGATTTGTGCCCATGCAGATGCTTCTGGTTCACGAGACTGTGTGATTTGTGCGCACAAATCACGTATTGCCGGCAATGGGTGCGCACAGCCATCTGCACCCGAGCGCAGGCACTTGCGTCCCCATGTTAAATATAGGGACGCGCAGTGCCTGCGCTCAGCTTACGCTTCCCCGCTGCAATACGCTGCGGCGGGGAGCGCAAGTGTGAAACCAGCCTTAGTGGCTGCAAAAGACTTGAGACAGGGGTATAGGATTAGTTTCCAGCAGACCAATAACAGTAAACATACTGCCAGAAGTACAGTGGTTTAGATCAAATCATAATCATGCATTTGAATGGCCCAGTCGCAGTCCAGACGTAAATGTCAATGAGAATCTGTTGCAAAACTTGACAATTGCTGTTACAGATACCTCCATCCAATCTCCATCCAATATAGTAAGCGGTGAGGTCACCGTTGCCATAGCAACAGCGGTTACTATGGCAATGGTGACCTCACCACTTACTTTACGACATGACAGCGCTGTGATTTAGTGATCAGAGACCACCAGAGAAGATGTGTTTTTCCTCCCCATGGTCTCTGATGTAGAAGAGATGAGTCTATCCTGATGGAAGGAGAAGATCGTGGAGGGGTACAAGGGTGGGGAGGGGGTAATGAAGATGGAATTACTAAGTGTCGTGTGTTTTTTTTTAATAAAATATTTTTTCTCTATGTTCTGTCTTTTTTTTACTATTTATTTGAGATTCTTAATGTCAGACAAAGTTAGACCCAGCCATTAAGAACCTCAGGGCTTAATACCAGCTGGTAATACAAAAGCTGGTGTTAACCCCTTATTACCCAGAGTGCCACGCCACCAGAGCCACTGGAAGAGCCAGGTAAAGTGCTTGGAAATGGCGCTTCGATGAATGCACCATTTTCAGGGGCAGCAGCGGGCTGCTATTCTTTGGCGTGGGGGGCCCTAAAACAATGGACCCTTACCCCTCTTAAAACTAGACAGCTGAGGGCTGGTATTCTATCTTGGCTGGTAATTAAAAATAGGGCAGAGCCCACGCATTTTTTTTTTTTTGCCAGCCAAGGTAAAATTACACAGCTGAGGGTGGGAGCTGTTCGCTTTCTCTGGCTAGACTTAAATAATAAAAAAGTGTGGTGCTTTGCAGTATGTTTATTTATTAAATACCCTATGACAGCAGGTTGGTTGCCATACACTAATGTGTATGGCAACCAAGCACAATCACCGTCCAGATTGTGAAAATGCACTTTTACTGCAACACGCAACCACAGAGGTGCTCAGTGTTTGTGAGCGGCTGTGATTGGCTGTTTTTCTGACAGTGCAGTGAATATGCAAGGAGCTTAATGGACGGCCTCTTTTATACTCACTCATCACTAATAGTGACGTCTTTTTGTTATGTTTAGTGCCATCACCTTATTAGATAGTAGAAACTGGATACTAAGCAATAATTGGACAACTCAATACATAATTGAGGACAAAGTGATCAAGTTCATCCCCATTAAAGACAAGGAGAAAGGTAAACATAGTCTTACTTATGTGTATAATACTGTACATAGCATTACTATCCTGCCTTGCAATTGAGCTATTATTAAAGGATATCTGTCACCAGGTATTTTCTACCCCTCATTAGAGTAGTATGAGGTCAAGGTTAGATATCATGATAAAAGTAATGTATCTCTTACTGGACCACGGTGCTGGAGTTTTGATAAAATTGCTGTTTTATCTGCTGCGGATCTAGTTTTTTGAGTGTTGAATAACTCTACTCACAGCACTGATTGATAGCTGTCTGTGTACAATGTCCCAAGTCATAAGGCTGTCAAACAGTGTTGGGGGCAGTTTTCAACAGAGAATATAAATATGGTGAACTTCATGGCATCAGCTTTACTTGTCCTCTTGTAATAATCTCCTGCCTATAAAGTGATTTTTTTTTAAGACTAGAAGCAGACTAGTACCGTGTTTCCCCGAAAGTAAGACCCTGTCTTACATTTTTTTGGGGGCCAAAAGTGGCCCCCTGTCTTACTTTCGGGGGGGGTCTTATATTGGCAGCCCCAGCCTACTCACATACACACACACACACACACACACACACACACACACACACACCGTATATAGTCATGTATAAGCCGAGGGTGGGAAATACAGCAGACCGCCACCCCGGTATACAGCCCCCAGCACAAGTATACAGCCCCCAGCAGTGTGGTACACAACCCAGCAGTGTGGTACACAGCCCAGCAGTGTGGTATACAGCCCAGCAGTGTGGTACACAGCCCAGCAGTGTGGTATACAGCTCAGCAGTGTGGTATACAGCTCAGCAGTGTGGTATACAGCTCAGCAGTGTGGTATACAGCCCAGCAGTGTGGTATACAGGGTATACAGCCCAGCAGTGTGGTATACAGCCCAGCAGTGTGGTATACAGCTCAGCAGTGTGGTATACAGCTCAGCAGTGTGGTATACAGTTCAGCAGTGTGGTATACAGCCCCCCTCCTGCTGGCACACTGCCCCCCAGCTCTGAGGCTCCCCTGCTGCTGGCACACTGCCCCCCTGCTGCTGGCACACTGCCCCCCTGCTGCTGGCTCACTGCCCCCCTGCTGCTGGCACACTGCCCCCCTGCTGCTGGCACACTGCCCCCCCAGCTCTGAGGCCCCCCTGCTGCTGCTTACATCTTACCCTCCAGCGTCTTCTTGCAGCAGCCAGCGCGTCGGTCCTCCGGTCCCGTCTTCAGCTGTTTCCCGGATCATGTGACCCGTCGCAGCGCATGACGTCATCGCTAGTGCGACCGGCCGGTCACATGATCCGGGAAACAGCTGAAGACGGGACCGGAGGACCGACACGCTGGCTGCTGCAAGAAGACGCTGGAGGGTAAGATGTAAGCAGCAGCAGGGGGGCCTCAGAGCTGGGGGGGCAGTGTGCCAGCAGGAGGGGGGGCCTTACATTAGTCCCCCCCCCGGTTGTAAGGCCCTATATTCAGGGGAGGCCTTACATTAGCAGGCCTTTACCCCTAGGCGGCCTTACAATCGGGGGGGGCTTACTTTCGGGGAAACACGGTATGTGGCACATAACTGAAAGCAGGCTCTGTGTCTACCTGAAGCTGCTTAGTTGCTAAACCTCTGCTGACAGATTTCCTGCTGTTGCTGCTTTGTCCAAGTATAAGGGGGTGCCAGGTGTGGCCTCCCCTCTGCCGTGCTGCCCTGCAATCCACTGATTTTAGGGCAGAAGTGTACTACAGCTTAAATTTAGTAATGTCCAATATTTTAAATTATTTATTGTGTGTTAAGATATATTATAGCCATCTAGTGGTCAATTTTAAGACTGCTTCCCAGGTTTCCTCAGGCAGGGAAAATGTTACTTTATAGTTAGTCCACCCCTAATAGGTGGAGAATATGGGTTAAAACTGGCTTGTATATATGTTCAGTTACCAGAGTAACAGAGAAGAAAAGTAGAAGGCACATCTGTAGGAAATGTGATGCGTTAAGTGGACCAGAACTTAATTCGGCCATACCCGCTGGGTCAACCCTAGGACCTGGATGCATAGATGTGAGTATGGATACCTTCACACGCCGCAATCTCGCCTGGCAATATGAGGCGATCTAACATGCGCATGCACGTTTTTCATGGCCTGCTCAGATCGCCGAAGGCGGCATTACGCTCCGCAATCTCGCCCTGAAATTAAGGCGATGTGTCGCTCCGGAAATCGCCTCACCTACAGCGGAACCAATCTTGCCTCATTCCATCGCTGCTTCACACGCCGCAATTCCAAAGGCAATGTGGATGCACATGGTCAGCCCTGCGAGGAGATAGGCGTGCCACAGTGGTTTACACCGTGCCCCATATGCGCTCATTGGACAACGCAACAGAGTTATGATTGGTCAGTCTGCTCTGAAAGGCTGGCTAATACATGATGGCATTGAAGAGGTGTGTGTTGCTGAACAGACATCTCTTCAAATATGGCGCCCTGTCAACTGACAGCCAATGGGAACACAGTAGCCAACACCAATCATCGCAGACGGGGCGTGGACCATAGAACGGTTGAGGCACGCCTATGGGCAATTCTAGGCAACGCTGATTCCATCACTATCACCCTATCACATGCCACAACACGGAAATATCGCCTTCATGGTTGCGGCTGATTTCTGAGCACTGTTCAGGAATCAGGCGACAGGCGAGAGGCAATTTATCGCCGCAAAATTCCCCAAACACACGCCGCAACTGTGAGGCAATTTCACGGCAAGTGCTCCTTTAGGATTGCCAGGCGAGATTGCGGCGTGTGAAGGTACCTAAAAGGCCTGTGTAGCGTGCTATCTACATTTAACAGGTCAGAGTTCCAAGGGAACATACCGAGGATAGTGACTGTCAACCCTTGGGTGCAATCCTTAGGATCTCTTATAACTGAAGGCTCCTAGGCTCCTTTGAGCAGGCCAAATGTAAAGTAAATGAGCATTGCCCTACGGCTGCAACACAAGCTTTTCTGATCCCTGTCGGTGTGACGGGTATATGGCTGCCTAGGAATGTTTGGCTTTATTGAGCGTAATGTTAAAGTCATCATAAGCAAAGTGAAGATAACAGTATGGGCTCAGGGAAACACTCTGCAGCAAAAGTGATATTAACTGTAAAGTGCGTAGTTCCTGAAACATTGAAAGCAAGTGCTCACAATGTTCGTGTACAGCCACTGTTGTGTGATTTGAAAAGTAAAGTACTGTTAAAGTGAACATTCGTGCTTTTGTCTTTCCTTTGGAATTCATGTGTTGAAAGAAACTTAATTTGCATTGGAGCAGTGGACTGGGCGCGGACTTCCACCAAAGGCCAGTATGGCACTCACCCGCGACTACACCCCTGTGCCACCACTCCAACACATGTATGCACAGCAAAACAGAGAAGTAGCCTGCAAAAAACAGGACGCATCAGCTTGTTGTGTGTTGCCTAGTAGTCAGTGTAAAAAGTGCAATACTTCAATATGTTTTATACAAGGTTAGTAAATACAAATGTAATGTTTTTTTACATATATATGATACATAATATGCTATTATGGTATATTTCATTTGCGGGTGTACAAGGCCATTAGAATACAAAGAGATCTCTCTTTAATTGACGTTCTTAGGAGTAGAAGTTATATACCCTACTGAGATGGTAAACGAGTAAGCTGGAAAATTAGTCATGCATGCATGCATTAAAGGGACCAAGTACAATATCCTTCTGCTCAAAAGGGTGTTTTATTAAGTGTTTGAAAGCTGAGAATAAAAAAATCGAAGTAAAGCATGAGATTAAGTGAATGCAATTAAATTTTTCCTTTACAGTAAAAAGCACAAAGTCTTAACTTACTGCAAATGTCAGACAGTTCATAGCATGTGTAAAGGAAGACTTAACAACAAATCTATATCTCATCAATAGACGCATAATTACCAAGGAAACCACATGATCTAATATGTGGATTTATATATTCCCTCTTGATTCCAGTGAAAAGAAGCTTAGGATATGCACTAGGATAAGACTTCTTGTATTTAAAGTGTTTATTCCCCGAAACACATAACATTATAGATTCAACTCATGATTTTGATTTATATCACTTAAGAATGTGCTTGAAATACAAATGCTCGATACACCTGTTGTAAAATATTGTGATAAAATAAGTTAAAATAAAGCCAAACCCAACATAACAGGATAATTTAGTTAAATCCTCCCAGTGCACAGAAGTATACAGTGAAGGCAATAAGGCTGAGTTCACATTTGCGGACGCGACATGTTGCATTCCTGGTGCGGACGAGACTGGGTGATTTGTGCTCAGGGATCCGCTTGCGCACAGATCACATATGGGAGTGAATGGGTGCGCTCGGTCATGCGCAGTCAAGCGCAGCACCGTGCGCTCCCATTATAAAGATAGGAGCTCGCGGCCGCTGCGGTCACATTGCGGATCCCCTGCGCAGAACGCTGCGAGGGGTCCGCAAATGTGAACCCAGCCTAAGTATTTGATCCCTTGCTGATTTTGTAAGTTTGCTCACTGACAAAGACATGAGCAGTCTATAATTTTAAGGGTAGGTTAATTTTTACTTTTTTTTAAATTGTTTATTCAACAGATTGTCACAAAGATACATCAAATCGCCGAGTGAAAGTACAATCATGATAAGATATGTAAGGGGAGTACGGTTGAAAGGTGGTGTGGAAGGTCACCCTGTGAAGGGTCTGAATGGAAAAGGATGGGGTGGTAGGGTTTGAAAGGGGAAAGATAGGAAAGAAGGGGGTACAAGGGTAGGAGGGAAGGGAAAAAATGGCGGAAAAACTCCTGCATAAAGTTTGTCAAATAGCAAAAAGGTGGGTTTAACATATAACATTAGAATAGGTACAAAGGGAACCAATTGGGAGAATAAGTCAATTTGAATCAAGTAGATGCTGATGAGAAAGAGGTTATACAATAGAAGGGTGGAAAACGCAGTCGCATTGTCAGCTGAGGAATGATTGTGTAAAAATCCAAGGTCTTAGTGGTCACGGAAATTCTGTATCTTTTGCTTGTATTTATTTTTCTATGGAGTCCAAATACTCAAGTAAGTCTCATGTGAGTGTGTCTCCCAAATAGAGAGCTATTCCATCCGGGATATCTGATGGACTTTCTCCACCACCTCCCCAATAGTAGGAGTCTGGGTATCACTCCAATGGGTCAAGATTAGATGTTTGGCTGACCCTTGCAGAAGAGGAAAAAGCCGTGCTTTGTTAGTTCAATATTTTTTGAGGGGCAAAAAAGAAGGACCACCTCTACTCTTGGGCTGGTTTTTAAAAGTCCCAACTCTATCAAAGTGTGGTTGACGCTTGACCAGTATTGAGTTAGAAGTGGGCACTCTCAGAATATATGGGTCATATGGCCTATACTACCATGGCAGCGCCAGCACAAATTTGACTCTGAGACCTAGGTGATGGAGAAACCTGGGTGTTCTAAGTGGTAGGTTAATTTTAACAGTGAGAGATAGAATATCAAAAATAAAATCCTGAAAATCCCATTGTCTAAATTATATTAATGTATTTGCTTTTTTAAGAGAGAAATAAGTATTTGATCCCCTACCAACCATTAGGAGTTCTGGCTCCTACAGACCAGTTAGATGCTCCTAATCAACTTGTTACCTGCATTAAAGACAGCTGTCTTAATTAATCCTAAAGGGATGGTGCTCTTTGATCCGTGCACACTGCATTCAATGAACTTAACTGAAACTCCAAGGGATAAAAGTTAATGGTGCCTTTATTCTCAATGTGTTTCTGAGAGCAACCATGTGGATTAAAATCCTGCAGTGCCCGCAAAATCCCACTGCTCAAGAAGGCACATGTGCAGACCTGTCTGAAGTTTACCAATGAATACCTTAGGGATTCTGTGAGAGTGATTGGGAGATGGTCAGATGAGACAAAAATTGAGCTTGGCATTAACTGAACTCCCCATGTTTGGAGGAAGAGAAATAATGCCTATGACCCAAAGAACACCTTCCCCAACGTCCAGCATGGTGGTGGAAATATTATGTTTTAGGGGTGTTTCTGTGCAGGACTACCTCACCACAATTAGGGACAATTAGTAGAGCCATGTACTGTAAACTCCTAAATGACAATGTTCTTCCCTCCTCCAGGACATTAAAAATGGGTCATGGCTTGGTCTTCAAACACGACACTAATGCAAAACATACAGCCAAGGCATCAAAGGAGTGGCTCAGCAAGAAGCAGATTAAAGTCTTGGAGTTGCCTAGCCAGTCTTCAGACCTTGATCCCATAGAACACTTATGGAGGGAGCTGAAGCTCTGAGTTGCCAACTGACAACCTCAATATCTTAATGATTTAGAGATGATCTGCAAAGAGGAGTGGAACAAAATTCCTCCTGACGTGTGCAAACCTCACCATCAACTACAAAAAACATCTGACTTCTGTGCTTGCCAACAAGGGTTATGCCACCAAGTATTAAGTCTTGTTTGCCAAAGGGATCAAGTGCTTATTTCTCTCTTCAAAATGCAAATACATTTATAGAATTTAGACAATGTGATTTTCTGGATTTTATTTTTGATATTCTATCTCTTACTTTAAAAATTAACCTACCCTTAAAATTATAGTCTGTTCATGTCTTTGTCAGTGGGCAAACTTGCAAAATCAGCAATGGTTCAAATAACTATGTCTTTCACTTTACATGAGTAAAAAATTGCCCACAGCCAAATGGTTCACTTATGACCGGCATCTGTTTACTTCAGTTTGAGGCATATTGAGTAGACATGAGCAAATAAATTTACATGGCGGAGGTGTCGGCATACTCCTATCCGACACCTGCTCCTTCGCCCCTATTCCATTACCCCCCTCTGTTACTCTCCCATCTTTCGAAGCCCACTCTGTCCGCATCTTCTCCCCCTGTAACCTCCAGCTAGCCGTCATCTACCGCCCCCCTGGATCCATCCCCACCTTCCTCGACCACTTTACCACCTGGCTACTTCATTTCCTCTCTATTGACATCCCCACCATCATTATGGGTGATTTCAATATCCCCATTGACACTGCCCACCCAACCGCCTCTCAACTTCTTTCCCTGACCTCCTCCTTCGGGCTCTCCAAATGGTCCTCCTCTGCCACCCACAAAGATGGCCACACGCTGGATCTCATCTTTACCCGTCTTTGCTCCCTTACTAATCTCACAAACTAAACCCTCACCCTGTCTGACCACAATCTGCTGACCTTCTCCGCCCTCTCCTCCCCTACTACATCACCTCCTCTCCGCAAACTTGATCATCCCCGCAGAAACCTAAAACACATTGATCTCCACTCACTCTCAGAATCCCTTCTCCCTCTCGCCAACATAACATCTATACGTGACACAGACACTGCCACCACCCTCTACAACACCACATTAACCAAGGCACTCGACCTAGCATCCCCCCTCTCACACCACGCTCCACGTACTAATAGGCAACCCTGGCACACCACCCTCACTAAAGACCTGAGACGGGCATCCAGGGTCGCCGAGAGGCGATGGAAAAAATCACCTTCCACTGAGCATTTTGCACTGTTAAAACAGTCCCTCATCGCCTTCAAGACTGCACTTGCCACCGCCAAACAAACCTTCTTCTTATCCCTAATTACCTCCTTGTCCCACAATCCCAAGCAACTTTTCAAACCTTCAATTCCTTACTCCGCCCGCCTGCTCCCCCTCCCTCTCCCCTTATCTCTGCAGAAGACTTTGCCTCCTTCTTCAAAGAAAAGATTGACAGAATCAGAGACAGCTTTGATCCACTGTCCCCACAGCCTCCCCTTTCACCTATACTGCTCTCTACTTCCATCAACTGCTTCCCCCCTATAACTGAAGACCAGCTCTCTTCCCTCCTGTCAAAATTACACCTCACCACCAGTGCCCACGACCCGCTCCCATCCCACCTCATTCCCAACCTCACCTCTGTTATCATCCCAGCCCTAACTCATCTTTTCAACCTATCACTTACCACTGGCACCTTCCCCTCAGCCTTCAAACACGCCTTGATCGCACCCATCCTCAAAAAACCCTCCCTCGATCCCACAACTGTCTCCAACTACCGCCCTATATCTCTCCTCCCTTTCGCCTCTAAACTACTTGAACAGCATGTCCACTCTGAGCTGTCCTCTCACCTCTCCTCCTGCTCCCTCTTTGACCGCCTGCAATCTGGCTTCCGACCCCTCCACTCCACTGAAACAGCCCTGACCAAAGTCACAAATGACCTACTGACTGCCAAAAGCAAGCGCCACTACTCCATCCTCCTCCTCCTCGACCTGTCAGCCGCCTTTGACACTGTTGACCACTCCCTTCTACTACAGATCCTGCAATCTCTTGGCATCACGGACCTTGCCCTCTCTTGGATCTCCTCATACTTAACAGACCGCACCTTCAGCGTCACCCACTCCCACACATCCACCTCGCCCTACCCCCTATCTGTCGGGGTCCCCCAGGGCTCGGTTCTTGGACCATTACTGTTCTCAATCTACACTCTCAGTCTAGGGCAACTCATTGAGTCCCATGTCCTCCAATATCACCTCTACGCCGACGACACCCAAATCTACCTGTCTGTTCCTGACATCGCCTCCCTTCTATCCAAAATTCCACACTGCCTGTCCGCCATCTCATCCTTCTTCTCTGCTCGCTTCCTTAAGCTGAACATGGACAAAACCGAGTTCATAGTCTTCCCCCAAGATGCTCCCCTTCACTACCTGACCTATTCATCGTCGTCAACGACTGCTCTCTCTCTCCAGTCCCCCATGCCAAGTGCCTCGGGTTATCCTTGACTCTTCCCTCTCCTTCAAGCCCCACATCCAGGCCCTCGCCACCTCCTGCCAACTCCAGCTCAAAAACATCTATAGGATTCGCACTTTCCTTGACCACGACACTGCAAAAACCCTTATTCACGCTCTCATGATCTCCCGCCTCGATTACTGCAACCTCCTGCTCACCGGCCTCCCTAATTCCTCCCTTGCACCCCTCCAATCTATCTTGAACTCCGCTGCCCGCCTAATCCATCTGTCTCCCCGCTACTCCCCTGTCTCCCCCCTCTGCCAAGCCCTTCATTGGCTCCCTGCTTCCCAGAGATCCCGGTTTAAAACATTAACCATGACATACAAAGCCATTCATAACCAGTCCCCTCCATACATCTCTGACATGGTCTCCCGTTACCTACCCTCACGCAACCTGCGATCCTCCCAAGAGCTTCTCCTCTACTCCCCCCTCATCTCCTCTTCGCACAACCGCATACAGGATTTCTCTCGTGCTTCACCCAGACTCTGGAACTCACTGCCCCAACACATCAGACATTCTCCTACCCTGGGAACCTTCAAAAGAAGCCTGAAGACCCACCTGTTCTGCCAAGCCTACCACCTGCAATAAGACCCTTTCCACCACACCGCCTCATGACTGAAATTTCTCCTTCCTACTGTATCCCCACCCGCCCCTCATAGACTGTGAGCCTTTGTGGACAGGATTTCTCCCCTCTTGTTTCTGTACAACTGAATTGTCAACATTTATTGTTACTTGTATTGTTACTATGTTACTTGTCCTGGTCTGCCCTTTTAACATGTAAAGCGCCATGGAATATAATGGCGCTATATAAATTAATAATAATAATAATAAAAAAATAATAATAATAAAATTGAATTCTAATAGAATTTTTCAAAAATCTGTATTCTCTTAATTAAGAATATTTTGTAATTACCTTTCTTGTGGATTCAGTAAAGTAGCAGGCACTGGTTGCTGTGTTTCTGAACCCTAAAAGACCATCAAAATGTGAAAAAAAATATATACCCACATCTCCAGCCCCTCAGCTCTATGACCCCACCCATCCGGTCCCTGTTGCATTTTCTGTTCAACTGCTGTGAAATCCCCCTGTCTCAGTCACTATACCAAGGCTTCTACATTTTCCAGGTCTGGGAGGGCTTTGCACATGCCCCACAAAGGTCACAACCCACACTGAGAAGTATGACATCACCGTGTGTGGTGTAAAATATGCAAACAACCATCCAGGCCTAGGAAACTTACAAAAATTGGCCTAGGAACCAAAGCTCAGAGATTTCACCATTGCTGATTCGAAGTTGCAATGAGGACCAGACAGGTGGCATTGAGAAATGGAAGAGGCTAGAGAGATGAGCAGCGAGGTCAATATATGGATTTTCATTTTTTTTTTACATAGTACATTTTAATGCTTTGGGGTTTGGAGATACTTCACAGCATAAAAAGGAACATTAAATCTGCAGAACATAACTTCTGGGAAAATTGAAAGTTCCGGGAAAACAACAAGCAAACAGTCTAATTTTATGTTTGCATGATCAGCTCATCTCAAATGTTGAACATTTGTGTTTGGCTCTCCTGGTGAGGTGGATAATCCAAGCCCAAGGTCCCAGTGGGCACTGGTAGCTGAAATACTTGAAGACTCCCACAGACAGGAGATGTCCTGGAGACTGCAGATTTGTAGCGGAAGTAGTGGAAGCCGCAGGCAGACTAGACACTGATAGCAAGGCTACAGTGAGCTTTTGACAGACAGGACTCAGCAACACTAGAATTAGGGATGAGCGAGTTCCGAACTATTCGGACTCGCTATACTCACAACGAGTAGGTTCCGGTACTCTGTACTCATTGCGAGTATAGCGAGTCTGAATACTTTCGCAGTGTATCTATAGATACACTGCGAAAGTACCCTAAAAGTGTATAAAAGTTGTTAAAAATAATAAAATTACATACTCACCTGTCCGACGCCTGCACCGGGACTGTCCCAAAAGACCTGCGATCACCGGACAAGGACCGCAGGTCACAGGTCTTCTGGAATGGCCCCAGTTCAGGCGTCGGACAGGTGAGTATGTAATTTTATTATTTTAACAACTTTTATTCACTTTTAGAGTACTTTCGCAGTGTATCAATAGATACACTGTGAAAGTAGTCAGGCTACTCCCGAGTAGTCATAAGATACTCGGACAGTAGCGAGTACACGAATACCACTACTATTCGGCGAGTTCCGAATAGTAGCGAGTATACTCGCTCATCCCAAACTGGAATCTTAATACCTTAGTCTTATAAAGGGAAAGGCAGATGATCACACGGCATCACACTTCGCCATCTGCAAAGCCTGAACTGGAACACAAAAGAATTAGGTGGACTGCAATAAGGGAAGTAATGCCTGAATTCAAGGCAAGCATGTAACAATTTAGGATCAAATAGTTGCCTGCACCATCTCAAAAAGGGAATTACTGATGCTGTAAGTGCCACTTTTCAAGATTCGAGAAATATATTAAAAAACTTCCCCCAGGCTGACGCTGGCAGAAAGAAAATGTCCTGGAGACTGCAGATAGGTAGCAGGAGTACTCGAAGCCGCAAGCAGACTGAAGGCTGGTGGAATATGTACTGGAAGCTGCAGGCAGACAGGACTCAGGTACACTAGAATCTTGATACCAAGACACAGGTATGTGTCTTGGTGAGCCTTATAATGAAAAGGATATCACGCTGGGCCATCTGCAAACATGACATTGAAGCACAAAAGGGTTTTGTGGACTGGAGTGAGGAAAGTAAAGCCTGAGTTCTAGACACATACATAATAAGTTTGGATCAAATAGCTGCCTGTACCATCTCAAAAAGGGTAATACTGAAGCTATACGCTCTACTTCACAAAAATGGAGAAATATATTAGAAAACTTTCCCTGAGGGGCGTGTCCTGGTCATGGCGGTGTGAAGACGCACTTTCTGTGTGCTCCGCAGACCCGAGAGATCATTCCCGCATTCCCGCTATTATAACCGCCCGATGTCACGGAGGAAGAAACCGGCAGAGTTGCCTGCGCCTCCGCAGCAGCCAGGGAAGATGAAACCGGAGGCAACCATCGCCAGGATGTTTGGAGGAGCGGGAGGAAAAGCGCGCGCTCCTGTAATGGCGACCGGAGCAGGTCAGAGACAGTCATCTCCCCAGTCCCTGCCGCTGCCACAGAGGAGCCCTAAATGTCATGGCCCGGGCAGCAGCCCCTCGGTACTAGGGGGGACAAAAGCGGCAGATAAACGAGCTTCCCCGCCTATGTCCCAGGTGGTGAGTGCTCCCGGCCCTGCGGAGGAGGAGGAGGGGGAAGATGGCGGCGGAGAAGGAGCCGAAAGCAGCGCAGACGGAACTGCGGGGATGGCGCCATCACACACACAGCCCTGCACTTCTCAGTCTGACATGCAGGCTATCAAAGATATGTTTGCCGCGCTTCCAACAAAACAGGACATAGACACTATGCTGGCGCGGATGGAAGCTTCGCAAGAGAGAGCACTGGGGGTGATTAGGGAGGACATTGATGACCTCAAGCTAAAAGCTTCCAAGGCTGAGGTCTTCATGGACACTACGGAAACTAGAGTGGCAGCTCTAGAAAGGGAGATTGCGCGGTCCCATTCTCACACAGTGGCCTTCATCTTACAAGCAGATGACCATGAGAATAGGGAACGTAGAAGCAATGTGAGACTAAAAGGGATTCCTGAGTCAGTTTCAGCCGAGAATCTACTGGATACTGTTTTTTCCATATTTAATGAGGTGACCCAACAGCCACAAGAGACCACATATAAAGTGGACAGAGTGCACAGAGTGTCTCGACCTGGCCCTATAGATCCGACTAATCCCAGGACGTGCTCTGTAAGCTACATAATTACACGGATAAAGAAGGCATACTTAGAACGGCCTGGTCGCATGGCGAGGTGACAATTGATGATTCATCAGTGCGTCTATATCCGGATATCTCTGGCCTCACTTTATACCTAAGACGTCAGCTAAAACCTCTACTCAGTAAGATAAAAGAAGCGGGGGCCTCCTATAGATGGGGTCACCCGTTTCACCTGATCATCCGTAAGGGCTCTAAACTGTTTTATCTATGGAAGAAAGAGGAACTGGAGGATCTATTTACCTTTCTGGATATACCTCCTATTGTGCTTCCTGACTGGCTTTCTCTAGAAAACCTCCAGAAATTTTTGTCTACTAGAAGAGGACCAGCTCAGGCAAAGGGAGGTTGGCGAGGGGGGAGACGGGCTCAAGAGACTAATCCGGAGCAGAGGACCCCCCAAACCGCTAGCCCTAGAAGGAGACGGCGACGTGATTCTGGTGCTTCCTCCACTACCTGAGCACTGATTCCTCATGAGTCTTCTGTGTGGCCTGTTATTCGGCGTAAGGGACTGTACCCACCCTTTACTACGGTGGGCTGCCTCCTCATCCCGCCAACAAGAGATGATGCCATTTGGACAGATCTTAAACTGTTTGCAACGGATGGACACGATGAGTGGCCTTCCCTGCCAACGCCTCTGCTACACAGACGCTGAACTGATTTTTGACGTTTTTCCCTGAATGACACTGGGCGATTTTCCAGCCTCCAGCTCTTGGTTTTTGGTTTTTGTTTTTTTTTTCTCTTCCTCTCGGGCTTAGTATTGATGTTTGATTATATTATTGTCTTGATTTCCTATTTTTATATTTTCCTTATTGCGGGAATGTGGGTTCTTACAAATCCTAACAGTCGTGTATTCCCAAGGTCTTTAATATAGTGCAGTATATGAATATTTGTATATAGTCTAACAAGGGATATGCGACGAGTGATGTAGATAATTTACATCTCGGGTCTGCGGCATACAGATCCTTGGTCTGTCGCGATCCCTGCGGTCCCCTCTGTTTTCCTTTCGAGGGGTCCGTACTTGCTGGCTCGCCGGCAAAGGCTGCTATAGTCACTGTTTCCTCTGCTCCTACATACGACTTTCCCTGTCTCTATATCTCGGCTTTCTTTTCTCATTCTTTCTTTCTTTCTGTGTTCTTGTCTATCCTCTCCTTTCTCCTTTTTAATCTTCCCCTCCCTCACTTCTGCCTTTCCCTCTCTGCCCCGGGGGGTCTAGGTGAGATGGCGCATTCACATATATCTGAGATCCGCGTGGGTTCACTAAATGTACAAGGTCTCCACAGTGCTGGTAAACGTTCTATTCTGTTTAATTACCTGAAATCTAACAAGATCCATGTTGCCTTCCTCCAGGAGACTCACATGTCTGGAACCAAACCATATAAGCTTTTCGGACCATTCGTACCCGCTAGCATATCACAGCCTATCCAATGACTCTCACTCGTCCGGGACCAGCATTGTCATATCCAGGTCGATTCCATGGGAGCTTCTGGATTCTTACAGTGGTGGAGAGGGTCGACTTCTCTTGGTTAAGGGTAAGATTGCATCTAGTGTATATACGTTCGCCTCGCTGTACCTCCCTAATACCGGTCAAATTTCCACGCTCCTTCAGTATCTGGAAAAGGTGGATGAGTTCGCTGAAGGCACTTTAGTTCTAGGGGTGACTTTAATGTTGTATTAGACCCTGCCCTGGACACCTCGCACAGTAGGACCTCTCTTTCTAAGATAAATAACAGACGCTTACACAAAGCTCTCCATGACCACCAACTGCCATATGTCTGGCGTATACACTCTCCCTCTGCACGTGACTACACATTTTACTCTCCTGCCCACGACATGTACTCCCGACTTGATTTTTTCCTCTTAAGACAAGCTGATTTGATTTACATAGCTGATGCATCTATTGCCCCAATCTCATTCTCTGACCATGCACTTGTGACGGTGTCTCTTGTTCTGTCCACCAGGGTCCCGAGACAGTGGCAGTGGAGGCTTAACGCTGCCCTGTTGGACGACCCGGAGGTACGGGCTGAGGTGTCCGATACGCTACGTGACTATTTTGACCTCAATGTCTCCCCGGATGTTTCACCGGCGGTGACCTGGCAAGCACACAAATGTGTGGTACAGGGGATCTTGATTAAGCATGGAGCTAGATTGAAAAGGGCAAGCGACGCAGAGACTTCCGCACTCATGGAAAAATTGAGGGATATTGAGACAAGACACAAACGATGTACATCTACAGAATTGGGAAAGGAGCTTCTCAAAGTTAGAGAGGCACTACGCACAGTCTTACTTACCAAGGCAAAGGGGGTACTGTCTCGTTGCCGCCGACACTTCTACGAACACAGCAATAAGGCAGGTAAATCTTTGGCCAGAGCCTCTAGAGCTCAGAGAACAGCCACATATGTCCCTGAGATAGAACATCCCGACACGTCCAGGCGGTCTAAGCTCCCTCAAGATATAGCAGAAGCGTTTAGAGCATACTATTCAACTCTTTACAATTTAGACAATACGAGACCGTCGTCAGCTCTAGATACCCTTAAGTCGCGCATTAAGGCATATATTGAGTCCTCCGTATGCCAAAATTGTCGAACGCCGCAGCATGCTCGTTAGAGACCCCTATTACGACTCAGGACATTGCCCTGGCTATTGCTCAGACCCCGTCAGGTAAAGCGCCGGGCCCTGACGGGTATTCGGTGGGGTATTATAAGAAACTGAAAGAAACCCTCCTGCCACATATGTGTACATTCTTCAATGCGATGTCCCAAACCAGCCCCCCCCTAAAGACACTTTGCGGGCCACCATAGCGGTAATACCCAAACTAGGTAAAGACCCCCTGTTGCCAACGAGTTACCGCCCAATATCTTTACTTAATGTAGATATTAAAATTTTCGCAAAGATTCTGGCGGATCAACTCTCCCAGTTTATCCCGGGCCTGATACACCCAGACCAAGCGGGATTTGTCCCTGGACGTGAGGCCCGAGACGACACCACTAAAGCGATAAACTTGATTCAGACTGCCAAGATGTCAAAGATTCCGCTGATGTGCCTGTCCACCGATGCGGAGAAGGCGTTCGACCGCGTTCATTGGTCCTTTATTGAAGCAACGCTTTCCCACATCGGCCTGAGTAACCAGATGCTGGATTGGATGCTTTCTTTGTATTCGATCCCATCAGCAAGGGTGCGGGTCAACGGGCTTCTCTCTGTGCCGTTTGACATTACCAATGGTACTCGGCAGGGTTGCCCGTTGTCCCCACTGATCTTTATTTTGACGCTGGAACCATTTTTTGCGGCGTATCAGGTCAAGTGGTGATGTCTCGGGTCTCCGACACGGCGGATTGGAGTATAAAATGGCAGCTTACGCTGACGATCTTTTATTCTTTATCACGAAACCTGAGTTGTCTCTCCCGAATCTGCTAAAGGAATTGGAGACGTACCACACCCTCTCCAATTTCAAGATTAATAGAACTAAATCTGAAGCCCTTAATATCTCCTTACCTGACATACAAGTTAACAGACTTCGATCTGCATTTAATTTTCACTGGGCGGACAGAGCACTTAAATATTTGGGAGTAATGTTGACAGCAGACCCTAAGAACCTATATAGCGCCAACTTCCCCCACTGCTTCATGCAATCAAGTCAGACGTCGAACGTTGGATGAAGTCCACCTTTTCGTGGTCTGGCAGATGCCAGTTATTTAAGATGACCATTCTTCCCAGGATTTTGTATCATCTTCAGACACTGCCTGTTTTTATTCCAACGTCCTTTTTTAAGTTGATAATGAGGACACAGACTGCCTTTATCTGGAACGGAGCGAAGCCCCGACTAGCAAGAACCTTGATGTCCAGACGGAGGGAGGACGGAGGTGTGAACCTACCGGACATTAAGTTATATTACATGGCAAATCACCTCTCAAGAGTTGTGGACTGGTGCAGGCACGGAGACAATAAAATGTGGGTTAGAATTGAACAAGACCATACCTCTTACACGCTCCAGACGTTACCCTGGGTGACCCTTCCAAAAAAAGAGACGCTTTGGGATCATCCGACAATAGGAGCCACCTTGAGGGTTTGTGGTCACCCGATGGTTAGAACATTGATGCTGCCGACTGACTCAGCACAGACCCCGGTCCTGAGCCATCCTACGTTTGGTCCTAGTAGAGGCGACCCTGTTTTTCAGACATGGATTCAATCTGGGTTGGATAGGGTGGCGAGCCTGGGAGACAGGACTGCTTGGCCGACTTTAGAAGGCTTGACCTTAATCACTCAACCAGCCCCATTAGGTTTCTGGCGTTGTTTACAGCTTGCTCATTACCTTCATAAGTTGCCCCCAAAAAGAACATACAATCCTCACAAGACGCCCTTTGAGACCTTGTGTTCCACGACGGTCAGTAGCAGACATGCGCTATCTCAGATTTACTCGTGTCTTGTTGCACCGCCGGACCTGCCGACCCCACACTTCATGCTTTCATGGGAAAGAGACCTGAGCCTGACACTCACTACAGAACAGAGAAAGAGGATCTTCAGTCTGGCTCACTCCTCATCCATTTGTTCCAGGTTACAGGAAGCGAACTACAAAATACTAACTCGTTGGTATAGAGTCCCCGCTATGTTGCACAGGATCATCCCGTCTGTCGAACCCAAGTGCTGGAGGTGCAGTGGGGCGGATGGTACATTATTGCATATTTTTTGGGAATGTGATAGACTCCGGCCTTTCTGGTCGAGGGTTATAGAACTCATCCGGATGGTTACTGGCTACCAGGGAGAGATGGGCCCCGGCCTCCTCCTACTCCACCACTGTGAGATCCCTACAAACAGATATAAACGATCGCTTCTGCGCTTTTTGGTGATGGCAGCGAGGTCCTGCATCCCATTGCTGTGGAAGACAGAGACTAGCCCGACGGTAGCGATGTGGATAACGAAGGTGAATGACTTAATGCACCTTGAAGACTTAACGTCCTCTGTACATGATTCGTATGAGTCTTTTAAACAGACATGGTCCTCCTGGATGAGATTTATGGACACGGATGTATATAAAGATAGTAGAGGTTTGTAATAGATTTGGCGGAGCTCTACTGGTGATGCAGACGTGCGCCTTTGGCCCCGGGGGGGGAGGGGAGGAGGTTGCTTTCTACCTGCCCACCACTTCTCCTCTCCCACGCATCCCTTTTCACCTCCCTCTCTTGTTTCCCCCCCCCCTCTCCCCTGCTCTCCTTTCCACTCTCTTTCTTTATACCATTGATTAACGTTCATGTCCTCAGTTATGTTTCGCAATAACTGGACATTTGATCTACTAGTGGTGCTGATGAGATGTCCAGATTGATACTTCTTTCATATGATGTCATACACCCGCTGTGTATAGTGGAAGACATATGGTTTTACTTTTTCTGTTTCATGTATATCGTTTGGAAATTAAAATAAAATAAAAATAAAGAATTAAAAAAAAAAAAAGAAAACTTTCCCTGTCCTTCCTTATATACTCACTCCTCACCTTTCTTTTGCTTTTTACCATGTTCCTTTCTTATTATTATCGAGTGCAAACAGAAGTAGAAATATCTTTTTCACATGCAGTGGTAGAAAAATTATTTCCATTCGGAGAGTAGAGAGATGAAACTGAATAGAAGGAGACACAGATTAAATATTAGAAAAAAAATGTTTTAACAGGGAGGGTGATCAATGGGTTGAACAAGCTGCCATGAAAGGTAGTGAGCTTGCCTTCAATGGAAGTCTTCAAACAGAGGCTGGACAGACATTTTTCTGGGCTGATTTAGTGAATCCGGCTTTGAGCAGGGGGTTGGACCTGATAACCCAGGAAGTCCCTTCCAACTCTACTATTCTATGATTCTATGATTCTGAGAAGGGTGGGTGATCAATGGGTTGAACAAGCTGCCATGAAAGGTAGTGAGCTTGCCTTCAATGGAAGTCTTCAAACAGAGGCTGGACATACATCTGTCTGGGATGACATAGTGAATCCTGCTTTGAGTAGGGGGTTGGACCAGATGACCCAGGAGGTCCCTTCCAACTCTACTATTCTATGATTTTATGATTCAGAGAAACCACATGTAGATTATCACATATTCCTTTTCATGATGAAGAGAAATCTTATGACAATATCCACCCAAGTTAAAAAACACTTTCCAGAAAGTGTTTCAGTATCTAAGTCTACCATAAAAAAAGACTTCATGAGAACAAAGAAGGCTAACCACAAGGTGCAAACCAATAATCAACCTTAAAAATACAAAGGCCAGATTAGACTTTGTCAAAAAACATCTAGATAATGGATCACAAAATACTAAATAGTTTAAAGATAGATATGGTAATAAGAACAAATGAAAATATTGGAAATGTCTCTAATAAATGTAATTACCGTATATACTCGTGTATAAGCCGAGTTTTTCAGCCCAAAATTTGGGCTGAAAAGTCTCCCCCTCGGCTTATACACGAGTCACTACGGTGGTGGGGGCTGTGGAGGCTGCAGGAGGCGGGGGGAGGCTGCTGTATGAGCGGCCCCGTCACGTGGGGCCGCTCATTAAATATGCACTGCTTCCCCCTGTCAATCAGCGGCAGGGGGAAGCAGTGCATATAGCCCCCAAATGCTGGCACTCGCCCCCCCTTGTAAGGGCCCCCCCCCCCGCTGGTTATATTACCATCCCGGACTTCTGATCAGCGCCGCTCCTCGGCGCTCTGTCCTCGGTGCTCCGTCCGTCCTGCTACATCCGGGATCTCCGGCCGTCGCAGGCATATGACGTCATCGCGCAACGGCCGGGGATCCCGGATGTAGCAGGACGGGAGCAGCGAGGACAGAGCGCCGAGGAGCGGCGCTGAGCAGAAGTCCGGGATGGTAAGAGAAGCGGGGGATCCCTTGCAAGGGGGGGTGAGTGCCAGCATTTGGGGGCTGCTGGGTAACCCCTGGGGGCTGCTGGGTACCCCCAGGGGGCTGCTGGGTACCCCCTGGGGGCTGCTGGGTACCCCCTGGGGGCTGCTATATGTACCCCCGGGGGCCTGCTGTTTGTACCCCTGGGGGCCTGCTGTATATACCCCTGGGGGCCTGCTGTGAATACCCCTGGGGCCCTGCTGTATATACTCCTGGGGGCCTGCTGAATACCCCTGGGGGCCTGCTGTATACCACTGGGGCTGCTGTATACTACCACTGGGGCTGCTATATACTACCACTGGGGCTGCTATATACTACCACTGGGGCTGCTGTATATTACCACTGGGGCTGCTATATACTACCACTGGGGCTGCTGTATACTACCACTGGGGCTGCTATATACTACCACTGGGCTGCTATATACTACCACTGGGGCTGCTGTATACTACCACTGGGGCTGCTATATACTACCACTGGGGCTGCAGTATACTACCACTGGGGCTGCTGTATACTACCACTGGGGCTGCTGTATACTACCACTGGGGCTGCTATATACTACCACTGGGGCTGCTGTATACTACCACTGGGGCTGCTATATACTACCACTGGGGCTGCTGTATACTACCACTGGGGCTGCTGGGGCTGCTATATACTACCACTGGGGCTGCTGTATACTACCACTGGGGCTGCTGTATACTACCACTGGGGAGGCCTGTATACCACGGGGGGGCCTGTATACCACACTGCTGGGGGCTGTATACCTGTGCTGGGGTCCACCCTCGGCTTATACACGAGTCAATAGGTTTTTCCAGATTTTTGGGGCAAAAGTAGGGGGGTCGGCTTATACACGGGTCGGCTTATACACGAGTATATACGGTACTTAAAACAAAAATCTAAAGAAGCTGTCCTAGTTCTGGAAAAGCAATCTTTATACAGATGAAACTATATCAACCTGCACCAGAATGATCGGGAGAAAAAGAATGGACAAGATTTGGAATGGCTCATGATCAAAAGAACCCTATATCCTATACACTTTTTTATTTACATGTATGTGTCTTCAGAATCTGTGTCATTATCAGCCTGATGAAGGGGCCACAGTGTTCCGAAAGCTTGCTATGTTTACCATCTTTTCATTTAGCCATTAAAAACGTATCAACCACTGAGAACTCTCAGATTCTAATATTTTTCCCTATTTCCTATGTAAAACATGGTGGAGGTAATATGATTACATGAATACTAAGTCACATGGTTGATTGGAAGGTACTTAACAGTACAGATGGACAAGGACCCAAAACATATTGCAGAAGCAACCCATGAGTTTTTAAGGTAAAAATTGGAATATTTTGCAGTGACCGAGTGAATCACCAGATCTCAACCCCATCGAGCTGCATTTCACATGCTTAAGACAAAATTTAGGGCAGAGAGAGCCAGAAACAAGCAACTTGAGGTTAATTGAGGTCAGCTGTAGAAAAAACTTGGAAAAGCTTCCCAAAAGAGGAAACCCAGCATTTGGTTACATCCATGGCTTCCAGACTTCAGACAGTCATTGTCTGCAAAGGATTCTCTACAAAGTATTAAAAATACACATTTTATTTATAGCAAAGTTAAATTCTCCATTTATATTTAAGCCTCTGAAATGAGGACGCTTTGTAAAAAAAAAAATTGCTAAACGTTTCATAGGAAATTTTTCTTCAACCCCTTTAATTAAACCTGAAAGTCTACACTTCACTTGCATCTTGGTTGTTTTGTTTTAAATAAAAAATAGTGGCATGTTGAGCCCAAATCATGACGATCCGGCAGTGTCAAAATATTTCAGGACCTAACTGTCTATTTACTATATTGATGATATTATACAGGAATTGTGCAAAGACTTCTAAAGTTCTTGGGTAACAAACCAAAGAACAAAGGCAGAACAATAAATAGTTCTGTAAAAATAGTCAGCAATGTACCAAAAATAAAGGCATAACAAAAAATGAGAAATGACACCAGTTATGAAAACGAGATGTTTGCTTTTAAAAATACAGAACATTAGACCAATAATGTATCATAAATATGCCTGACAGCTCATTACTTACATCTAACTTCAAGTGATGTGACAAATGACATTTCATTTTCATTTGCTGCTGGTATTATGGTTTTCTGTGCAACTGCTGGAATAACAGTGAATAATTGCAATTCTTACTCCTCTGATGGTGGATTTACACGTTTCAATATCGTTGCGATATCGCAACTCAATGGCGCGGGAGCGCGCATTTCGTACTCGTTTCTCCCGCATCGCATCGGAGGTTTACACGCTGCGATATCAGAATACAACATCCGTGCGATGTCTACGCCCCCCAACCCAGGATCGAACATTTAACATGGGAGTGAATGGGTGACGTAGAACATCGCATCGTAGTTGGGCGTTTACACAGCACGATTCGGCTCCAATCTCCCTTCAATATCGGGGCATTGAATAGCACGCTCATTCAATCCCCGATATTGCATTGACATCGTTCCTGCATCGTATTGGACGTTCACACCATACAACGCAGGAACGATATCGGCTCCAACGATTGAACCACGTGACTTTTCATTGAAATCGTACTACGATATCGCAACGTGTAAACCTGCCATCAGAATAAATCACTGCTTGGTCCAAAATGGATTAAAGATGATTTCCTATTAGTACAACAAAAACAAAGTCACTGTTTTTGATGGCAGCTACGTCTAGTCTCCTGACATCAGTAGAAACAGCAATATGCAAGGGCATAGTAAGGTGCAACTGAGAGATATGTGACTAATTGCCCTAGGTGTTGGGCACCACACAGGCAAAACTAGCCATACTGCCTTCGCCAACGGATGCAGGGCTAGAGTATTAGGCTTAACCATGAAATCTCTATTTATTTTGTAGCATCTAGACTGTCCATGTATTCTTTATTGTTCCTATACGTTTACTGAAAGAATGCTCTGATTTTTTTGACTATGTCATGTGTATGACAAAGGGTCAAAGGCGGTGTCACCCTGTTGCCCAATGGATAACTTTATGTTTTCCATGTCTACTGGGAAACTGTATGTTACATAACGTGTATATGTCTCTTTACTGGCTAAAGGTAAAGGCTGCTCTTTGGGCCCCCTTAGCCAGAGGTTATTGGTTCCTTGTGGGTGGGCAGAGTCAATTAAAAAGGCGTTGTAACATAGAAGACAGAAGACAGCTGTACTCCAACAGACCGCCAGCTGCAGGTTTGAGAAGATGTCACACTGTGGGGGAACGATGGACAGTGAGTAAAATTATCTGTCTGCTGCCACCAGCTGGGATATTCATTGCTCCTTGTGAAAAGTAGTGTATATCCAATTTCTTTAATGTATAGAAAAATATAGAGCAGCACCTCCACAACAATGGGTGCAAATCAGTTACGGCAATATTTTTTTTGCCCAAGTTATACACACCATAAAAAAACTGCTGCACTCCTGTTATGGTTAATATTTTGTATCTTATTTTAATTATCATTTAAGCAATTTATATATTTTGATAACTTGTATCAGATCTGTATTAGATCTGTGATGAAAGAAGAAAAACCAATATTGTTGAAGTGAACTGAAACTGCCTTATAGAAAAGTATCTATTGTCCTTTTGTGTTGCTGCATTTTTGTGACCATGTTCAGCAATATCTGTATCTCACGAAACTTGTTGATAATTGCTAAGTCATCCTATTGTATTTCATGTATAAATACAAGTATGCTGGCAGGGTCTTTTTTAGACCGTCAGACAGACTGAATACTGGCTGTGTGTGCTTGTTCTCTGATCGATCGACATATCTGAATATGGACCAGAACTGGCAGATGTAGAGACCCCTTGTGTCTCACTCCAAATTTGCTCTCCCAAGAAAGGGGTTTCCACAGCACTCTTTTATTGTGGATTATATCGCCTTTATTAGGCCTTCAGGAGAGATGACGATGTTTCGGTTTCAAACAACCCTCATCCAGCACAGAAGCATGAACTATTTCGTGATAACAGGAAGATTATAATGATTATCCTAATAATAGCATAATTCAGAGGCTGAATAAACAGTAACAATAAGGGGATGAACCTGGTATCTCAAAAGAAAATAGAAACAACATTCCAACATTATTACATAACCATTAGACTTAAACATTAACATCACCATTCTCGCCTCATGTTTCTTCAGACGATTCCATCAGTATGATACAATAGTAATTATAATGAACTAAGCCAAGCAAGCTATTTCCTTCCTTCTTTTTTATTTTTGATGTAAGATAATATGCCTTTCAGACTTTAAGACCCTTCAAAGTTGAGAACACTGTGGAATTATTACATTGACTCAGAAGTAAAATGTTCCTGAAAAATTAGAGATGTTTACAAGTATCAATGTATCTCTTATAGGCTGCTATCACATCAGCGGTAATTGCTGATTGCGGCAGTCGTGGTGAAAAAAACGCAACTGCCGCGATTACCGCATAACGGCCGCACCTGCAGTTCACTTGCGGCAAACCCCATGCAATGTCTATGGGGCTTGGGGCAGGTGCGGCAAGTGCGGTACAGTTGCGGTTTCGGCACTTGCGGCAAATGCGGTCGCGAGAAAACCGTGGCTGATCGTGTTTTTTTCGCTGCCGCATCTGCCGCAAGTGCCGAAACCGCAACTGCACTTGCTGCACCTCCCCAAGCCCCATAGACATTGCATGGGGCTTGCCGCAAGTGAACCGCAAGTGCGGCCGTTATGTGGTAATCACGGCAGTTGCGTTTTTTTCACCGCAACTGCCGCGATCAGCGATTACCGCTCATGTGAAAGGGGCGTTAGATAACTAAGTTAGGCAAAGTCTGTTTACAGTATACCTCCTTTATCCGTTCGGTTTTCTACAGTTTTGAATACTGCACAAATATTAATGCTCTTTATCTCTATAAAATCGTAGACACATAGAAGTGTAATATGCCCCCATAAAGTCCAGATGTGTACAAAAAAAGTCTAAAAGTGTTTATACAGAAACAACCTGCTTACAGATTCCTTTTAATTGTTTTTAGTAGCAGTTTAATCTAAAATCAGCATGCTGAAAGGGTTAACACAGATGATTAATGAAGCCTATACTTTGTACAGTATATCACCTGCAATTTTTTTTCAGAAGATTATCGTTACTGGACTTGGTGAACTAGAGGTCAACTAGTCCAGCATGGCCCCTGCTATAATTAGCACCTCACTGTCTATAGACATTTTACATACAGAACCAGGTGTGGGCGGGGGCAGCTTTGTAAGCTCTGCTGCATTGCCATATCTAAAAACTCTCATTGCATCAGAACCGCTGCACCCAGTAAACTAAGTGATACATTGTTGGATTTAGAGTGTCTTTGTCTACATCTCAATGCTCTCAAATGAGGTATTAAACACTTGCTGACAGAGAATCAAAGTGAGAAAAAAACACTACTCAAATTGTCTTTAAGTAATTTTTTACACACATCTAAAATGTGACTGTCAATCAGTGACTGTTGGGGATAGTGATTGTCTGCAGAGGTCACATGTTGTTTCTTGTAATCAGTGAAGCAGAGGACAGGTTTCATGAGACAAGCTATATTTCCTTTTTTTGTTTTACATTTGCAATCCTTTAACTATTTTTCAGAAGTGTGATAGCTCTTTAACAATTTATTTAGATGGCCATAATATACAGTACTGTACCTATGTTTCCTGTCTTAAAATGTGTGATTAGAAGGCATATTCTTAAATAACAAAGTTTTCCAAGATGTAGCTTAAGCATCACAGGATATAATGTTTGACTATATTGTAAATATATAGACACTGTTTATAAGACTGCAAGAAATAGCTTATTTCCTTCTCCCCATTGAAGAAAGATTTATACATAGGGTGACAGTTCATACACAGTAATAGGGGTTATTCACTAAGTTGCTAGTGATCAAGGTAGCAACAGGAATGAGGCTATGGTAACATTCGCGGTTTTGTTTTAAAACCCAGATCCAGATTTGACCATTTAAAATGGTCAAAACCGGATCCGCAGCCATAGGCTGCAATAGAAAAACTGGATTGGACTTAATGCAATCCGGTTACCGCATCCGATTTTGCAGCCTGCGGTAAAAATCATGCAGGCTGCATTTTTCAGAGCGGTTGGAAAACTGGATCCGTTTATTTTTATAATAGCCGCCTATGGCAATCGGATCCAGTACCGCAAGGTACATGAATGCCTTGCGGTATCGGATCTGGTTTTTGGTGCCACAATGTTTTCTCATTGCAGATCTGAATCCATTACTGGATCCACATCTACAATGTGATGAAAAATGTGATGACACATGGTAATACCGGATCCGGTAATGGATGCGGTTAACGGATTGTGCCTTCCAAATGTGACCCTAGCATGATTCTCATTTAAATAGTCCAGCCAGTTTATTAGAACAGCAAAAACCATGAACATACCAAGAACCTTCCATAGGCTAGGGTCACACTTGAGCCCTTGATCTGTTAAACCCATCAGTTTTTTCAACTTAAAACCACCCGATTTTCTCAAATTCTGACGGATCCATAGGCTCCCATGCAAAAAGCACAGTGTCAAAATGCCCTGCTAAAAAGCACTAAGTGTTTTTTGTACTGCACGCAAAAACGCTACTAGCAGCGATTTCTGGTGCAGTAAAAAAAACGCATTGCGTTTTTTTAACATGGGGCTCTATGGGAAATGCATCCGTTAACGCATGGTACATATAGGTATGCATAGCGTTAACGCATAGCATTTTTGGGTTGCAAACATAGCAATCTCCAAAAACGGAATCAGGTTTTCAATAGGCAGAAAAACTGACTGCCAAAGGTGACCCCAGCTGTATAAAGGCAACTTAAATATAACACAGGATTACAGTCCATTTAACTCAGACCTGGGTCCTCCCATATAGGTTCAGATTCACTTCTCCAGAAGTGTCCCAGTGAAAACCATGTGTCTATTGACTGGAGATACTTCAGACCACTTTCCTCTCAGGAGGCTTGGGTAGTGTTCACACACTGACTCCTGTCAGCTGCTCTCAGGAACCTTGTCAAAGAGGGCTCTGTTTCACAGTCCAGCACACCCCATATTAACAACAGTCTCTTTCTCTCTCATTTCTTTTTCTCTTGTTCCCCTTGTTCCACAGACTTAATTTTAATGGGAACCCGTCACCTCCATAAAACCCCCCCTGGCTATCACTACCAGTCCCTGCACCTTCCTATTAATACTCTAACTATCCCTTTCTGTGCTAAATGTGCCTTGTGACTGTATAATAAAACGTTGTTATCACTCACTCAGTAGTATGTTAATGATCCAGGGGGCTACCGTTGCTGACCGCCCTAGGCATCCTCTGTGTCCCGTGGCTGCCTTCTTCATTGTTTATCACGCCTCGATGGGCGTGATATTGACTTCCAAATGTGCGCCCCCATCCTGGCTCGCTCAACTCTGCAGAGAGTTCGGTATGACGCCAAACGCGTAATTTCTGGCACTCCGCAGCAGGACTTCAGGATGCGCAGTTCGCATGCTCTATGAAGGACATTACATCAGCTCATCATCTGCTTGTGGCACTACAGATACCAGCAAAATCTTCTGCTTTACACCATAGAGGACAAACATCTCTGTAATATATATCGGCTATTCACAATGCAGCTAGTCACCAAAATAGAATAGCAAAAATGTTTTCACATTAAATAAATTTGACACTGATTTGAACTTATAAAGATAAAAAGAGTCGATACATTACATTATGTCACATCTAATGTCAAACAGGGATCCCAAAGTTCTCTGTAGAAAAGGAGCAGTAGTTCACAAGCATGACCATCACGCCACTCACTTCTGTAGAAGGGATGATATAGATGGCTTTAGAAAATAGGAATAGTGGAAAAGCCATAAAGAAATTAAGGAATCCAGAAAAGAGTGATAAAGAGCTGGAATCAAATGCCGCGCTGACCACAAGGATAAACACAGAGTAAATCACCCACTCTGTTTATTTTGCCTACACGTGTTTCGAGGCTCATAGCCACTTCCTCTATGTTTATCCTTGTGGTCAGCGCGGCATTTGATTCCAGCTCTTTATCACTCTTTTCTGGATTCTTCAGTTCTCAGCTGGGAGCCTGCAGCGACCATCTGCGTGCTTTTATTGTAGTTGTTACACTCACAACTACATCAGGTGAGTTTAACCATTTGGGATCTGAGGGACCTGTATAATAGCAATACTACTCTATGTGCGCTTCCTTTCTCTTTTAATTTAATAAAGAAATTATAAACATAAAGAATGCATTGTTTATTTTCTGACATTGTCTTCATTTTAATGTACATTTGGCTCAGTTTTTTTTTATTAAATGCAGCAGTAAGATGTATATTTTTTCATGCATAGACTTCTTTAAAGGACTGAGAAGAACACATTAAAAACATGTTAAAAATACCGTATATACTCGTGTATAAGCCAACCCGTGTATAAGTCGACCCCCTACTTTTGCCCCCAAAACCTGGGAAAACCTATGGACTCGTGTATAAGCCGAGGGTGGACCCCAGCACAAGTATACAGCCCCCAGCAGTGTGGTATACAGGCCCCCCCAGTGGTAGTATACAGCAGCCTCCCCAGTGGCATATACAGGCCCCAGCAGTATACACAGCAGCCCCAGTGGTATACAGCAGCCTCCCCAGTGGTATATACAGACCCCACCAGTATATACAGCAGCCCCAGTGGTATACAGGCCCCAGCAGTATATACAGCATCCCCAGTGGTGATACAGGCCCCAGTAGTACATACAGCAGCCTCCCCAGTGGTATATACAGACCCCACCAGTACTGTATATACAGCATCCCCAGTGGTATACAGGCCCCAGTAGTATATACAGCAGCCCCAGTGGTATACAGCAGCCTCCCCAGTGGTATATACAGACCCCACCAGTATATACAGCAGCCCCAGTGGTATACAGGCCCCAGCAGTATATACAGCAGCCCCAGTGGTATACAGGCCCCAGCAGTATATACAGAGCCTCCCCAGTGGTATATACAGACCCCACCAGTATATACAGCAGCCCCAGTGGTATACAGGCCCCAGCAGTATTTACAGCAGCCCCAATGGTATACAGGCCCCAGCAGTATATACAGCAGCCCCAGTGGTATACAGCAGCCTCCCCAGTGGTATATACAGGCCCCAGCAGTATATACAGCAGCCCCAGTGGTATATAGCAGCCCCAGTGGTGTGGTATACAGCAGCCCCAGGGGTATATAACAGCCCCAGGGGTATATAGCAGCCCCAGGGGTATATAGCAGCCTCAGGGGTATATAGCAGCCCCAGGGGTATATAGCAGCCCCAGGGGTGTGGTATACAGCAGCCCCAGGGGTATATAACAGCCTCAGGGGTATATAGCAGTCCCAGGGGTATATAGCAGCTCCAGGGGTATACAGCAGCCCCAGGGGTATACAGCAGCCCCAGGGGTATATAGCAGCCCCAGGGGTATACAGGCCCCCAAATGCTGGCACTCGCCCCCCCTCCTTGTAAGGGCCCCCCCCCCGCTGCTAAACTTACCAACCCTGGTCTTCTGCACAGCGCCGGTCTTCTGTGCTCCGTCCTCGCTGCTCCCGTCGTCGCTGCATCCGGGATCCCCGGCCATCGCACGATGACGTCATATGCCTGTGACGGCTGGGGATCCCAGATGCAGCCGGACGGGAGCAGCGTGGACGGAGCAACGAGGACCAGCGTGTGCAGAAGACCGGGGATGGTAAGATAAGCAGCGGGGGGGCCTTAAACAGAGGGGGGGCGAGTGCCAGCATTTGGGGGCCAGATATGCACAGCTTCCCCCTGCTGCTGATTGACAGGGGAAAGCAGTGCATATATAATGAGCGGCCCCACGTGATGGGGTGCTCCTACAGCAGCCTCCCCCCGCCTCCTCCAGCCTCCCCAGCCCCGGACCACCGTATTGACCCGTGTATAAGCCGAGGGGGAGAAAAACTCGGCTTATACACGAGTATATATGGTAAATTAAAGAGGTCAAATAAAAACCCTTGTAAATTAAAAAGACATATTTGCTTTGTTTGGCTTCATTTCTTCAATTTCTAACTATGAAACGTATGGCAGAATTTCGATGTCCATGTTAACCAACCAATGTGTTTTTTCCAGAAACATATTCATTCTCGATCACATCTTGTGTGTCTAGTATTGCTCTTGGGCTCTTTCAAGTGATTTTTTTACTTTAAGGAAGACCTTTCACCAGTATTTGTGTTTTAAACTGGCTATAACATATAATATCATATGCTGAACTTAATAAAAATATGTTCTATTTTTAAATTTCTCATCTATCTTTGAGATATTAGCTTGTAAAATTTAGATTCTATTTTCCCCCTCAACCACAGTGGTGTTAGCATAGATGCATCTCTAGGGATAGTTATTTTTCCACTGCATGACATTGACAAAACATAAGCAGGAGGTTAGGCGCCCCTGCAACCAGGTGGCCACAGGGTGAACTGTGATTATGGGCAACGCATGCGTTAACGCATTGGCCATATTGAAGCATGCATTAACGGATGCATTTTTCATTTTCAGCTTTTTTTCCACAGAAATCAGTGAGGTCATAGGTCACGTGACCTGTGCATCCCATATATTGGGGATTGAATCAAGGAATTGTGCCCTTGCCCCTAGGTGTGCCACACCAAGTAGCTGAATCATTTCCATCAAGGTATGTACACATGTGTGTCACATGTTCTTATCATGTATATTGCAATTCAACATACTAAACATACAGTTGTGGCCAAAAGTATTGACACCCTGCAATTCTGTCAGATAATACTCAGTTTCTTGCTGAAAATGATTGCAATCACAAATTCTTTGGTATTATTATCTTCATTTAATTTGTCTTCAATGAAAAAGCACAAAAAAGAATTGTCCTGAAGCCAAATTGGATATACTGTAATTCCACACCAAACATAAAAAAGGGGGTGGACAAAAATATTGGCACTGTTAGAAAAATCATGTGATGCTTCTCTAATTTGTGTAATTAACAGCACCTGTAACTTACCTGTGGCATCTAACCGGTGTTAGCAATAACTAAATCACAGTTACAGCCAGTTGACATGGATTAACGTTGACTCAACCTCTGTCCTGTGTCCTTGTGTGTACCACATTGAGCATGGAGAAAAGAAAGAAGACCAAAGAACTGTCTGAGGACTTGAGAAACCAAATTGTGAGGAAGCATGAGCAATCTCAAGGCTACAAGTCCATCTCCAAAGACCTGAATGTTCCTGTGTCTACCGTGCGCAGTGTCATCAAGATGTTTAAAGCCCATGGCACTGTGGCTAACCTCCCTAAATGTGGACGGAAAAGAAAAATTGACGAGAGATTTCAATGCAAGATTGTGCTGATGGTGGATAAAGAACCTGTACTAACATCCAAACAAGTTCAAGCTGCCCTGCAGTCCGAGGGTACAGCAGTGTCAACCTGTACTATCCGTCGGCATCTGAATGAAAAGGGACTGTATGGTAGAACACCCAGGAAGACTCCATTTCTTACCCCGAGACATAAAAAAGCCAGGCTGAAGTTTGCCAAAACTTACCTGAGAAAGCCTAAAACGTTTTGGAAGAATGTTCTCTGGTCAGATGAGACAAAGTATAGCTTTTTGGGCAAAGGCATCAACATAGAGTTTACAGGAGAAAAAAGAGGCATTCAAAGAAAAGAACACGGTCCCTACAGTCAAACATGGCGGAGGTTCCCTGATGTTTTGGGGTTGCTTTGCTGCCTCTGGCACTGGACTGCTTGACCGTGTGCATGGCATTATGAAGTCTGAAGACTACCATCAAATTTTGCAGCATAATGTAGGACCCAGTGTAAGAAAGCTGGGTCTCCCTCAGAGGTCATGGGTCTTCCAGCAGGACAATGACCCAAAACACACTTCAAAAAGCACTAGAAAATGGATTGGAGAGAAAGCACTGGAGACTTCTAAGGTGGCCAGCAATGAGTCCAGACCTGAATCCCATAGAACACCTGTGGAGAGATCTAAAAATGGCAGTTTGGAGAAGGCACCCTTCAAATATCAGGGACCTGGAGCAGTTTGCCAAAGAAGAATGGTCTAAAATTCCAGCAGAGCATTGTAAGAAACTCATTGATTGTTACCGGAAGCGTTGATCGCAGTTATTTTGGCTAAAGGTTGCGCAACCAAGTATTAGACTGAGGGTGCCAATACTTTTGTCTGGCCCATTTTTGGAGTTATGTGTGAAATGATCAATGTTTTGCTTTTTGCTTCATTCTCTTTTGTGGTTTCATTGAAGACAACTTAAATGAAGGTAACAATACCAAAGAATTTGTGATTGCAATCATTTTCAGGAAAAAACTGAGTATTATCTGACAGAATTGCAGGGGTGTCAATACTTTTTGCCACAACTGCATTTAATTTGTCCTCTTTGTGTTACCCACACAGATGTCTGACTCAGACCTGACTGAAGTGGAGACCCTGTCAGACTCTTCTGTGTCTGAGTCATCTGTGAGTATTCTTTAAGTTGTCTTCTGTGTTGTGATTAGTGGGGCTATGCCAATGTGGACAAGTGCAGCCGCCATTTTTTATCCTTTTTTTTTTTGTTTTTCATTGCTTTAAAAATGTCTGAAGAAACATGTATGTCACATTAGTCACCTGATGTGTTTGCTGCCCAGAAATACAGTACAGACCAAATGTTTGGGCACACCTTCTCATTCAAAGAGGTTTCTTTATTTTTATGACTATTAGTGATGGGCAAGTCCTAAATTACTCGGATTAGGTCTCAGTGTGGGTTATAGGCTTGAAGGAAGAGGTGGGTCTTCAGGTTTTTCTTGAAGGATCCCAGGGTAGGGGAGTGTCTGATGTGGTGTGGGAGAGAGTTCCAGAGTATGGCGGATGCACGAGAGAAGTCTTGTATGCAGTTGTGAGAGGTGGAGATGCGGGGGGAGAAGAGAAGGAGTTCTTGAGAGGAGCACAGATTGCATGAGGGGTGGTATCAGGAGACCAAGTCGAAGATGTATAGAGGGGACAGGTTGTGGATGGCCTTGTATGTCAGGGTTAGGGTTTTGAACTGAGATCTGTGGGAAGTAGGGAGCCAGTGGAGGGCTTGGCAGAGGGGGGAGACGGGGGAGTAACAGGGTGACAGGTGGATGAGTCGGGCAGCGGAATTGAGGATGGTTCGGTAGGGTGCAAGGGAGGAAGCGGGGTGGCCAGTGAACAGGAGATTGCAATAGTTAAGGCTGGAGATAATGAGGGCGTGGACAAGCGTTTTGGCAGTGTCATGGTCAAGGAAGGAGCGTATCCATGAGATTTTTTTAAGCTGGAGGTGGCAGGAGATGGTGAGGGCCTGGATGTGTGGCTTGAAGGAGAGGGCAGAGTCGAGGATTACACCGAGGCACTTGGCATGGGGGACGGGTGAGAGTGTGCAATCGTTGACAGTGATGGTTAGGTTGGGTAGGAGGGAAGATGATGAACTCTGTTTTATCCATGTTGAGTTTGAGAAAATGAGCAGGGAAGAAGAATGAGATGGAGGACAGGCAGTGTGGGATTATAAATAGCAGGGAGGTGATGTCAGGGCCGGAGAGCTAGAGTTGGGTGTCGTCAGCATAGAGGTGGTATTGGAGGCCGTGGGACTTGATGAGTTGGGCTGAGGGTGTAGATGGAGAAGAGTAAGGGTCCCAGGACTGAGCCTTGCGCAACTCCAACAGATAGGGGGTGGGGCGAGGAGGTGGTATGGGAGTGGGTGACGCTGAAGGTCCGGTCTGTTAGATACGAGGAGATCCAGGAGAGGGCTAGGTCAATGATGCCAAGGGATTCTAGAATTTGAAGCTGGAGGGAGTGGTCGACTGTGTCGAAGGCAGCAGAAAGGTTGAGGAGGAGAAGGATGGAGTAGTGTCGCTTGCTCTTGGTGGTCAGTAGGTCGTTGGTGACTTTGGTTAGGGCTATTTCGGTGGAGTGGTGGGGTCGGAAACCGAATTGCAGGCGGTCAAAGAGGGAGCACGAGGAGAGATGGGAGGACAGTTCGGAGTAGACATGTTGCTCAAGCAATTTTGAGGCGAAGGGGAGGAGAGATATGGGACTATAGTTGAAGACTGTTGCGGGGTCGAGGGAGGGTTTTTTGAGGATGGGTGTGATGAGGGCATGTTTGAAGGATGAGGGAAAGACGCCGGTGGTAAGTGATATGTTGAAGAGATGGGTTAGGGCGGGGATAAGAACAGTGGGGAGGTTAGGGATGAGATGGGAGGGGAGAGGGTCGAGGTCACAAGTGGTGAGGTGTGATCGTGCTAGAAGGGAGGAGAGATGCACTTCAATCATGGAGGGGAAGTTTTTTTTGGTAGACGGGGGTTGGATGATAAAGAGGGAGGGCCGAGAAGATTGGGAATCGAAGCTTTCTCTGATTTTGTCGATCTTCTGTTTAAAGAAGCTGGCAAAGTCGTCGGCGGTGATGAGGGGAGATGGTGCGGGGGGACGGGAGTAGGGGTTAAAGGTTATGAAAAGTTGCTTGGGATTGTGGGAGAGGGAGCTAATGAGAGACAAGAAAGCTTGTTTTGCGGTGGTCAGTGTCTTGAAGTCGATGAGGGACTGTTTGTACAAAGTGAGGTGCGTTGTGGAGTTGGATTTCTTCCATCTCCGTTCAGCTACCCTGGACATCCGTCGAAGTTTTTTGGTGCTGGCGGTGAGCCAGGGTTGTCGGTGTGCACGGGTTTTGTTGTATGAGAGAGGGGCGGTCTGGTCGAGGGCTGTGGCGAGAGGGGTGTTGTAGAGGATGGCGTCAGCGTCATGAGAGGAGGCTAAGTCAGAAAGAGGGAGGAGGGAGGAGGCAAGTGAGTGGAAGTTAATGAGTTTGAGGTTTCTTCGGGGGTGAGGGAGTTTCCAGAGAGGGGGGAGCATGGCGGGGGGGAGAGGGCGGTGAAGGTCAGCAGGTTGTGGTCGGATAGGAGGGGGTCGAGTTTGCGTGGTTGGTGAGGGAACGGAGGTGGGTGAAGATGAGGTCTAGTGTGTGGCTGTTATTGTGTGTGGCTGAGGAGACACATTGGGAGAGGCCAAAGGAGGAGGTTAGAGAGAGGAGTCTTGAGGCAGCAGCGTGGGGTTTATCAATGGGGATGTTGAAGTCGCCCATGATGGTGGGGATGTCGGAGGAGAGGAGGTGGAGAAGCCAGGTTGTGAAGTGATCGAAGAAGGTGGATGAGGATCCTGGAGGGCGGTAGACGAAAGCCAGTTGAAGGTTGCAGGGGGAGAAGATACGCACGGAGTGCGCCTCGAAGGAGGGGAGGGAGGCAGAGGAGGTGATGTAATTGAGGTAAAGGAGGAGCTGTTGGTCTGGAGTAGGCCAACACCTCCACCGCGGGAGTTGCTGGGGTGGGGGGTGTGGGAGTGGGTGCGTCCACCATAGGAGAGGGCGGCGGTGGAAGTTGTGTCGGAGGGGGTGAGCCATGTTTCATTGATGCCAAGGTAAGAGTTTTTTGGTGATGAAGAGGTCATGGATGAAGGTGAGTTTATTGCATACTGAGCGGGCATTCCAGAGTGCACCAGAGAGTGGAATTGGGGGAGGGGAGGCTTGGGGGATGGGTGTAGGGTTGCAGGGGTTGCGGATGTTAATGGTGAGGAGTGGGCTAGGGGTGATTGTGGGGATGTGTTGGGGGAAACCGGGAATAGGGGAGTTGTCGCCAGCAAGTAGGAGGAGGAGGGAGATGGTCAGGAGGTGGGGGCATGAGAGCTTGCGTGGTGGGAGGGCATGTTTGGAGATAAAGGCTTGGGTGTGGAGGAAGAGTTCAGAGGAGTGGGAGGAGGTAGGATGGAGGGAGAGAGTGTTATTGTGTTGTCGGGAGGAGGGACAGAGAGGGGTTGTAGGAAGTGGAGTAGGATAGGAGTGAGTGTGAAGAGAAGGGAAAACATTGCATGGGGGTATAGGATTCAGTGGGAGTGAGAGGTGGAGCAGGGGGGGTGAGGTGCAGATGGGGAGTGGTGGTGGTGGGGGGCAACAGCAGCTGAGAGGAGGAGGTGTAACCAGAGTTGGGATGGAGGCAGGGAAAGGAGGACAGGAGCAGCAGGAGGGGTGAGATAGAGGCAGGGGTCTGGAGCGATAGGGGACAGGTGCAGCAGGAAGGGTGTGCAAAGCGATGAGTGCCAATCAAGTCCAGGCAATCGCAAATCAAATGGAGGTGTACAGAGTCCAGCAGGTGAAGCCGGGTGATGCGGTGCAGTCAGAGACCAGATGTAGGTACAATAGTGGGGATGAGACGCAGCCGTGGACGAGAGGCAGATGCAGCCGTGGATGCGATCAAGTGCTGCTGGGGGCGAGATGCTGAGGTGCAGTCAGGATCCGATGCAGCTGGGGATCAGATGTAGCCAGGGGGGGGTCCATGCGGCAGAGGAGTCACTCAGACACAGATGAGATGATAAATATATATATAGTCAAACAAAAAGATTACACCGGGCACTCCACGTGAATACTAAAGCGGGCTGTCACTCCTGTGACTTACGCAGCTTTCTCTGGTGGTGCTGGCATTCAAAGCAAGTCAATTCAAATCTTATAGAAAACAGAGCCGCACTCACCAATAGTTGATCTTGCAACCTTTTATTCTCAGTTCAGTCCATAGATGTGAACATCAGCAGGGGAGGGAGTGCGGGGACGGAGGACGACGGCCTGCCGTTTCGCGGTCGTGTACCGCTTCGACGGGTCCTCTATAGCGTCTGTCGTCATGTCGGGCTTTAACTAGCCGACATTGACGTCACTACCACTATAGCAAAACAATATAATTTGTGATTAAAATTTACATATAGTATTCCAAAACATAATGCGGAGCGTATACATGCTGATACAATCATTAATTTCAACGACTTTTCATCATAATTTGACTAGAACGTTACTCGCTACCATTGTTGAGCGTCTCGTTACCTTGGTGTTACCGTATTACGTCTAAGTTAGCGGCACTCGTCTCCGAGACTACCAATGTGCCACTAGTACGCGCGACCTCTCGCTAAGGACATATTGTTCAACACAGGTATTACTAGATATCTGAATAGGCATTAATACCCCGCCACTCTGAACTTATTACTCCTCTCCATACAGGACAGGGCGGCTAGGCGAGTGTCTTATTCAATAGCTGTTGTTAGTATTGCTATTAGCATCGTTATTGGGCATAGATAAATGGACATATTAAACAGGGACATAATGAGTGCATATAAAGGGGAAAAAAAACAAAAAAACAAAACAGATTTATATCCTATTTTTATTTATAAGAAAGCTACTAAATCATTTTTATAAATGATTTGGATAATAGAAACTAGGGCATGTGGCCCGTTGGGGCTTAATGATAAAAATGATCTGCACTTATTTAAATTTGCACATCATATGCAACCCCTGCATCATGTGCTACCCCTAGGCTATTCTAAATTTATAGGGGAGCTTGTGCTTAGATCAGGGTCAATTTAGTGTGATTGATTAACGAGTTAAATTAAGACAGCATGGAAACATGCAACCCAGATAAATAAACAGGGTTGCAGGCCACTTTCGCCACAAAAGGAAAACCTAACTCAAAAATGAGCAGCAAGTCGATGTACCTGGCCAACCCAGACAAAGTACCCAGTATATTGGTTACGAACCTCCATTGCTGCCCCAGGAGAGCATACATTGGCATCTTGGAGGTCAATTAATGTGGAATCCCATTCATATGGGTCTACTATGAGGGGGTCTTGGCGGCAAACAAAGTTGTGGAGGCAAACACACGCCTTCACAACTCTATCAACATTGTGAGGGTGCAATTGAATGGTAGTGATGAGGACCCCCCACTTTGCAGCCAATATGCCAAGCGTGCACTCTAACACCAGGTTAATTCGGGCACGGCAATATGTAAAGTTACGTCAGGAATTAGTGAGAGTGCGTCTGGCGTATGGCTTCATGAGAATGACCGACAGTTGGAATGTCTCATCGGCAACTAGCACATAGGGGACATGGGGCGCCATTGTGCCAGGTAAAGCCTTAGTGGTGGTATATTACATTGCCCGTTATACAGGGCTTTCACCATATTGTTGTCCTTAAATACCCTGGAGTTGTTGGTCCGGCCATAGGCACCGATGTCCACCGCGACAAATCTGCCTTAGGCATCCGCTATGGCCATCAATACGATGGAATGAAATTTTTTATATTAAAAAAAATTGTGCCACTGTTTGGTGGCTTGTGAATATGAATATGTTTGGAGTACCGGCTCTGAAGTGGCTCATCTGGCTACAACCCTGAACCGCAAACCCGGAGTGATCGACGACTTTTTAGGAGCACGACCCAACTGCCCTACACCAAGCATGGTCTCCACCAGAATACCAAGTCGGGTAAGCTCCCTTCAGGGTACAGTGGGGATGACTCATCACCCCGAAAGGCTGGTAGCAAGCGGGATCCGTGCAGGGTAGCAGAGCAAGGGACAGAGAGCGTGATAGAGAAGGAACACCAGTGGAGCTTCAAAGGGACACTGCTCATTGCCAAAACCACCCGGTCTACTACTCTGCAACAAGAACTGCATTATTATTTTATTATTATTATTTATTTATATAGCACCATTAATTCCATGGAGCTGTACATGAGAAATTACCTTGTAACCCTGCAGAATTCAGGAGTAAAGTACCCGTTCAGAGTGAGCAACGTGTCAGTGATTTCTTCCTTGAACTGTGATTTACCTGCCTTGCTCCACAGTGACTGTGCTGCCATACTCCACGATTCCTACTTCCAATACCCTGGGGACCCCGCTCCTCCTGTAGGGAGCTACTCCATCTTGCTGCCGCCCCGGAGGTTCCCGCAGCGCCGGTGCCATCACCGGGACCTACAGGTGGTGTCACGAACAAATTATTTATTTTTCTTTTCTTTAGTTTTTCATTATTAATTGACCACCAGGGCCACAGCCTCAGGCACCGCCACCCGTGACCTCCAGACTGCACCTGAGATCTGAGTCCCCTGGCCTGGGTGAGTCACACATACCTAAGGGTCACTACCAATCTCTCTGCTGGGGATATGGCCGGCCGACACCGTCTATCCTGGTGGCAAATGTCATCGCCCACCAGGGCAAGGAGTGCGTCAAATGTAGTCACTGACATCCGGAGATATTGCTGGAAATTAATCAGGTACGATCTCAATTGATGATACAGTACATGAAAGGACCCATATTGGGGTCTTAGGAAGTTAACCTCAAGTACCCAGAGCCTGCTATGCCTGGCATAAATTAAGGAACAATATAGAAATGATGGTATTTAAAATATGAGCGCTACACAAGGACACTGCACTGATCAGTATTACCTTTAGGCCTTTATTGAAAATTAACAAATGTGAGTCCTCGCCACAACATGTTTCGACACAAATGCGTCTTCCTCAAGTGGATCACTTGAGGAAGATGCATTTGTGTCGAAACATGTTGTGGCGAGGACTCACATTTGTTAATTTTCAATAAAGGCCTAAAGGTTATACTGATCAGTGCAGTGTCCTTGTGTAGCGCTCATATTTTAAATACCACCGTTTCTATATTGTTCCTTAATTTATCCTCCCTGTTGGGAGTGTGGTGGAAGAGAGCAGCTCTGCACACAAGGACCTGGCTGGTTTAATAGACACGTGATTGATCTCGGACCTGGAGAAGCGAGTTGGAGCTGGACAATCACTTTGGAACCAGGAACCGGCGAGTAAAGGTCTCGGACCCCTTCCTCACCACTGAGCCTACAATCTGGTTGTGCAGAGACGGCACAACCAGAAAAGGTGAGTGAGGAATTAATATAACGGAGAATTTAATCTGCATTTAGCAAACAGTGTGGCGCAACCGAAAATTTTTTGTTTTATATGCTATGCCTGGCATGTCACAACTGCTGGCGACGTAAAGCCAGGAAGCACAGCTCAAGGAAAATAAGATCTTCCATAATGCACACAGAAAGAGGCGCAATGCAAGCACAAAATGTCAAAATGGCTAATGGCAACACCCCCAAACGATCAGGGCTGTTTACTGGCTGAGGGGTGTAGCTACACAAAAATTAATGGAAAAAACACAAAAAAAACTGACAAAAACCCTTGCATTATCTGTCAATGCTAGTGTTACCGCATGACATATGTGTACCATGCGTTAACACTAGCATTAATTTGGACACAAAAAATGGTAAAAATGCATGAAAAAGCATGCAAAACAAAACGCTTGCACTAAGGCAGGCATCCAAAAAAACTACCCCCAAATAAAACCCTAGACGTAGGGTTGTTCTTTTTTCCTCTGTATGATGCTTCCTGCTTGTGATTAGTTAATATCATACAGGGGGAATGGTAACTGCCCCCAAAGATGAATCTCTGTTATCAACCCTCAAACCTCTTGGTTGAAATGGAAATTCAGGATAAAGGCCCAGTTACACACACAGATAATTGTGCAGAGATTGTTCACAGATCTCTGGTTGCAGTGAAATCATGGACACTTTGCTCCATTTTGTGGCTGTGTACAAACGTAACAATGTGTCCATGATTTCACTGTTACCAGAGATCTGCGAACAATCTCTGCACAACTTTGGGCTTGTCCATACACCTGCGCTTCAGTATTTAGCGCTTTTTGCGCTAAATACTTAGATTTTGGCAGAGAAGCGTGGGTGCGTGTATGCGGCCGCTTTCAGCAGACGCTGTCCCTGGTTACCCGATGTGTATCGTGGTAACCAGTTCATACAGCAGCCTGCATAGTGACCGCTTATTGTGAGCGCACAGGGAAACGCTGTTTGCAGCGTTTCTCTGTGCGCTCTGGATAAGCGGTCACTATGCAGGCTGCTGTATGAACTGGTTACCACGATACACATCGGGTAACCAGGGACAGCGTCTGCTGAAAGCGGTTGCATACAGGCACCTGCGCTTCTCTGCCAAAATCTAAGTATTTAGCGCAAGAAGCGCTAAATACTGAAGCGCAGGTGTGTGGACAAGCCCTATCTGTGTGTGTAACTGGGCCTTAAAAAAAAGATTGAGGCCCCATTCACACACTGCTTTTTTTGCTGCGTATTTTTAAGCACAAGCTCATCACAAACCAGGAGTGGGTGATTAAACATATAAGTGGAGCACGTGTTTCTATTACACCTTTCCTCTGAGTGTGCCACTCCCGGTTTTGATTGTTCCGCTCCTGGCTTTTTTTGAGCTTGTGCGTAAAAATATGCAGCAAAAAAAGCAATGTGTGAATGGGGCCTAAAGGTTCTCTCTGATGCCTCTTGGAATTCAGGTCAGTCCACTACTTAGTAGCTTTATGGCCACTTTACACACACCAACTTATCTGTCCAACTTCTGACCAACTTACTGGTTGCAGTGAAATCATGGACACATTGTTCCATTTGTACACAGCCACAAAATGGAACAATGTACAATGTGTCCATGATTTCACTGCAACCAGTAAGTTGGTCAGAAGTTGGACAGATAAGTTGGTGTGTGTAAAGTGGCCATTAGAGTTTGGAACTACTACTATTAACTATAATCAATACTTTAGAATTTCCATTGTATTACATAAAATGCCTAGCATTAGGTTCAATAATTAAATTATGTTATCAGATTGTTTTTTACAGATTAAAGAGAAGCCAAGAGTTTTAATTAGAAAATAATAAAACAAGCCGTAAAAAATGCTATTATTTTTGTTCTCAAAGATTGCTATTTACAGTTGTGTTTCCAGAGATCTACATGTTTGTCCAAATGCAAATTTTTTACTGTGACATCTGAATCTAACGGGGTATTTTGAAAGCATAACATTTATATCAGATTGAAATGTCACTATACAGCAGCACATTTCTTAGTCAAAAGACCTTCAGGACGCCTATTAATGCACTAGTTCAATACACCAAAATATGTTGTATCACTATGAAATAAATGTCTATAACAAATGATTTAAGTTAACAAAATATATTGGGAAAAGACAAGTTACATACCGTATATACTCGTGTATAAGCCGACCCGTGTATAAGCCGACCCCCCTACTTTTGACTTTTGCCCCCAAAACCTGGGAAAACCTATTGACTCGTGTATAAGCCGAGGGTGGACCCCAGCACAGGTATACAGCCCCCAGCAGTGTGGTATACAGGCCCCCTCAGTGGTATACAGCAGCCTCCCCAGTGGTAGTATACAGCAGCCTCCCCAGTGGTAGTATACAGTAGCCTCCCCAGTGGTATATACAGCAGCCCCAGAGCTGTATACAGCAGCCCCAGAGCTGTATACAGCAGCCCCAGAGGGGTTTATAGCAGCCCCAGAGGGGTATATAGCAGCCCCAGAGGGGTATACAGCAGCCCCAGAGGGGTATACAGCAGCCCCAGAGGGGTATATAGCAGCCCCAGAGGGGTATACAGCAGCCCCAGAGGGGTATATAGCAGCCCCAGAGGGGTATACAGCAGCCCCAGAGGGGTATACAGCAGCCCCAGAGGGGTATATAGCAGCCCCAGAGGGGTATATAGCAGCCCCAGAGGGGTATACAGCAGCCCCAGAGGGGTATATAGCAGCCCCAGAGGGGTATACAGCAGCCCCAGAGGGGTATATAGCAGCCCCAGAGGGGCATATAGCAGCCTCAGAGGGGTATACAGCAGCCCCAGAGGGGTATATAGCAGCCCCAGAGGGGTATACAGCAGCCCCAGAGGGTATATAGCAGCCCCAGAGGGGTATACAGCAGCCCCAGAGGGGTATTTAGCAGCCCCAGAGGGGTATACAGCAGCCCCCGCTGTATACAGCGGTACCCGGCTGTATACAGCCCCCCCGTGGTATACCGGGCCCCCCCTGTGGCAACCTGTAAAGGAAGCGATGATTATACTTATCGGGTCGCTGTCGCCGACGCCGACGCTCTGTCACCGTCCGTCACCGCGCTCCTCCTGGTCTTCATGCTTCCTTCACCGGCGCACAGAAAATGACGTCATTTCCTGTGCGCCGGTGAAGGAAGCATGAAGACCAGGAGGAGCGCGGTGACGGACGGTGACAGAGCGGCGGCGTCGGCGACAGCGACAGCGACCCGATAAGTATAATCATCACTTCCTTTACAGGTTGCCACAGGGGGGGCCCGGTATACCACGGGGGGGGGGCTGTATACAGCCGGGTACCCGTATATACTCGTGTATAAGCCGAGGGGGGACTTTTCAGCACATTTTTTGTGCTGAAAAACTCGGCTTATACACGAGTATATACAGTACTTAATATTTAAGTGTAGAAACCTAAAAATACATTACAAGGCAATTCCAAGATGGATTCCTCTCAGTCAGGGAAACAAAATAATAATCCCGTAGTTGTGTTACCTTTAAATGGTTAACAAAAATATAATAATTGACGATACTTCATCAGGCACTGTATAACAAACTATCTGAAGAAACACAAATATATACATTGTGTATATACCGTATTTACGTTTCTTCAAAGTTTTTTTATATGGTGCTTGATGAATCAATTATTATATTTTTGTTAACCATTTAAAGGTATCACAACTACAAGATTATTATTTTGTTTCACCTACTAAGAGCAATCTATCTTTCTTCAACTGGCTAACACAGTACCAAAGCTTTTTATATTTTAAAACAATTCCAGTAACATCTACTTAAGGGTGGTTTTTCATAAGCGTATTTTTGAATTCGAGGGCATGCAGAAAACACCTGCATGCCCTCAGATTCCCCCACAATGACAAACTGGATGCACCTGATCCCCGTGATGGTGCACCTGTTTGCATATTTCACCGGTATCCAGAGGATGCTAAAAGGCATGCCCTTTAGGTGGAGTGTCATTTTTACTATTTTTATTATTAGCAGTAGTAGTATTATTATCATTTATTTGTATGTAACCGTTAGTTCCATGATGAGATGAGAAAGGGTTACATTCAAAATACAGACATAGGTTACAGTGAACAAATTAAGAATGACAGACTGGTACAGAGGGGAGAGGACCCTGCCCTTGTGGACTTGCATTCTATATGATGATGGGGAGGAGACAGTAGGTTGGGGGTTGCAGCAACTGCGGTGGTGATAAGACTGCTCCAGTGGTGGTGGTGGTGTTGGCAAGATTGCTGCTCCATAGTTCTGGTGATGAAACACCAGCTCCAGTAGCAGTAGGGTCATTGCAGGCTGTAAGCTTTCCTGAAGAGATGGCTTTTCAGGTTCCATCTGAAGGATCTGGGCATGGTGGATAATCGGATGTGTTGGGGCACAGAATTCCAGAGGATGGAGGATCTTCAGTTGGGTGAGGAATGAATGAGTGTGAAGGAGAGAAAGAGGTCTTGGGAGGACCGGAGATAAGTGAGGGAAGATAGAGGGAGATTAGTTCAGAGACATACAAAGAGGACAGGTTATGGATAGCTTTGTAGGTCAGTGTTAGTAGCTTGAACTGGATTCATTGAGGAATTGGGAGCCAGTGAAGAGATTTGCAGAGGAAAGAAACAGGGGAATAGTGAATAGAGAAGTGAATTAGTTGAATGCAGAGTTGAGGATAGATAGGAGAGGTGCAAGCGTGTTAGCAGCAAGGCCACAGATGATGATGTTGCAGTAATCAAGATGGGAGATAATGTGGGCCGGTACAATTATTTTATTAGACTGAAGGCTGAAGAAAGGACGGGTTCTAGAAATATTTACAGTGCCATGTGAAAATATTTGGCCCCCTTGAACTGTTCAACCTTTTGCCACATTTCAGGCTTGAAACAAGTATTTTGGATATACTGTATAGAGGTGTAATGGTGCAAAGTCACTGGTTATCAGTATATGGGTTTATGTGCAGGGGTTTTAAAAGGATTCACTGTATGGTATATGTGTATAAACTTGTGAAAGTAGTAATTGATACTAGTGATGGGTGAATCCTAAATTACTCGGAATCGCTTGACTCTAGCGAGTCCGAGCACAGAACTCGCTACTCGTTGCGAGTCTAGCGAGTCCAATGTTAATGAATGGGGAAGCGAGTAATAGCGAGTAGTGTGAGATTTACAAATCGCAGATGTGTCTCGGAAGCTTCAGCCTGAAGCAATCCTAGTTTTGCCATTTATTTGCATTGAACTCGTTTACTTTTCAAGTAATCGCTGGGAAACTCGCACAGATAAGAGTCCTGTCTGCTCTGTGTGCTGGCTGCCACAGCTCCAGGGTCCTAGAGCCCGCCTGCTGCCTGATGTAGCAGAGCTGAGATTGTTCTCAGTCTGCTCATTCCCTGTGCATAGACATCTATATCTATGCACAGGGGATGTAGCAGAGAGGACATCGCGTTTTGGACTGCGTCGGACGGAAGAGGATTTTTTAAATTAAAGATGGAGTCCCTAATGGCTTTTTTTTTTATTTCTAATAAAAAATTTTCTCTGTGTTGTGTTTTTTTTAAAACAATTTAATAGAAATTCATGGCGGTCATGTCTAATGTTGGCGTGACCGCCATAAATTTCGGGCTTAGGGACAGCTGATAATACAAAGCTGGCCCTAACCTCATTATTACCCAGTGTGCCACCGCCACCAGGGCCGCTGGAAGAGCGGGGTTCAGCGCCAGAGGATGGCGCTTCAATGAACGCGCCATCTTCTGGGGCGGCTGCGGGCTGCAATTTGCAGCGGGGGGTGCCCAGAAAGCTTGGGCATCCCTGTGCTGCGGATTCCAGCCCCCAGCTGCTTAGCTGTACCTGGCTAGACATAGAAATTGCGCGGAGCCCCACGCATTTTTTTTAAATTATTTCATGAAATTCTGAGATTCTGACTCTGAGACTCTGACTCTGAGACTCTGACTCTGAGACTCTGACTCTGACTCTGACTCTGAGACTCTGACTCTGAGACTCTGACTATGAGACTCTGAGACTTTGACTCTGAGACTCTGACTCTGAAATTCATGAAATAATAAAAAAAAAATGCGTGGGGGCTCCGCGCAATTTCTATGTCTAGCCAGGTACAGCTAAGCAGCTGGGGGCTGCAATCCGCAGTGCAGGGATGCCCAAGCTTTCTGGGCACCCCCCGCTGCAAATTGCAGCCCGCAGCCGCCCCAGAAGATGGCGCGTTCATTGAAGCGCCATCCTCTGGCGCTGAACCCCGCTCTTCCAGCGGCCCTGGTGGCGGTGGCACGCTGGGTAATAAAGGGGTTAATACCAGCTTTGTTATACAAGCTGGTATTAAGCCCGAGAATCTTAATGTCAGGCCACGTTTGACCCAGCCACTAAGAATCTCCAATAAAGGGTTAAAAAACACAACATAGAGAAAAATTTTTATTTGAAATAAAAAAAAAAGCCATTAGGGACTCCATCTTTAATTAAAAAAATCCTCTTCCGTCCGACGTAGTCCAAAACGCGATGTCCTCTCTGCTACATCACCTGTGCATAGATATAGATGTCTATGCACAGGGATGAGCAGACTGAGAACAATCTCAGCACTGCTACATCATGTCTGTGAGCAGGCGGGCTCTAGGACCCTGGAGCTGCACAGAGAAGACAGCTGGACTCAGCTTGCAAAGTAACAGCAGTTACTTTGCGAGTTTCCCTGCTATCACTGGCACAGTAGCCGAGTCTAATGCAAACAATGGCAATCCTAGTTTTGTCAGTGTTTGCCATTGATTTGCATTGGACTCGTGCGAGTAAACACTGGGAAACTCGCAGAGTACCGAGTCCTGCGAGTCCCTTACTACTCGCCGAGTAACGAGTCCTAGCGAGTAGATTCGCCCATCCCTAATTGATACACATTGATTATGTAAATGTGATGGTTTAAAAAGAGGCATGTGGGCAGTGACTAGTTGCTAGACAAAAGTCACTTGGTGACTGAAACGTCGCACATGGTCGCCCTGAAGGCCCGAATAAAGGTTTCTACAGAACCTGACGTGGGAGTGCTGCTGTCAATTTTTTCTATTATAGGCTTGAAACAAAGATATAAATTCAAATTTTTTAGTGATGAATCAACAACAAGTGGGACACAATCGTGAAGTGGAACACAATTTATTGGATATTTTAAACTTTTTTATCAAAGAAAAAACTGAAAAGTGGGGCGTGCAATATTATTCGGCCCCTTTACTTTCAGTGCAGCAAACTCACCCCAGAAGTTCAGTGAGGACCTCTGAATGATTCAATGTTGCCGTAAATGACTGGTAATGATCAATAAAATCCACCTGTGTGTAATCAAGATACTGTTGTGGTGAAGTTTAAAGCAGGCTTTGGATAAAAAAAGATTTCCCAAGTTTTAAACATCTCAAGGTGCACTGTGCAAGTGATCATATTGAAATAGAAGAAGTATCAGACCACTGCAAATCTACCAAGACCTGACCGTCCCTCTAAATTTTCATCTCGAACAAGGAGAAGACTGATCAGAGATGCAGCCAAAAGGCCCATGATCACTCTGGATGAACTGCAGGGATCTACAGCTGAGGTGGGAGAGTCTGTCCATAGGACAACAATCAATCGTACACTGCACAAATCTGGCCTTTATGGAAGAGTGGAAAGAAGAAAGTAATTTCTCAAAGATATCCATAAAAAGTCTTGTTTGGTGGGTCTCCCAGGTGGCTTGTGGCAAACTTCAAACTTGTGGAATAAAGTGCTCTTGTCAGATGAAACCAAAAGCAAACTTTTTGGTCACAATGCAAAACGATATGTTTGGCGTAAAAGCAACACAGCTCATCACCTTCAAAACACCATCCCTACTGTCAAACATGGTGGTGACAGCATCATGGTTTGGACCTGCTTTTCTTCAGGAGGGACAGGGAAGATGGTTAAAATTGATGGGAAGATGGACGGAGCCAAATACAGGACCATTCTGGAAGAAAACCTGTTGGAGTCTGCAAAAGACCTGAGACTGGGACGGAGATTTATCTTCCAACAAGACAATTATCCCAAACATAAAGCAAAATCTACAATGGAATGGTTCAAAAATAAATGAATCCAGGGGATAGAATGGCCAAGTCAAAGTCCAGACCTGAAGCTAAATCGAGAATCTGTGGAAAGAGCTGAAAACTGCTGTTCACAAATGCTCTCCATCCAACCTCACTGGGCTCGAGCAGTTTTGCAAGGAAGAATGGACAAGAATTTCAGTTTCGCGATCTGCAAAACTGATAGAGACATACCCCAAGTGACTTGCAACTGTAATCGCAGCAAAAGATGGAGCTACAAAGTATTGATTCAAGGGGGTTGAATAATATTGCACGCCCCACTTTTCAGTTTTTTATTTGCTAAAAAAAGTTTAAAATATCCAATAAATTTCGTTCTACTTCACAATTGTGTCCCACTTGTTGATTCTTCACAAAAAAATAGAATTTATATCTTTATGTTTGAAGCCTGAAATGTGGGAAAAGGTTAAAACGTTCAAGGGGGCCAAACACTTTGACAAGGCACTGTATATTTAGAACATCTAGAACTATGTTTTACACATGCATTGCACATGTGCAGTTCATGGAACACAGACAGATCCACGGGATCCATAGTCCATTTTTTGTGTCACATAAGTCTTCATTGAGATTTCACATGTGGTGCTCTGGATCTGTGTGAATCCATGGCTTCATATTTTGTTTCACAAAGACCAAAATTGCGTCAAGATGCAGATTTTTCCTCCGTTCAAAATATGTGAACACCTGCATCCACACGGATCCAGGGCAAACTGAACAGAACTAGATGCATCCGCAAGTGTTTCCGACCCCATTGAAAGTCCGAAAATAGATGCAGGTGCATCCAGTTTGTGACAGGCTCATTTCACACTGGCATTTGTCATCATCAGTGTGTGTCTAAGTCTCAAGCTTACCATGCAGATTGTCTAGGACAAGTTCTTGCTAGTGGAGCTAAAGAAACCAATTTCCAATTTTTGTTTTATGCTTGGGGCGAGCAGCATTTTCCCACATGGTCTATTCTTGCTTATAAACTCCATTGTACATTCCCAGATGCCAAATATTCTATAAAAAACTGAAGCTAGGTGGCTTGGCAAGACCACATCTTCAGGAGTTCCCATGCTTTCCCTGGCTTCCCGATGCCAAAGTACACCGAGCAACTGACCATCCTACTTGAGTGCAAGGAAACGCAAGGGCTTGAGCACCACCGGTCCCGTGGCACCTGAGGCTGCAACACAGGACATCTCCCACTTCTTCCCAGGCGCCGGTGGAGTAGAAGCTTTGGGTGCCATGGTGGGGTGGCACGAGAGGAGATCAGACATCCCATCAGCAGCAGAGGTGGGCGCGCAGGCACCGGCAGATGAGACCCTGTCGAGCAAAGCTTGAGGTGGTGGGGACAGTCCCCAACATGCAGAGCTGATGCCGCAGTGAGGGCGCAGTCAACAAGATGTAGTGGATGTAGTTTGGTTCAAAAGTTATTGTCAGTTGTGAATTTATGGAACAGCTGGTCATCTTTCAAGGAGTAAGCATTATGTATGTGTTGTCTGATATACTAAGTCTCCATAGCCGATCATTGCATCAGCAGACCTAATTTTTCCATTTCCTCTCTGTAGTGTAACTATCCACAATGTGCTTTGAACGCTGTGTATATTCTTAGCCCTGGTGTTCAAAGAATAATTTCGCTTTTTTCCAAGCTGAACACTATTTCTGGACATGTAACTCAGCCCTCTTGTGAATACCGCATGCTAGTGACATATACTAAACTTTATTGCTGGAAGTCATTTTGTTAGCGCTATACTGATATACATACTTTGGTAATACATTTTGTATTTTTTTTTTATTTACTGCCTTTTCTTAAATCACTAAAAAAAAACTGAATTCTTGAGTTGCTATTTTTATAGTATTTTGTTTGCATTGTTAGCATTATCAAGTATCTGTGAAACCATATTGCATTGTAATAAATTAACTTGCCGACATTCATTTAGGAGGCAAATAAATTTAAACGAAAAAATGTGTGAAGGTGCATAGTTTTTACCGTAATACGGTATGTTACTCCAAAATAGAAAATATTTACAATTGCAATTACCAACTTACATTGCATATACGGTACATTTTCTCCTAATAAATTGACCTAAGATATAAAATAAAAAATGTATATTTCAGATAATGAAGAATGCGTTTAAAATCCTCAATATTGGAGAAAATATAATGGCTGGATTAATATAATTGTCAATGATCTTGTGTTGTAATATTTATTGCAAATCTCAGGCAGTGCAATGAAATGCAGTATTCATGACATTAGATAATTTATTAATTTCATCTCTCACCATGAAGTGAACAGTATTATATTTTACTACTGCAGTCAACTGATTGCATTGAGTTTAGGAATATATTGTCACATATTAAAAATAGCAACCAAATATATATTTTATAAAAATGTCATAGTCATTTCAAAAGATAGCAACATGATATAATTATAAATTTAGCATTTGTAAATATCTACAGTCGATTAAATAAGTACTGAACATGTCAAATGTTAAATAAACAAAAAAGTTGTGAGCCGGCTCACAATGATTTTTATTGAGATGAGTAAAGGTACCTTTACACGCCGCAATATCGCCTGGCGATATGAGGCGATCTAATGTGCGCATGCACGTTTTTCATGGTCGCCTCAGATCGCCAATGGCGGCCTCACAAGCCGCAATTGTGCCCTAAAAGTAAGGCAATGTTTCGCTCCGGAAATCGCCTCACGTACAGCGAAATCAATCCTGCCTAATCCCATCCCCGATTCACATGCCGCAATCTCAAAATGTCGGTGTACAGGTTAAACGCGGTGAAGAGATAGGCGTACCACAGTGGTTTACACAGCGTCCCTTACGCGCGCATTGGACAATGCAACAGCGTTCCAATTGGTGAGCTTGCTCTGGAAGGCTGGCTAATACATAACGCCATTGCCATTGTGTGGTGGGTGCTGGACGGACAGCTCATAAAATATGACGTGGTGTCAATTGACAGCCAATGGGAACACAGTAGCCCACACCAATCAGTTCACAGGGGACGGACTACAGCACGCTGTGGCACGCCTACAGGAAATCAAATGTGACGCTGGTTCCATCACTATCGCCCTATCACACGCCACAACACAAAAATATCGTCTTCATGATTGCGACTGATTTAAGAGCGTGCTCAGGAATCAGGGGCAGGCGGAGGCGTTGGAGGAAATTCAATCACACACTGCAGCTGTGAGGCATTTTCACGGCGATTGCTCCGGGGCGACATATCGCCTTTAGGATTCCCAGGCGATATTGCGACGTTGCACGGTACCATTAAGACTGCTTAGTGCAGTCGAAACGTGTTGACTGGATCATGTCGACCATGTAAATGTTTCTTTAGCATGCACTTATTTTTTAAAGGAAAATCCATTCCTGTTTAACCGGACTCCAATTTTTTCTATTATCCTTGAAATGTAGCCAGGGCGAGGCTGGTGTCTGAGCCCAAGGTGGATGAGCATAGAACAACTGAATTAGCTGTAATCAAGTTTCTATAACTGAACATGTCACCAATTTTTCTAAGCAAATATATTTCTAAAATGCTATGGGCATGAATATCCCCTCTCCAGAAGTCGGTAACAATTTATTATTATTTATTATTTTATGATTTATTTATATAGTGCCATTACATTCCATGGCGCTTTACAAATGAAGAGGGGAGAATGAGGACAAATACAGTATATATGGACAATCAAGTCTTACAGACACTGGAGGGGAGAGAACCCTGTCTATGAGGGCTCACAGTCTACGAGAGCAGGCAAGGAAAAACTAGGAGGGAGAAGCGCTGATCGTGTGACGGTGGAGCGACAGGGTCTCATTGTAGGTTGTAGGCTTGTCGGAAGAGGTGAGTCTTCAGGTTTTTTTATAATTACCAAGGGTAGGCGAGTGTCTGATGTGATGGGGGAGAGAGTTCCAGAGTATGGCGGATGCACGGGAGGAGTTTTGTATGCAGTTGTGAGAGGATGAGATAAGAGGGAAGTAGAGAAGGAGATCTTGGGAAGATCATAGGTTGCATGTGGGCAGGTGTTGGGAGACCATATATATAAGAGATGTATGGGGGACCGTTGATAAATGGCTTTGTATTTCATGGTTAAGGTTTCAAATGGGATCTTTGAGACGTGGGGAGGCAGTGAAGGGCTTGGCGGAGGGGGGAGACATGGGAGTAGTGGGGAGACAGGTGAATTAGTCAAGCTGCAGAGTTTAGGACAGATTGGAGAGTTGTGAGGGAAGAAGCAGGGAGGCCGATGAGCAGGAGGTTGCAGTAGTCAAGGAAGGATATGATGAGAGCATGAACAAGGGTTTTAACAATGTCCTGATGAAGGAAAGAGCAGATCCAGGAAATGTATTTGAGCTGGAGTCGACAGGAGAGGGCGAGGGCTTGGATGTGAGGCTTGAAGGAGAGGGAAGAGTCGAGAGTAACCCTAAGGCACTTGGCATGGGGGACTGGGGAAAGTGATAAGCCGCTGATGAGGATGGATAGGTCTGGTAGAGGGGAGAACGATTTGGGGGGGAGATCATGAACTCTGTTTTGTCCATGGCATTGTTCACACACAATTTGCGTTTTTTTTAGCACTCCTAAAACCACATGCGTTTTTTAGGAGTGCTAAAAAATGTCTCTTGTGTGTCTGAAAGGAAATACAGCCTTTTTGGACTTTGTCATTTTTTCCTCAAAAACAGGCAAAAACGCAAGCGTTAACGCAGGGTGCATAAATGTGCCATTTAAAAATGCATGCCTTTCCCATAGGGCCCCATGTTATAGAAACGCATGCGTTTTTTAGAAAACGCATGCGTTTTTTTAACATGGGGCCCTAAGGGAAACGCATGCGTTAACGCAGGTGCCTATATGTGCCCTGCGTTAACGCATGCGTTTCCCATAGGGGCCCATGTTAAAAAAAAACGCATGCGTTTTTGGGAAACAACCCCTGCGTTTTTTTCCAGCACCCAAAAAAATGCTGCATGCAGCGTTTTTTGGACTGGGGGTAAAAAAACGCAAATGGAGCTGAAAAACGCATGTACACTCAAATGTACCCTGCGTTAAGACACCTGCGTTTTTTTTAACACACCAAAAAACGCAGAGATGGTCAAAAAAACGCATGTGTGTGAACATGGCCCATGTTAAGCTTGAGGAAGCGAGCAGAGAAGAAGGATGAGATGCCAGACAGGCATTGTGGAATTTTGGATAGTAGGGAGGTGATGTCGGCCCACAGAGGTAGATCTTTGTGTTATCAGCAAAGAGATGGTGCTGGAAGCCGTGGGATTCAGTGAGTTGTCCTGTGCCGATGGTGTAGATCAGGGGTGGGGAACTCCAGTCCTCGAGGGCCGCAAACAGTGCAGGTTTTCAGGATTTCCTTAGTATTGCACAGGTGATAACATAATCACTTGCACTGGTGATGATTCCAATCCCTGTGCAATACTAAGGAAATCGTGAAAACCTGAACTGTTTGCGGCCCTCGAGGACTGGAGTTCCCCACCCCTGGTGTAGATGGAGAAGAGTAATGGTCCCAGAACCGAGCCTTGGGGGACGCAGACAGAAAGGGTGTGAGATGAGGAGGAGGTGTGGGAGTGCGTGACGCTGAAAGTCCGCTCTGTTATGTATGGTCCATCCATCCAATCCACACAGGCAAAGAAATCAAACCATAGATATCCAAAAAATTAGTGATGTGTAATATAGGTATGCAATATTTGGGTTTATGAAAATAGTTTAAATTCCAATGACTGATTGTTATGTTTTCTTATAGTAGGCTGAAAGTTGTTGTCTCATCTTTATTTTGCACCTGGCTTCTCATGCTTTTTCATGGCAGGCCTATTGCATCCTGATTGTGCATTTGAAATTGTGTTGGTTAATGGCTTTTTTTGCTGTTTTTTTTTGGTTTTTTTTGCTGTTTTCTTAATGGTGAATTCCGGGGATATAAAAAAATGTTGTGCAATCCCTGCACTCTAAAGGTACCGTCACACAGGGAGATATCGCCGGCGATGTTGCCGGCGATCGCGGGAGCGCGCATCCCTGACAACATCGCCGGGGAGATGTCAGACTGAGCAACTTACCGGCGATGTCGCCGGCTCGTTGCCGCGGCTATCGCTTGCTGGGTTGCCCAGCTACCCAGCGAGTGATAACTCGCAATGTTGGAGATAGGCGGAATCGCCCGCAACATTGCAGGTTGCCGCGTTACACAGGGCGATCAGGCATGATCGCCTGACCAACATCGCCAGGTTTCCCAACATTGTTGGGAAACCTGGCGATGTTACTCAGGCGATTTTTTGCCTGATTATCGCCCTGTCACACGAGGCAACTCTCCGGAACCTGGCCACGCCCCTCAGTTGCCGGCAACATTGCCGGCGATATCTCCCTGTGTGACGGTACCTTAGGGTACCGTCACACGGGGAGATATCGCCGGCGATATTGCGGCGATCTCATGAACGCGCACATCGCTTCTGCATCGCTCGTGAGACGTCACACGTAGCAATATCGCCAGCAACCCAGGGCGATCAGGCGATTCCAGAATCGCCTGAAACAACCTTGAAGCGATGTGTGTTTTTCAGATCGCCGTGTCACACAGCACCACCTCACCGTCAATGTGGCATACAGAATGGATCGCCTGAACACAGACATCGCCTGTGCCATTGCTATCGCCGCGTCACACGGCAGTAGGCATACGGATCGCTCAAGCAACATTGCCTGATTTCCCGACACTGTTGGGAAATCTCTGAACTCAGAAACAGAGATTTATCGCCGTTCAGTTGCCCTGTTACACGCGGCAACGCACAGGCGATGTCGCTTCAACATCGCCTGAACAGGAAGATCTCGGCGACATCGCCGGCGATATCTCCCCGTGTGACGGTACCCTAAAGGTACCTTTACACGAGGGCAACTTTTCTAGGAATTTCATTGGCAACTTACTGGTTGCAGTGAAATCATGGAGACATTGTTCCATTTGTACACAGCAACAAGATAGAACAATGTGTCCATGATTTCACTGCAACCAGTAAGTTGCCAGTGAAATTCCTAGAAACGTTGCCGCGTGTAAAGGTACCATAAAGGTACCGTTACATGCGGCAACGTTTGCAGCGATGTTGCTGGCAATTTCACAGGAGCGAGCACATTTTCCTTGTAGATGCCACACAGGGAGATATTGTAGGCAATGCAACTAGGATGTTGAAAGCAACTTTCGTTCGCTGGGTCTGAGCAACCCAGTGGGCGATCCTTAACATTGTAGTGAATAGGGGAAGTTGCTTTCAACATCGCTAGACTAAACTATACTGCTAAGCTGCCTGTAAAGGTACCGTTACATGGGGCAACATTGCCGGTAACTCACGGGAGCACGCACATTTTGGGCATTTAGCCAAGATTGCTATGGAGATGTTACACGCAGAGACATTGCCGGCAACGCAGCTGGGATATTGAAAGCAACTTTTGCTGCCAGGATCAAACTCAACCCAGCGAGCGATCATTAACATTGCAGTGAATAGGGGAAGTGGCTTTCAACATCGCTCTTGCACTGTCACACAGAGCAATGATAGCAGATCGCCTGAGCAACATCGCCTGGTTTACCAACATGTTGGTAAACCTGGCAACTCCGCTCAAGCAACTTATTGCCGTTGAAATCACCCTGTTACACTTAGCAACGCACTAGCGATGTTGCTTCAACTTCGCCATGCCCCTGAGTTGCCGGCAATGTTGCCCACTGTAACGGTACCTTTAGTCTTTTTTTTTTTTTTCATTTAGTTTGTATTGGAAAAGACATCAAACATCATATGGTAATATAGGTTGCCGCTGAACATTCAATAACAAGAAAAGTTCAGTATAAATGCATTGAAAATAGAAATAGGATATACAAGAAAAAAAGAAATGTAAAAAATAAAAAAGTATCAAAAAACAAAAATACAATGCCCGTGGTGTACTGCGGAGGTATGACATTTCTGTGGATCCACAGCAAGTAGACGCTAAGTCTAGTTGTCCTCCTATCTGAATTGTTAATTTCTGGTACATTTTATTACTTAAGGGAGGCGTTTAACAGGCTTTAGATCGTAATAAGAAGCTTATATAACCAAGAAAGAAGAAGCATGGTAAGCAAGAAGTATAGGAAGTAGAGAAGAAGAAAAAAGGGGGAAGTAGGGGATGGTGGGGGGAGCAGGGCATCCAGGGAAGCCCAGTAGATGTACTCAAATCCCCTCCAAGAACCCATAAAGTCAATCCAGTGGTACCAGGTCGCTCTAAATTGGTCCTGAGAATTGTTTATGATTGATATGACGTCTTCGAGCTTAATCATGCCAACTTTGGCGAACCATAGGGTCATCGTAGGGGAAGTAGCCTTCTTCCATAAAAGTCGGATACATGCCCTTGCTGACATGCTGAAATGGCAAAGGAGCAATCATTTATACATTTTTAATGGGGTTTTGCTATGATGTAAAAGGATGAGGGCGGGATTAAGATCTGTCTTCAAGTTAGAGACCTTATTGATCAGTTTTTGGACATTCTTCCAGAAGGCAGCCCGACTTATGCATTTCCAAAAGATATGGAGCGTACTTCCTTCCTCCTCCCCACAACGCTAACCCAGGGGGCTCACTTACGGGAAAATCGAGTGCAATTTGGTTGGGGTTCTATACTACCTAGTGAGTATTTTAAATCCTGCCTTGAAAAATGGGACGAAATGGAGGATTTGTCTGTTAAGGTACATATCTTTCCCACTGTTTGTTCGATAGTCGGAGCTGTACATCTTCATCCCATTGTGTTTGGGACCTGGGTCTAGAGGGTTCGGGTAGGGGGTGGGGTTTATTAACTAGAAAATAAGTTTGGGATAGTGTGTGTCTGCTCGTACCGATGCCAAAGCACTCCTCCTTGAAGGGAGTCAGTTCCCCAGAAAAGTGGTTCCTTGGAGGTAGTGAGCCCAGGAAGTGGGATATCTGGGTGGCCCTCCAGTTGTTCAAAGCGAGAGGGGATTGAGAACTCATGAGTCCCTTCTCATCTGTCAGGCATGTCTGTTGCTGAAGTTTTTTACCCTGGAGTAGCCCTTACGTAGCCACAAGCAGAAATTGGGGTCTTCCACTGCTGGCGGAAATAGGGGGTTGCCCAGTAACAGGTATAACTGGAACCACTGAGGCAGGATGTGTGTTCTCGCAGCATGCTAATGTGGCACCAATAGTGGGGTGGTCCTTGAGTTTCTTCATACGACTAAATCCTATCCAAGGGGTTCCCTGTAAAGAGACAGTCGAAAAGTCTTGCTCCACTCCCACCCATGCCTTCATTTCTCCATTTTTATACCAGTCTACTATTCTGGTGAGGTGGGTCGCTGGGTAATAAGATTTAAAGTTGGAGAGCGCAGCACCACAGGCAAATTTAGTGCGGTCTTGGAGCTGATGTGTGGTGGGTTGTCTCTCCAAATAAATCTAGATTGTACAGTAGCTAGACTTTTGAGAAAAGACAAGGGAACCCTGATTGGGAGTGCTTGTAGTACATATAAAATTCTGGGAAGGATGTTCATTTTGAAGATTGCACACCTCCCGAACCATGTAAAGATGTTTTTTGTCCATTTCATGCAGTACTTCTGTATAGAGTGCAGGAGTTTGGAATAATTGAGATAGAAAGTCCCTGGGGAGCCTGATACCAAGGTAGTTGATTGAGTCATTGACTCAATTAAAATCAAATGTTCTCTTCAACGGGCTATAGAGGAAAGGATGTGGTTGATATTCAGGGCCTGTGATTTTGAAAGTTAATCCTAAAGTCTGGCCTGGTCAGAGTGAATCAAGGAGGGGAATAAAGGAGCCAGTCATGCTGCTTGCATTTTTGCAGTCTACGTTAAGGAGCGAGATCGGTCTGTAGTTTGGGCAGTGTGCTGGGCCTTTTCCTGTTTTTTGGATGACCGAAATGTGTGCCTGGAGGGAGTCGGTTGGTAAACCAGGTCCCTCGGGGACCGAGTTTAGGTGAGAGACTAGGTGTGGCGAAGGGATCCTTGGAATGTCTTGTAGTAGGGAAGAGACAGTCCGTCCGGCCCTTGAGCTTTCCCTGTGTCATTTCCTTTTATTGTCATTAGGAGTTCATTTTCAGAAAAAGGTCGTTCAGGAAGGTAAGACTCTACTGCAGGAAGAACAGGCAATCCCTAGTCTAGAATGTACGAGTGTATGCGATCTCTGTATTTTGCAGTGTCTTGGCAGTTTTGTCTGTCGAGTAGATGGAATCATAGTAGGTCTTGAAGACCTCGGCGATCTCTGGGATAAGTCGGGTCTTTTTATTTGAGTGGTCAGTAATAGAGGGGACATATGTGTTAGATCTTTGATTTCTCAGTGCTCTAGCCAACGCTCTGCTACTCTTATTTCCCTGCTCGTAATAGAAGCGGTGGTATTTGGTGAACATTGCTTTCATTTTATGGGTTTGGAGGGACTTAAGGGAGTTGCATTTGGCAAACAGGGTTCGCTTCAGGGTATCTGTAGAGGAGTTTTTGTGCGATGCTTCTAAGGCCCTGATCTTTCCCAGTAAGTCTGATATCTCTCCCTTTCCTGCTTTAACCAAGCTCTATTTTGGATGGAAATTTCCCTGACCACACACTTGTGTGGCTCTCAGACCTCACAGGGATCAGCCCCTGCAGTCGCGTTAGTAGTAAAGTTCCAGTTTAAAGTATCTTGGATCTCTGCTTTTGTAGTGGAGTCTTCCAAAAGTGATACATTTAAACGCCAGATGCATTCTTTAGGTCTGAAGGCATACAATAGGATGGATACATTTACAAGCGCATAGTCGGAGAAAAATATATTGCCAATGTAGGCTTAATGGAGGATGGCTATGTCCTGGTGCTGCATGAGGAAGTAATTTAGTCTTGTGTAGACATCATGGAAGGTGGAGTAGAATGAGTACTACACCCAGCGGATAGAGACTAGACACCAAGTGTCGATTCATTGATGTTCGTTTATTTTTGCTAATATGTGTCTTTGCGTAGATCGGGGTGTAGAGTAAAGTTCCTTGGAATGGTCTAGTGTCGGGTCTAAGATTGTGTTGAGATCTCCTCCTAAAATAAAGAGGCCCTCTGCAAAGGATGCTACACAATCTAGGTATTTGGATAGTGCCCTGTCTTGGTCGGTGTTAGGAAGGTATAGGGATTGAAATGTTACCTTTTGTGATGCTATGGTCCTTTGACTAACAGGAAGCAGCCATCTCCATCTACCTGGGAATCCAGCAGTTCCCACAGCACCAATTGTGAGATGACTATACTTGTAGAAGATGGGCAAGTTTGACTCTCATCTCTGCTTAAGCAGAGATATACTTTACCATATGTGCCTAATAATGTTATCAAGGTATGTCAGTCATGGTCTCTGGTGCCGTTTGTGTCTTCATCATGTCAATCACTCCACCGGCTACAATGGATGAGTTAACCCCTTCAGACATGGGTTCTCAAGTGTCCAACCCCCTCACCCCCAAAAGCCTCAGCGTCACGTGTCTGCCATACCAGGAGACACGGATCCTCCCAGCCTTCGTGAACGGTGTATGAGGCTGAGGAGGAAGAAAGAAACAAAAAAAAGGGGGTGAAGGACAGCACATAGAATGTCAGAGAATAGGGTCAGTTCGGATATACTCGGGCCATGGGAATATCTCGCTCATGTAGAATAGGAAGCTGATTCCTTAAATCTCAGGGATTGGGGCCAACCGGGTCATCGGTTTGCCTGTTAGTCTTTTACATTGTTTAGAATTAATATAACTCAGTTATTAACTAATGCTGCTTACCAGTCACCACTCCATAGGGGTCAATACATCACTCCTGAGTGAACACCTCCCCCCCCTCTGCAAAAACTTTCTTTGCCATCCGACACTTCCTAATTCCTCAGTCCACCAAGTGGGTATGATGTCACAGCAGGTCCTATCACAAAGGTCTCTCCTGCTTTCTGCACAGCTTAGTACAGCTCCTTATGCGAGGACATCATGCCCACATGATTTACTGAGGAATGAGGAAGTGTAGGATGGAGCTAAAGCTTTCTGAGAGGGAGGGAGGTGAGCTGCTCACTCAGGAGTGACTTATTTACCCCAATGGGAGTGGTGACTGGTAAGCAGCATTAGTGAATAACTGATTTATATTACACTTGTACAATGTTCAGAATTAACAGGAAGCTTAGCAGTCTAGGAGTGCAGGGACCGTACAAAAAAAAGTTTATCTCCCTGGAGTTCCCCTTTAACCCCTTCATGACCCAGCCTATTTTGGCCTTCCTGACCTGGCCATTTTTTGCAATTCTGACCAGTGTCCCTTTATGAGGTAATATCTCTGGAACGCTTCAACGGATCCTAGCGATTCTGAGATTGTTTTTTCGTGACATATTGGGCTTCATGTTAGTATTAAATTTAGGTTGATCATTTTTGCGTTTATTTGTGAAAAAATCAAGAATTTGGCAAAAAATTTTGAAAATTTTGCAATTTTCAAATTTTGAATTTTTTTTCTGCTAAACCAGAGAGTTATGTGACACAAAATAGTTATTAAATAATATTTCCCACATGTCTACTTCACATCAGTACAATTTTGGAAAGAAAAAACTATTTTGTTAGGAAGTTATAAGGGTTCAAAGTTCATGAGCAATTTTTCATTTCTCAACCAAAATTTACAAAACCATTTTTTCAGTGACCACGTCATATTTGAAGTCCGTCTGAGGGGTGTACATGACAGAAAACACCCAAAAGTGACATCATTCCAAAAACTGCACCCCTCAAGCTACTCAAAACTATATTCAAGAAGATTATTAACCCTTCAGGTGCTTCACAGGAACTAAAGCAAAGTGGAAACAAAAAATGGATATTTTAATTTTTTTATCAAAAATTTTCTTTTAGCCTCAATGTTTTCATTTTCACATGAGTAACATGGTAAAATGGATCATAAAATGTGTTGAGCAATTTCTCATGAGTACATCGATACCTCATATGGTCATACACCACTGTTTGGGCGCACGGCAGGGCTCAGAAGGGAAGGAGAGCAATTTGAATTTTGGAGCTAATTTTACATTCAAAAAGTGAAATTGCGCTCCTTCCCTTCTGAGCCTTGCCGTGCGCCCAATCAGTGGTTTATGACCGCATATGAGGTATTGATGTACTCAGGAGAAATTGCCCAACAAATTTTACGATGAATTTTATCCTGTTGCCCATGTGAAAACGAAAAAAATTAGGCTAAAAGAAAATTTTTGTTAAAAAAAAGTACTTTTTAATTTTCACAGATCAATTTGTGAAGCACTTGGGTGTTCAATATGCTCAATACCCATATATATAAGTTCCCTGCGGGGTCTAGTTTCCAAAATGGGGTCACTTGTAGGGGAGCTCCAATGTTTAGGCACACAGGAGCTCACCAAATACAACATGGTGTCTGCTAACAATTTGAGCTGATTTCCATTCAAATTGTTAGCGGACAACATGTCGCGTTTGGAGGGCCCCTGTGTGCCTAAACATTGAAGCTCCCCCACAAGTGACCCCATTTTGGAAACTAAACCCCCCAGGGAACGTATATAGATGTATAGTGAGCACTTTGAACCCCCAGCTGCTTCACAAATTGATCCGTAAAAATGAAAAAGTACTTTTTTTCCACAAAATGTTTTTTTTTTCATTAATTTGTGAAGCACCTGGGGGTTCAATATGCTCACTACCCATATAGATAAGTTCCCTGCGGGGTCTAGTTTCCAAAATGGGGTCACTTGTAGGGGAGCTCCAATGTTTAGGCACACAGAAGCTCACCAAAGGCGACATGGTGTCCGCTAACAATTTGAGCAGATTTCCATTCAAATTGTTAGCGGACACCATGTCGCGTTTGGAGAGCCCCTGTGTGCCTAAACATTGGAGCTCCCCTACAAGTGACCGCATTTTGGAAACTAGACCCCCCAGGTAACCTATCTAGATGGGTAGTGAGCATTTTGAAGCCCCAGTGCTTCACAAATTAATCTGTAAAAATGAAAAAGAAAATTTTGGGGGGAATAAAAGTACTTTTTCATTTTTACAGATAAATTTGTGAAGCAACTGGGGGTTCAAAATGCTCACCACCCATCTAGATACGTTCCCTGGGGGCTCTAGTTTCCAAAATGGGGTCACTTGTGGGGGAGCTCTAATGTTTAGGCACACAGGGGCTCTCCAAACGCGACATGGTGTCCTCTAACAATTTGAGCTGATTTTCCATTCAAATTGTTAGCGGACACCATGTCGCGTTTGGAGAGCCCCTGTGTGCCTAAACATTGGAGCTGCCACACAAGTGACCCCATTTTGGAAACTAGACCCCCAAAGAATGTGTCTAGATGCATAGTAAGCACTTTGAACCCCCAGGTGCTTCACAAATTGATCTGTAAAAATGAAAAAATAAAATTTTTGTGGAAAAAAAAGTACTTTTTTATTTTTATGGATCAATTTGTGAAGCACTTTGGGGTTCAAAGTGCTCACTGTGCATCTAGATAAGTTCCTTGGGGGGTCTAGTTTCCAAAATGGGGTCACTTGTGGGGGAGCTCCAATGTTTAGGCACACAGGGGCTCTCCATACGCGACATGCTGTCAGCTAACAATTGGAATTGTTAGCGGACACCATGTTGCGTATGGAGAGCCGCTGTGTTACTAAACATTAGAGCTCCCCCACAAGTGATCCCATTTTGGAAACTAGACCCCCCCAAGGAATGTATCTAGATGCATAGTGTGCACTTTGAACCCCCAGGTGCTTCACAAATTGATCCGTAAAAATGAAAAAGTACTCTTTTTCCACAAAATGTTTTTTTTTCACTAATTTGTGAAGCACCTGGGGGTTCAATATGCTCACTACCCATCTAGATAAGTTCCCTGGGGGGTCTAGTTTCCAAAATGGGGTCACTTGTGAGGGAACTTCAATGTTTAGGCACACAGGGGCTTTCCATACGTGACATGGTGTCCGCTAATAATTGGAGCTAATTTTCCATTTAACTTGTTAGCGGACACCACGTCGTGTATGGAGTGCTCCTGTGTGCCACCAGCACAAGGGCAACTGGAAGAGTTGGGGTACATCACCAGAGAATGGCGCCTCTAATGTGCTATTTTCTGGGGTGGCTGTGGGTTGCAATTTGCAGCATGGGGGGGCCACAACATTTGGGTCTCTCCACAATGAGGATTGCAGCCCCCAACTGCCAAGTTGTACCTGGCAACCAAAAATAAGGCAAAGCTCCTTGTCATTTTATTGGTAGAATAAAAAAAAAATGATGTGGGGCTTCGCCATATTTTTGGTCCAGCCAGGTACAACTTGGCAGCTACGGACTGCCACCAACCCCCAGCTGCCTCGTTGTTTATTTGGCTGGCAACCAAAAATACAGCAAAGCCCTTTTTGTCTAGAACTAATTCTAGAAAAAAAATTACATGGGGCTCCACCATATTTTTGGTCCAGCCAGGTACAACTAGGTAGCTGGGGGCTGGAATCCTCAGCATGGAGAGGCCCAAGTGTTCTGGGCCCCCTATGCTGCGAATTGCAGCCCGCAGCCACCCCAGAAAATGGCGCATTCATTGAAGCGCAGGAAAACGGGTGCAGGAGCATCGGGACACAAGGTTGCAGGGGTGCAGGGCAAGGGGCGCAGGAACACAAGGATGCAGGGCACAGGGGCACAAGGTTGCAGGGTATAGAAACGCAAGGGTGTAGGAGCACAGGGCAAGGGGCGCAGGGACACAAGGATGCAGGGCAAAGGCGTGTGGGGCTGCAGAAACATAGGGGTGCAGGAATGCAAGCTTCAGGGCACAGGGGTGCAATGCACATGGCTGCGAGCTGCAGGGGTGTAGGCTGCAGGGGCGCAGGGCATGGTGCAGAGACACAGGGGTGCGGGCTGCTGGAAAACAGAGCTGCGGGGCACATGCTGGGCACAAGGGTGCGGGCTGCATGGCACAGGGGTGCAGGGCATAGGGATGCAGGGCACAGGGATGCAGGACTGCGGGGTGTGGGCTGAAGGGCACAGGGGTGCGTGGGCGCAAGGGTGCTGGGCTGTGGGGCACAGGGGTCCGGGGCGCAAGGGTGCGGGGTTGCAGGGCACAGGGGCGCAGGCTACAGGGATGCAGGGCTGTGGGCTGCAGGGTTGCAGGACGCAAGGTGCAGGGACGCAGGGGTGCAGAACTGTGGGCTGCAGGGCAAAGATGTGCAGGGCACAGGGGTGTGGGGCACAGGGCTGCAGGCACAGGAGTGCGGGGTGCAAGGGTGCCAGGTTGTGGGGCACATGGGTCCGGGGCGCAGGGCACAGGGGTGCAGGCTACAGGGGTGCGGGCTGCAGGGCACAGAGGTGTGGGGCGCAGGGCTGCAGGCACAGGGGCGCAGGCTACAGGAGAGCAGGGCACAGAGTTGTGGGGCACAGGGCTGCAGGGCGCAAGAGTGCCGGGCTGTGGGGCACAGGGGTCCAGGGACGCAAGGGTGCAGAATGTGGGCTGCAGAGCACAGAGGTGCAGGACACAGGGTGTGGGGCACAGGGCTACAGGCACAGGAGTGCGGGTGCAAAGGTGCCAGGTTGTGGGGCACAGGGGTCCGGGGCGCAGGGCAAAGGGATGCAGGCTACAGGGGTGTGGGCTGCAGGGCACAGAGGTGCGGGGCGCAGGGCTACAGGCACAGGGGTGCGGGGCACAAGGGTGCTGGGCTGTGGGGCAGAGGGGTCCAGGACAGAAGGGTGCGGAGCACAGGGGTGCAGGCATGCAGGGCTGTGGGCTGCAGGGCAAGGGGTGTGGGGAGCAAGGGTTCTGGGTTGTGGGGCATAGGGGTCCGGGCACAAGGGTGCCGGGTTGTGGGGCACAGGGGTCCGGAGCGCAAGGGTTGCCGGGTTGTGGGGCACAGGGGTCCGGAGCGTAGGGCACAGGGGTGCAGGGCCGCAGGCTACAGGGGTGCAGGCTGTGGGGTGTGGGCTACAGGGCACAGAGGTGCGGGGTGCAGGGCTGCAGGCACAGGGGTGCGGAGCGCAATGGGTGCTAGGCTGTGGGGCAGAGATGTCCGGGACACAAGAGTGCGGGGCGCAGGGGTGCTGGGCTGCAGGGTGCAAGCATGCATGGCTGTGGGCTGCAGGGCACAGGGGGTGGGGCGCAAGGGTTCCGGGTTGTGGGGCACAGGGCTTTGGGGCGCAAGGGTGCTGGGCTGCAAGGCACAGGGGCGCAGGCTACAGGGGAGAAGGGCACAGAGGTGTGGGGCACAGGGCTGCAGGGCGCAAGGGTGCAGTGATGCAGGGGTGCAGAACTGTGGGCTGCAGAGCACAGAGGTGCAGGACACAGGGGTGTGGGGCACAGGGCTGCAGGCACAGGAGTGCGGGGTGCAAGGGTGCCAGGTTGTGAGGCACAGGGGTCCAGGGCGCAGGGCACAGGGGTGCAGGGCCGCAGGCAACAGGGGTGCGGGCTGCAGGGCACAGAAGTGCGGTGCGCAGGGCTGCAGGCACAGGGTGCAGGCGCAAGGGTGCTGGGCTGTGGGGCACAGGGGTTCGGGACACAAGGGTGCGGGGCGCAGGGGTGCTGCGCTGCAGGGGTGCAGGCATGCAGGACTGTGGGCTGCAGGGCACAGGGGTGTGGGGTGCAAGGGTGCCGGATTGTGGGGCACAGGGGTCTTGGGCACAAGGGTTGACGGTTTGTGGGGCACAGGGGTCCGGAGCGCAGGGCACAGGGGTGCAGGGCCGCAGGCTGCAGGGGTGCAGGCTGTGGGGTGTGGGGCACAGGGCTGAAGGGGTGTGGGGCACAGGGATCATGGGCGCAAGGTTGCAGGGCTGAGCTGCAGGGCACAGGACTGCAGAAGTACAGTGTGAAGCAGTGATGATGGGGGTGATCAGATGGGAATGATCACTCCCATCATCGCCGCTTCACACTGCGCCCACTCTGCTGTCTCCTCTGGTCTTCCCACTCCCAGAGGAGAGCGGGCACAGCACGGCATAGGAGCGGAGGACGGGGAGAGCGCGCACAGGAGCCAGATGATCGGCGGTGAGCAGGGAAGTGCAGAGGACCGGGAAGAGTGGGCGCAGGATGATAGGAGTGATATGGGAGTGAAAAATCCCATCAGATCACTCCCATCATCACTGGAGGGGGTGATATCCGCGCCCTCGAGCACTCCATGCTATGGAAGGGGCGGTGCCAGCCCCTTCCATAGCTGACTCACACAATTACTGGGATTGGCGGTTGGAGGATTCAACAGCCAATCACAGGTATGGCAGACGAGGGGTGGGAAAGCCACCCCCCTGACGTCACCCTAAGGTCCCTGGCTTCCTGTAGCCCCGATGAGATTTTACCGGCGCCGGCGCCGCTCACCGGGGCTACAAGACGGGGATCCCGCCATGACGTCGTGGGACGTCACAGGTCGGGAACGCATCGATTTCTATGACGTCCCACGATGTCATAGGTCGGGAAGGGGATAAGCCCTGATTTAAAAAACATTTCTATTTTTAACCACCTCGTATGGATTTTGTGCAAAATGCTTGTGAAATTGCATACAAGAGAAATGAAGAAGAAAAATCTTTATTGTACGCAAAAATGTACATGGTATTATATTTATAACTTTATTGAACATTCACTATAAAACCTTACTGAAAATATTCTCTTGACACTTTTCCTTTATAGAAGGCCTGAAGATCTTCTCTGTGAAGCAAATAGCAGTAGTCATGATTATGTTCCACATACCTTGCTATCATTGTTTCATCTTCTTGATATTTTGATTGAATCTTTCCTTATGCCCATTGCTAACAGCACCAAGGGTTTCAGGAAAGTAGTCCAAATGGGAATGTAAAAAAATTAGCTTGAAATTCATAAGACAACCCAAAACTTTAAAAAAATTTCAGCATGCTCTCCACAATGGACTTAAATTTAAGTAAGTTGTGTGAGGCACCGCCGGCATGATCCTCATGGCCGGGGCGCGTCACATGCAGGATCGAGGTATGATCCTGTGCACACTGGCCGGTTTAACTGATAATGCTGTGTGAACCAACTGTGAGACACAGGGTTTCATGAGCCTAATGAGCGGCAGTGAGAGTGAGATGAGATCGAGGAGTCCCTAAGGAATAAGGGCTGAGTGCTGACAACCCGGAACACAGGGAGTTAACCTGAGCTGTGTGAAAGGCTGATTACCGGCAGCTAAGGGGGTGTGTCCATGTGGGAGTGGCTGGCACGATAAGAGGCAGCCAGGTGAGTGATTGAGTCATTCAGATTGAGATTGATTCTGGAAGCTGAGATCCTGCTGAGATTCATCCAGAGATTGCCAGCCTGAGAGCATGTGGGCTGAGAGCAGCCTGAGTGCAGAGCAGTCCAAGGCTCGGTGTGTGGACACGGGAGCATGCTAGCTCCATGCCGGTGCCGAGGTCCGTGGTCGTGTCCGCACCTGGAGGGGGAAGCTGTGGTTGACCCGTGGACGCTAGACCGGACGTGGTTCACCTCACGTCCGGGAAGGAGCCTGTGGGGATGCCTGGTGGAACCTGTGTCACAGGTAGCGAGACCCGGATCCGTGCCCGGTAAGAAAAGCAGTTCCTGAATGATTGTGGGAACTGTGCACCGTGTGTGTAAATCATGCTAGGCGAGTATAGACCGCCCTTGGGACCGACTCAGTGGAGTCACCTAAAGGTCCTGATGAACCGGAATGAAAGTAGCCCTTCGGGAGGCGAATGTATGTAGCCTTTGGAGGCAATCGTATGTAGTGTGCCAGGCGGGCATAGACCGCCTTTGGGTCCGAGTCAGAGTGCTCAGTTAAAGGACCTGATGAAACAGAACGTGTTTAACTATGTGTATGAGGGCTTAGGTAATGGCCCGGAATGAGAGATGATGGCCTATATGTAAGACCCATGTATAATGATGTGGGAGAGAGTGACCCAGCTAGTATGGATGATGTTGGAGGCATTCCGTCCCTGTGGGACGAGAGGGAGGCTTGCCCTGCTGCTTGCAGAGGGTACCCGTCCCTCAACCACGACCTCTAATGGTGTGGGTGTGCCTGTGGTGCCGACACAGGGTAATAGGGCTCCTATAGGTATCGGATGAGGTTCCCGTGTACTATGGTTTGCCAGTCCCTGTAAGGGCCATGGAGGGGCCACAGTGCCATGGATGTGGGCTGTGAGCAGGTGTGTGGATCCATGACGTTTGAATGATGGATCAATACGGTATGTAAGGTCCCGGTCAGGCAGGAATCCTGACTACGGGTGAATGTATATCATCATGCTGGGGGACTAAAGCCAGGCGGCAGGTACCGCCATTGGGACTCACATGGGCCCATTGAGGCGTATTAACGAGAAGTCAGAAGCAGGGGTTAAAAGGGCTCCTAGAGTGGGGCACCCATGGTTGAACCATGGTGGACTCTTGACCGGGACGTAAGGCGGAGATGCGTCCAGGAAAGAGCCCCTTGGGGATACATGACATCCGGTACTCAGTTGCTCAATCCCTGTTATGAACCCGGAGGGGTCATCGTCGTTACTGTAACGTATGTATAGTGTGAGTAGGCGAGCCGTTAGCACCACGGGAGCTGTTAGCAGAGCTCCAATGGGACAGAGATGTTACAGTCCCGGTTACTATAAGATGTTATTGCAATATAAGATTATGTAATGTTATATTGAAATGTATGGTGTATTTATGTAAGTGTTTATAATCAATGTGCTATGTGTCAACATGCTACCGGGTTATGTTATTATATGTGAAAAATAAACGGGTAGACATTGTGTTAAACATTATAAACATGTTTGTAAGTCGTTTGCAAGCGGTTCCCGGTTGCTACCTCACAGTTGCCATAAGGAAAAAATTCAAGGCAAAACCAAGGATCCCAGCTTAATAACCGGAGTGCCACGTCTGCCCAGAAAACAGTCCATAAAATTGTTACTTCACAGGTTTTCCTTACAGAGTAAGTAAGTCCTCTCAAGAAGAGAACAAATCTCAGAACTTCAAAAAGCAGTGTCCTCTAAATCGGAAACCACATACTCAACTAAAATGCAGAGCTGTCAGGGAGAAGTCTCTAGAAAATCGCAAAGGTTTCTTCAAAGTAAACAACATCTTCAAATGATGGGCTACAACCTCACAGTTTGCCAGGAATTGTGAAGCCAGCAAGAAATGCACAGAATATGGCAGCATGGATCACAATACAGCTTTACACCCTGGTCCCTCCTCACAGGTATTATCGTAAATGAGGGAATAGGGCAAAAATCAGAAGGACACTGACATAGGCCAGGGTCATGCAAATGGAGTCCGTGGAGCCTCGATTAAGAGTCTCAAACACGGGACTAGCCAGATATCTCTCCAGGTAAGGACCTAGCCCTATGGTGGAATCCTTGCGGAGACCACCATAACCACCATATTAAGTGGCCCTTTTAGTCAATATCCCACTCAGTTACGAGTTAAGGATATGACAAGGGAATTAACAAGCCAGATATCCATCCACAGACAGCTGTTTCAGGGTATTGCCCCTGATCAGTGTGGAGTAGGATTCTGGCTAGGTGGGAGCAATGCCTGGTAGACCAACATCACAAAGTATTCACTGATCTCAGGGAGACCAGTCAAGGAAAACACTGCAGGCAGCCGGCTAAAGCGCTCAAACACAGTGAAATCCATGATGCATTGCCCCCTGGGAATTTGAATATGCAAATGGAGTCCGTGGAGCCTCGATTAAGAGTCTCAAACACGGGACTAGCCAGATATCTCTCCAGGGAAGGACCTAGCCCTGTGGTGGAATCCTTGCGGAGACCACTATAACCACCATATTAAGTGGCCCTTTTAGTCAATATCCCACTCAGTTACAAGTTAAGGATATGACAAGGTAATTAACAGAGCCAGGTATCCATTCACAGACAGCTGTTTCAGGGTATTGCCCCTGATCAGTGTGGAGTAGGATTCTGGCTAGGTGGGAGCAATGCCTGGTAGGCCAACATCACAAAGTATTCACTGATCTCAGGGAGACCAGTCAAGGAAAACACTGCAGGCAGCCAGCTAAAGTACAGTGCCTACAAGTAGTATTCAACCCCCTACAGATTTAGGTGGTTTGATAAGATGCAAATAAGTTAGAGCCTTCAAACTGCAAACGAGTAGGATTTATTAACAGAAGCATAAATCTTACAACCAAAAAGTTATGTTGCTCGTTGAATTTTAATAATTTTAAACATAAAAGTGTGGGTCAATTATTATTCAACCCTCAAACCACCAGCGTTCTTTTGGTCCCCCTAAAGTATTAAGAAGTAGTTCAGGCACAAAGAACAATGAGCTTCACATGTGTGATTAATTAACCCTTTTGCCAGCCTTTTCTGACTATTTAAGACCCTCCCCAAACTGTGAACTGCACTCATACATGGTCAACATGGGAAAGACAAAGAGCATTCCAAGGCCATCAGAGACAAGATCGTGGAGGGTCACAAGGCTGGCAAGGTACAAAACCCTTTCCAAGGATTGGGCCTACCTGTTCCACTGTTGGGAGCATCATCGAAGGAAGGCTTATGGAAATACTGTTAGCTTCCACGGCCTGGACAGCCTTTGAAAGTTTCTTCCCGTGCCGAGGCCATGCTTGTCCGAAGAGTCAAGGCTAACCCAAGGGCAACAAGGAAGGAGCTCCGCGGAAGATCTCATGGCAGTGGGACATTGGTTTCAGTCAATTCCATAAGTAACGTACTCCACCGCAATGGTCTCACATTCCGACGAGCCCCTAAGGTTCCTTTACTTTCAAAGCGTCATGTCAAGGCTCGTCTACAGTTTGCTGATGATCACTTGGAGACTCTGAGACAGACTGGTTCAAGGTTCTATGGTCTGATGAGACCAAGATCGGATCTTTGGTGCCAACCACACAACTGACTTTTGGAGACTGGATGGCACTGCATACGACCCCAAGAATACCATCCCTACAGTCAAGCATGGTGGTGGCAGCATCATGCTGTGGGCTGTTTTCTCAGCCAAGGGGCCTGCCATCTGGTCCGCATCCATGGGAAGATGGATAGCATTGGCCTACTAGAGATTTTGGCCAAGTACCTCGACTCCTCCATCAAGGATCTTATGATGGTTCGTAATTTCATCTTCAACAAGACAACGACCAAAGCACACAGCCAAGGAAAACAAGGCCTGGTTCAAGGGGAAAAAATCAAGGTGTTGGAGTGGCCTAGTCATCTCCTGACCTTAACCAATTGAAAACTTGTGGAAGGAGCTCAAGATTAAAGTCCACATGAGACACCCAAAGAACCTAGATAACTTGGAGAAGATCTGCATGGAGGAGTGGGCCAAGATGACTCCAGAGACCTGTGCCGGCCTGATCAGGTCTTATAAAAGACGATTATTAGCTGTAATTGCAAACAAGGGTTATTCCACAAAATATTAAACCTAGGGGTTGAATAATAATTGACCCACACTTTTATGTTTAAAATTTATTAAAATTCAACTGAGCAACATAACTTTTTGGTTTGTAAGATTTATGCTTCTGTTAATAAATCCTACTCTCGTTTGCAGTTTGAAGGCTCTAACTTATTTGCATCTTATCAAACCAGCTAAATCTGCAGGGGGTTGAATACTACTTGTAGGCACTGTATGTTTGAGACTCTTAATCGAGGCTCCACGGACTCCATTTGCATATTCAAATTCTCAGGGGGCAATGCATCATGGATTTCACTGTGTTTGAGCACTTTAGCCTGATGCCTGCAGTGTTTTCCTTGACTGGTCTCCCTGAGATCAGTGAATACTTTGTGATATAGGCCCGGGTCACACATACCATCCATGTTTGGCTTAAATCCGTTTTTGGGAACATTTTGGACATTTTTTTTTCAAAGTCCAAAAACAGATATCCGTTCACGCATGTGTTTGTGCGTTTTTAAAAAAAAGTATGCGTTTTTATGCAGTCTCCCAAAATGGCTGCTAGCAGCGTTTTTGGTGTCCTTTCAAAAAACACATGCTTTTTTAACATAGGGCCCTATGGGAGATGCATGCGTTAACGCATGGTACATACAGGCAATATGCGTTTTTAGTGAAAAAACTTATAAGTCCAAAATTTTCCCAAAAACGGACAGGACCCCTGGGGACACTATTGGCACCCTTAGAAAAACAGATCCGGTTTTCAAAGGGCCCAAAAAAGCGGATTTGCATGTGTGACCCTGGCTATAGACAACCCAGTAGTCACTTCTCAATGTACATCTGTAGAAGACTTGTTGGAGGAAGGTCTTGTTCAGAAATCTGCCTTGTCAGTGTCTATCCAGTAGGCCATCGGGATAATGCGATCAAGATATATGTAATCTTAGAAAATCAAAGCAAAAAGTCTTTAAACAAGTCCATCTTATTCAACAGCACAGGTCACAGATCTCTCCATTCATTGAAGACGTGAGCAGTTACCGTTGTGACAGCAGGCAGGAAAGCAACCGGATACAAAGTGGAGTCTGGAGTGCGACTAGATTTCTTACAATAGGTTAGAGATACGTACATCAGAGGTAGTGGCAAATCACCCCAATTTGAAGTGCCTAGCTCACCTGATACCAGAACTGGAACCAGAACCTCCGATAGTCTTACTCCTTGGAAAAGACATATTATGAGACGATAAAGTTATACAATTGATTAACAGCCTCCAGAATGCTGCATATGCGCAAAAACATGACCTGGGATTGCTCATTATAGGAGATGTCTGTCTAGGAAGAGCACACAAACCAAGTAATTATCAATCTGTAAGAAGGCAGGACAATTATACTTCAGTCAGCTAATTCTGTTTCCTGGTGGTGCTTGTTTAGTACTTCCTTTCTCAATTCTGGACTCGAACCGGACAATGTAATTATTCTATTTGATTTTGATTTTATTTTCCATTGTTTTGCCCTCAAGTATCCATCTGGACTACCCTTTTGCCTTTTGATTTTGTCTGTTTTTTTCACTTGCATTGACTATCATGACTAAATGATTATCATTTTGTATACTCACTCAAATGGCCAGCCACTCCCCTGTGGATTCTACTCTATATCAGGGTGAAGATTGCTTAACATGTCCATGGAACTCTTCAAAGTACCTAAATCCAAAACGGTTTGTAGAAATCCTCTTTAGGCTAGGGTCACACATATTTTAAAGACGTATGGACTACCACTTAGGGAATAGTTTTAAAAGAATTTCTTTATTAATTCTCTTTAAAAAATGACTGGTCTAGCCAGCAGGGTATACAAAGGTGAGACAGTATATATACAATTCACTGAAGGAGAGCACACTTAGTGTGAGTATCCCTTTCTATCCCTATATCTGCAACACTGCCTATCAGTGGAGGTAATAACACCTTAAGGTCTCGGGTGCCCCCACTCCTCGGTGGCTTACCCTATGATAGCCCTAAATATCTGGGTTCTAGAAGATATAAAGGGAGACAAACGAGGCGCAAATAGTGCCCTATCACTGACGTTTCGTGAAAGGTGCGTATGAAAATACAGGTGCACTAACCTGTACCAGTTGTGATCCCCACAACTGGTTAGTAGGCGTTTTGCATATGACAGCTGCCGCTGGACCTCCACCACCACTTCGCACGTGGGAAGAGAATCAGGAATCAGGATATAGGTGTCCACGGTCCGCGCTGCTATCACCGGGTGATTATCCCTGGATGCTTCAGTTGGTCCCCCAAAAAAGACAGGAGTCCTAGGGTGATGTGACGGTTCCTTTATTCCACTTCCACCAATGCGTTTTGGCGCCCCTCTTGGCATCTTCCTCAAGGAATACCCCGAGGAAGGTGCCAAGAGAGGCGCCGAAACGCGTTGGTAGAAGTGGAATAAAGGAACCCTCACATCACCCCTAGGACTCTCCTGTCTTTTTTGGGGGCCCAACTGAAGCACCAGGGATAATCACCCGGTGATAGCAGCGCGGACCGTGGACACCTATATCCTGATACCTAAATATCTGGGTTATCATACATATCATGGTGTCTACTATGTGCACACAGAGGGATATTATGGTATATAGAGATAAACAATTTAGGACATAGTTCTGGATCAGGGAGACTTAACTCAGGCTGAGTATGGAGTCCTCTGATTCCAGTAGCTCCGTTGCAAGAATTCAATCTCCCGTTGTGATTTAAAAACATTGAGAAGTCTCCATTCGTCAATTCTTACGGCTTTCACCTCTATAAAGTATCGAGAGCTCATCAGGATTCTATTGGAGGATTAAACAATTTGCTTGTCGATTCTCATAGGGACACAGTGATATAGGATAGTCTCATATAAGAAACGTCCCAAAATGGGGATCACTGGGTGTATCACAGACCCCTAGATACAGGAATTACATTATATTATGATTATTATTATTAATAAGTATTTATATAGCGAATAAGTAGCATGGCGCTTTACAATTTAGAAGGGTTGACATAGACAAGTGGTCGAAGACACGACCACAAATGGTGACAAACGATGACAGATCACAAATAGAAATCAGGTACAATGGGCCGGGGATCCTGTCCGCAGTGCTCCGTTAAAGGAGTGGGGACGGGACAGTAAGGAGGGACAGGTGAGTTGGTCATGAGATAGGGTGTGAGTGTGTTTGTAGGCTTGTAGGATGAGGTGGTCTTAGGCTTTTTTTTAAGGTTCCCAGGGTCGTGGGTGTCTGATGTGGTGAGGGAGGAGTTGCAGAGTCTGGCAAAGCCCGAGAGAAGTCTTTGTGGCGGTTATGGGAGGTGGAGATGTGGGAGGTTGAAGAAAGGAGTTCTTGGAGAGTTGCAAAGTTGCGCGAAAGTGTAGCGGGAGAACAGTCGTGGAATGAAAGGAAGCAAAGGTTGTGATGGCTTTGTATGCAGGGTTGGGTTTGAAGCGAGCATCGCTTGGGATGGGAGCCATGGAGGGCATATGCGAGATGGGAGGCGGGGAGGTGAAGGGACCTGGTTCAGTTGAGGGGCTTCAACTGTCGCACCTGGTCAACAATGCTAAAGTCCCCATATTTGGTGAGGTCCTGTGGCAGGGGTGGGGGGCAGAGGTGCTTGGGATGCACAGCCAGGCCTTGGTCGGGCCGCGGCAGCCGGGCGACCGCAGGAGGTCCAGGAGGTAATGGAGACCGAGGAGCGCAGAGAGATGGGGCATGCTGTGTGACCAGAGCACTCGGGCGCGAGATCATTCCGGCGGGTGTGCAGAGCCTCCTGCGGGGTCCCAGGTCTCAGCCGCCAGGTCAGGCAGCGGTGCGGCCGGCAACTCAGGGCCGCGGCTTGACTGCCGAGCACAGGGTCCCTCAGTCCAGCTCCGAGTGGAGGGATGGCGCCCGGAGCGGTGAGGCTGTGCGCCAAGGACGTGGGCGCGCCGTTGCCGTGGGTCTTCACTTAGGAAGTGGGAGGGAACGCTCAGTCGGTTAAGCTTGGCTCCTGGCGCTGCTGGTGGGTCTCTGGCCGTTGGCAGGGCCGAATCCTTGGGTGTCCCACGTTGCGTGGGTGAGGCACAGACGGGAAGCCCGGTGGATGGGCAGGTGCAGGGAGCAGCGGTCGGTAGAGTGGGGTGCGGGCCGCAGCTCAGTGGCCAGCCTGTGCTCCAGATGGCGATGGATGGTGGGGAGTGCATGGCAGCACGTCCTCACTGCACGGCGGCCATCAATGGTTGACGCCCAGCCTTGTGTTCAGGTCTCAGACACTTGGTGCTGCAAAAACCATGGTGATACGTAGGATTGCAGTGTCACTTAGGAGCTAGATGACCAGAGAAGGAATCACTTCAGGTTGTATTAGCCCCCCCATGAAGATACAATAACTCCATGTAGCCTGGTTCCCAGGTGAAGTGTCCAGGCTGGATTTTTTTTTAAACGAGAATTAATAAAGAAATTCTTTTACAACTATTCCCTAAGTGGTAGTCCATACCGCTTTAAACCATTTAGATATAACTACCTCACCTTATCAGGTAATCTTTCTTTAATATAGGGTCACACATAGCAATCCATTTTTGTAAGTGTTTTTCATGACCAATCCGTTTTTCTTAGGCCACATTTTGTGCCTCCTGTTTCCCTGGACTTTTTTTGGACTTTATCATTTTTTCTTAAAAACGCATATGCGTTAACGCATGTGTTAACGCATTGTACCTATATGTACCATGTGTTAACACATGCGCTTCCCATAGGGCCCCATGTTAAAAAAAACAAGTGTTTTTTTACTGCACAAAAAAAAAGCTGCTAGCAGTGTTTTTGAAAAATGCAGTGACGCTTAAGTGCACCATCCGTTAAAGGCTATGCGTTTTTGGACTTAGAAAAAAAATTCCAAAAACTAATCCTAAAAAGGATCCAGGGCAAAACGGATGCCATGTGTGACCCTGCCCTTAGAATTGTCAGCACTAATTGAACAGTCCCATAACATAACCAACAATATTGAGAATACTGTATGTCCATTAATTAGTTTCATGATTGCATGTTGGAACTTAATAGTACCGCTAGCTCTGACTTGCAAAAACATCAAAAATAATATCTCCTTCATTCTGATAAACCGGGTTTTGAGGGTCCGGAGGCCCCTCTTAGAGGGGGGTTCTGTCACATCGCCATTAGATACGGTGGCAGGTGTTCCTGCCTCGGCCACGGGGAGGTGCCGGGCTCCTTCGGATGGTGGTGCCGTGATAGGAGGTACATGTCCTCATATGGACTTGCTCCTTTCATGCATGCCTCTGTCACTGGGCATCGTTGTGTTTCTCCTGTGGGTGATGATGATTACAGAAGGGAGGTTCCTGCAAAGACGTCTGGTAGGCGCAGGCTTTGTTCTTCTATCAGAAGTGGGGTGGTTGGTACCAGTCGTGCATCACCATCTGGCCTGGTTCTAGAGACGGTCCGGATGAGGTCATCAGGCTGTGAGTTGAAGCCTATGAGAGGGAACTGCCTGGAGGCCGCCAGATATTGTCTTGGTTTCCCCAGTGATCTAGTGTGTGTTTTGCTATTTTGACTCTGACCTTTAGCTGGATTTTTTACCTTTCTACAGCCTGACGATTTTGTACCCTTGCTGCCCTTCCGATTTTGACTATATCTCCTGACTTCGTTTTTGGATCCTGATTAAATACTGCCTTCCTGGTGACCTTCCTGCTCCGGTCCGCTGCTCGTCATTGGCAGCTACCTCCTGGACTCCGCTGTAATTCCAAATCCCTGTATAGGGATAAAGGGTCTCAGGGTTTCTTGGGGTGCTGCCTTACGAGCAGCTCAGCCTCGCAGTGAATGGTCGTCACATTATATCTGGCCCAACCATTTTTTATATATATCAGAAATAGATATAAAAGCATTACTGTACCTTTTTTTTCTTCCCCATTGCTTCTTCCCTGGATTTTTCCTTTCTCTGAGCTGATTCTGCTATTAACTACTTCCCTCAAGCACCTGTGTTTGGCTTTATTGCTTCAGTCTTGTGAAGGATCACTCCATGATCCTATGCCAACATGCTGCACAAGCCACAATCTGGAGTCCTCTGGGAGATCGCTGGTTGTTAAAAGTTTTCTTTCCCTGGACGTCAGCGGCTGGGTAAGAAATCTATGCGTTTGGAGGCCTATGTAGATAGTGGCCGAGAAGGGAATTTTATAGATGTCCAGGTAGCAAAAAATCTTGGCGTACCACTACTAAGGCTTAATGCCCCCATTAAAACCACTGTGGTTAATGGCGCACCTCTCGTCCAGGGTGGAGTGGAGGTTGTCACTAAGGAAGTGTCAATGCTGGTTGGGTCATTACATTCTGAACATATGTCATTTTTTGTTTTCCATAATCTATCATCTGCAGTAATCCTGGGTATGCCATGGTTACGCAAACATTATCCAGTCATAGACTGGCACTTGGGTGATATCGTACGCTGGACCCCAGAGTGTCAGGATAACTGTATGTCGCTATCTATGACCCAAGTTAAGGTCACACCTCCCTTTGTGCCTTTTGCATTCAGAGATTTTGAGGATGTATTTTCTATTTTGGAATAAGAGAAATTACCTCCTCACAGGGATTATGAATGTCCAACAGACTTGGTACCTGATTGCCATCTCCCAAAGGGGAGAATATATAATCTTTCTGTTCCAGAACATCAGGCTATGAAAGATTACATAGCAGACAGTATGCAAAAAGGGTTTATTAGACCATCCACCTCACCAGTTGGGGCCAGGTTCTTCTATGTGGAAAAGAAAGATGGTGGTCTCAGACCTTGCATTGATTACCGTGAGTTAAACGCAATCACTGTGAAAATCCGGTATCTGCTTCCACTCATCCCTGATCTTTAGTAAACCAAGGGGCTCCCAGCAGCTGATTATAAACTTGTCTCCAAGGATCGTATAACCTTGTCCATATAAGAAAAGGAGATGAGTGGAAGACCACGTTTAATACGCCCCTGGGCCATTTTGAGTATTTAGTAATGCGGTTTGGGTTTAGTAACACACCTGCTGTTTTTCAGAATCATGTTAATTGTTTCAGAGATATCAGTGGTGTATATGTGGTTGTTTATTTGGACGACCTCCTGATTTTTTTCTTCTGACCTTGTGTCGCACGTCCATCATGTCTGTTCTGTACTCCAGAGACTCAGAGAGAATTCTTTATTTGCCAAACTAGAGAACTGTGTCCTCGTTATTGAGGAGATACATTTTTTGGGGTATATATTGTTGGCTAAAGGGTTTCACATGGATCCTTCTAAGATACAACCAATTAAATAATGGGTACAACCCAAGTCTCTAAAGGCACTGCAGCGATTTCTATTAGTTCAAGTGTTTTCTACATTAAAAGAATGTTTTTCTTCCGACCCAATATAGGTTCAGCCTGATCTGGAGTGGTGTGGGAGCAGTGCTATCACAAAGCACTGTGTCCCTACCTCAACATCGTATACGAACAGCAAATATCGATGTGAATCAAGCGCTGAGGCATAGGGGTAATGATTAAAATACACACCTTAAATACAGTTTTGATAGCAAGCCATCTTCCTCAGGCAGTGGAGAGTGTCTAAAATAAAATCCTATAAGAATTAATCAAAACTCACAATCAATCTTTATAAACCTTAAAATTAATAAAATCTATGTTAATAATATAATATAAATCCCACTATCTTAAGGATACAATTTAAAAAGGAAAATTCAATCTAAAATTACCATCTAAAAAAGGAATTTTGCCATTCACGAATATCAATTAATAGCCTTCTCAATAGTTAAATTCAATCTCTTTGGGCATAATGTGCCTATTTTATAAATCCAGTAGGACTCTAGATCAATGAGACATCCAAGGTGGTCCGAACGTGTCTCATCTATCTATAATTTTTAAACTCAAACGTTTGGGGTCTTTATTATGCACCATAGTGAAGTGCTTTGAGATACTGTGCAAGAGATAACCGCTACAAATATTGAACCTTGTGTTTATTGAGTCTGGCATTTATGGCCTGTATCGTACGGCCCACATATTGAAAGCTGAACGTACATTCCTGCAAGTAAACCACAAATTTTGAATGGCAATTGAGAACTTGCCTGATAGTAAAAGATTCACCTGTGGTATTAGAAGAAAATGTTTTAGAGCCATCAATAATAGTTAGACAGCACAAACACTTAGGAGACCCACATGCATAGCATCCATTTTTTAGGGTATTCCCTGTGTTCGTTGCTGACTTCTCAAAATTTCTCAGGCAATTACTTGGGGCTGTCATATTCTATTGTTCTTCTATCAGAAGTGAGGTGGTTGGTACCAGTCGTGCATCACCATCTGGCCTGGTTCTAGAGGCGGTCCAGATGAGGTAATCAGGCTGTGAGGTCCAGCCTATGAGAGGGAACCACACCTTTAAATCTGGCGGCCTGCAGGACAGGCTGTCACGCTGGGAGCGGGAGAGACACTCAGCGTAGGACAACGACGGGGGAAGGGAATAAGGAGTCCCTAAAGCTATGGGCACAAGAGGGAGAGGGTGACCCCTAGTCTTCCTGGGGCTGACCCTGTCTGCCCTGACGTCCCTATACAGTTTCCTCAACTGTCGCCGACCACGAACCTCGTCCCTCTCTGATCCTAGCACTACCTTATCTAAGGATCAGATGGAGAGGTTCACTAGACCCCTCCACTAACAACTAAAGACAAACACAAGGAAAAAACAGACAATGGGGAAAGAAAACACTTATCTTGCAGCAGAGCACAGCAACCTCCACAACCTCAGCTTCTGCTGGAGCAAGGATAATGAGTGTCCAAGGAAATATCACCTGCACCGAGGGAGGGCAATGAAACTCCTTATAAAGGTGGGAAGAACCTGCTGGGTCCTAGTGACCCAGAATACTGGTGTAGAAACCAGACCGAGCACAAGACCTTCCCAGCCGTCTCCCCATGATAGGGAGATCTTATCATACCTTCTCTCTATCTACACAGAAGGTAAATGCCCCTGAAAGACGGACCGTCCTCAAACATTATAGCTGATTGGCCAAACGCTGGGACCGTCTGCGCGTGGCCTCTACCCTGTCATCCGTGCCACCCGTGACAGTACCCCCCCGTCCACGAGTGGCCCCCGGACACTCAGGACCAGGCTTATCCGGATGGGAACGGTGAAAAGCGCGGACCAGCCTAGCGGCGGAGACTTCCGACGCCGGCACCCACATCCGCTCCTCAGGACCGTAACCCCTCCAGTGCACCAAATACTGAAGAGAACGGCGCAACCTGCGAGAATCAACCACCTTTGAGATCTCAAATTCCAAATTCCCCGCCACGCAGATGGGCTCCGGGGGCAAAGGAGACGGGTTAGACGACGGCACATACGGTTTGAGGAGCGACCTATGAAATACATTGTGGATCTTAAGAGCGGGAGGTAACGCAAGACGAAACGCCACGGGATTGATAACGGCGGTTATCTGATAAGGGCCAATAAACCTGGGCCCCAACTTCCAAGAGGGCACCTTCAACTTCACATTCTTGGTAGACAACCACACGTAGTCATTCACACACAGGTCCGGACCTGGCGCACGCTTCCTGTCAGCCATACGTTTGTACCTGTCGCCTAAGAGCTTCAAGCTACTCTGTACCCCCCGCCAAACCGAGGAGAGGGATGAGGTAAATCGGTCCTCCTCAGGAACTCCGGAAGGACTAGTACCACTAAAAGTACCAAACTGAGGATGAAACCCATATGCACCGAAGAACGGTGACTTGCCAGTGGACTCCTGAAGACGATTATTAAGGGCAAATTCGGCCAAGGGCAGATAACTCGCCCAAGTCTCCTGATTGTCAGAGACAAAACACCTCAGATAAGTCTCCAAATTCTGGTTCATACGTTCGGTCTGCCCATTAGACTGAGGATGAAAAGCAGAAGAGAAGGACAAAGCAATTCCTAAACGTGCACAAAAAGCCTTCCAAAACTTGGAGACAAACTGAGTACCACGATCAGAAACCACCTCGGAGGGAACTCCATGAAGCTTCACAATCTCACTTACAAACACCTGTGCCAGTGTCCGAGCATTAGGAAGTGCGGGCAGTGCCACAAAGCGAACCATCTTACTGAATCTATCAACCACTACCAGCACTACCGTCTTGCCTGCAGACGCCGGAAGATCGGTGATAAAATCCATTGACACATGTGTCCATGGCCTCTCAGGAATAGACAATGGCAAGAGAGAACCAGCCGGACGGGTATGCGGGATCTTAGCCCGTGCACACACACTACAGGCAGATACGAATTCCGCTACGTCCTTCCGCAACCCCGGCCACCAAAAGCGGCGAGATAAAAGATCGAAGGTGGCCCTACTGCCGGGATGCCCTGCCAATACGGAGTCGTGATGCTCCGACAGCACCCTGAGACGCAAAGATGATGGCACAAAAAGTCTCCCAGAAGGACAGGAGGCAGGGGCGCCCCCCTGGACCTTCAACACCTCCCCCTCCAGATCAGGGCAAAGAGCAGAAACAACCACCCCCTCCTGTAAGATGGGAACGGGACTTTCATGAGCACTACCACCCGGGAAACTACGCGACAACGCATCAGCCTTCACGTTCTCAACCCCCGGACGGTAAGTGACGGTAAAATTAAATCTCGTGAAAAACAAGGACCACCGAGCCTGCCGGGGATTGAGACGCTTGGCGGACTCAAGGTAAGACAGGTTCTTGTGGTCGGTAATAACCGTGATGGGATGGACAGCCCCCTCCAGCCAGTGACGTCATTCCTCAAAAGCCAACTTAATAGCCAACAGCTCCCTATTACCAACATCATAATTCCTCTCGGACGACGACAACTTCTTGGAGAAGAACGCGCAGGGCACCCATCTCCCAGGCGAAGGGCCTTGCGACAATACAGCCCCCACCCCCACCTCAGACGCATCCACCTCCACAACGAAGGGCTGAGAAAGATCGGGCTGACGGAGAATAGGTGCGGAAACAAAACAACGCTTTAGGGAGGAGAAAGCCTGGCGAGCAGACTCCGACCACTCGGAAAAATCTGTCCCCTTCCTAGTCATGTCCGTAAGAGGCGTCACCAGCACCGAATAGTTCTTAATAAATTTACGGTAAAAGTTGGTAAACCCCAAAAAACGTTGCAATGCCCGTAGATTGTCCGGTTGTTCCCAGTCCAGCACCGCCCGGACTTTTTCCGGATCCATCCGAAAACCCAACGGCGACAGGAGGTACCCCAAAAAAACGTACCTCCTGAACGGCGAAGACACATTTCTCGAGTTTAGCATACAGCTTATTGTCCCGTAAGACCTGTAACACCTGCTTGACATGGGACTGATGCGTCTCCATATCGGGGGAATAGATCAAGATATCATCCAAGTAAACAACCACAAATCTACCCACCAAATGATGGAATATGTCATTGACAAAGTGTTGGAAAACCGCAGGGGCATTAGTGAGCCCGAACGGCATTACGAGACTTTCAAAATGGCCGTCCGGGGTATTAAACGCCGTCTTCCATTCATCCCCTCTCTGACCCTAATCAGGTTGTAGGCCCCCCTCAAATCCAACTTGGAGAACCATTTAGCACCCACTACCTGACTGAATAAATCAGGAATCAGAGGGAGGGGGTACGGATCACGGACAGTAATCCGATTCAACTCCCGGAAATCCAAGCAAGGACGGAGGCCCCCATCTTTTTTCTTAACAAAAAAGAAACCAGCCGCAACCGGCGAAGTTGAGGGCCTGATGTGACCCGTCTGCAGACTCTCGGAAATGAAATCCTTCATCGCCTGTCTTTCCGGACCCGAAATAGTAAACATCCTAGCTTTGGGCAGTTTAGCTCCGGGAACGAGGTTGATCGGGCAATCATACGCCCGATGAGGGGGCAGGTCTTGGCATTCCTTCTCTGAGAACACATCCTCATACTCCGATAGGAACGGGGGCAGAGATACCGCAGACACCACCGAAAATGAGGTAACCAAACAATTCTCAGAACAAAAATCACTCCATTCCACAATGTCCCGGGACTGCCAATCCACTACGGGATTATGTTTAATCAACCATGGCAAGCCCAGGACAATGGGAGCGGGGAGACCGTCTAGAACATAGCAAGATATCGTCTCTTGATGTTGGGATCCAACCGTCAACTTAATGTCATGTACGATATGTGTGAGACTACCTTGAGCAAGAGGTGCTGAGTCGATGGCATAGATACGGATGGGGCGAGACAATAAACAGCAGCTAAGCCCATGAGCGTCTACAAAATGAGCATCCACCATGCTGACCCCCGCACCACTATCCACAAACACAGAAATACCCTCCGTTTTGCCCTCCAGCGCCACCTCCGCACTTTGGAGGAAACGGGAAGTACAAATGGAGGATACACACACCTCCCGCTCGACCACCTCCACACCCCCCATAGTCACATAAGGTCCAGGCACCCCAGTCCGTTTAGGAGTGTAGGGACAGGCCCCAATAAAATGGTCCCCTTTCCCACAAAAAAAACAGACCCCCTTCCCCTTGCCCCGGGAGGTACCGGAGGAGAACCTCGAGGCCGCCGCTCCTCCTAGCTGCATAGGTTCCTCCGCACTCGGGAGGAACGACACACCCTCCGCGTGACCTCCCGGTAACCAGGAATCACCACGAGAATGGCTCCCAGTAACAGGAGGTCTACCCCTTCGCTCCTGGAGGCGTCTATCCATACGAATAGCTAACGACATAGCCGCCTCCAGGGACGGAGGGGTCTCATAAACCGCCAGAGCATCCTTCAGCCTCTCCGAAAGACCCTGACAAAAGTGACTCCTGAGCGCCGGATCGTTCCACTTCGTGTCCGTAGCCCACCTGCGGAACTCAGAACAATACGATTCCGCCGACCGAGTCCCCTGGCGGAGATGGCGTAACCTGGATTCAGCCAAAGAGACACGGTCAGGGTCATCATATATGAGGCCCAGTGCGTCAAAAAATTCATCCACAGAGCGGAGACAAGTAGAGTCCTGTGGCAGAGAGAAAGCCCAGGACTGGGGATCTCCCTGCAGTAGCGACATAATAATTCCTACACGCTGCTGCTCATCACCAGTGGAATAAGGCCTAAGCCTAAAATATAATTTACAGGCTTCTTTGAACACAGTAAACTTATCTCTACCTCCTGAAAACCTGTCAGGGAGGGCAACCTTAGGTTCAGGTCTGGCCTGACCCAATGCTTAATTCCCCAAGACACCATTTTGCGGCTGCGGGCCCTGTAAAGCCGACCGAAGGTCCGCAACCTCCAAAGACAGGGACTGCAGCTGCTGGGCCAAAGCAGACACAGGATCCATAAGGAAAGGAAGAAAAATCGGTTCCTCCCCTGTCCTTCAGTTACAGTATTGGCAGGTGATAATGTCACGCTGGGAGCGGGAGAGACACTCAGCGTAGGACAACGACGGGGGGGGGGGAATAAGGAGTCCCTAAAGCTATGGGCACAAGAGGGAGAGGGTGACCCCTAGTCTTCCTGGGGCTGACCCTGTCTGCCCTGACGTCCCTATACAGTTTCCTCAACTGTCGCCGACCACGAACCTCGTCCCTCTCTGATCCTAGCACTACCTTATCTAAGGATCAGATGGAGAGGTTCACTAGACCCCTCCACTAACAACTAAAGACAAACACAAGGAAAAACAGACAATGGGGAAAGAAAACACTTATCTTGCAGCAGAGCACAGCAACCTCCACAACCTCAGCTTCTGCTGGAGCAAGGATAATGAGTGTCCAAGGAAATATCACCTGCACCGAGGGAGGGCAATGAAACTCCTTATAAAGGTGGGAAGAACCTGCTGGGTCCTAGTAACCCAGAATACTGGTGTAGAAACCAGACCGAGCACAAGACCTTCCCAGCCGTCTCCCCATGATAGGGAGATCTTATCATACCTTCTCTCTATCTACACAGAAGGTAAATGCCCCTGAAAGACGGACCGTCCTCAAACATTATAGCTGATTGGCCAAACGCTGGGACCGTCTGCGCGTGGCCTCTACCCTGTCATCCGTGCCACCCGTGACACAGGCTCCAAGGTATTTGAGTCTTAGTTTCCCCAGTGATCTAGTGTGTATTTTGCTATTTTGACTCCGACCTTTGTCTGGATTTTTGACCCTTCTTCAGCTTGCCGATTTTGTACCTTGCTGCCCTTCCGGTTTTGATCCTGTCTCCTGACTTCGTTTTTGGATCCTGATTTAATACTCCCTTCCTGGCGACCTTCCTGCTCCGGTCCGCTGCTCATCACAGGCAGCTACCTCCTAGGCTACGCTGTAATTCCAGATCCCTGTATAGGGGTAAAGGGTCTCAGGGTTTCTCGGGGTGCTGCCTTACCAGCAACTCAGCCTCGCAGCGGATGGTCGTCACAATATATATATATATATACAGTGTTGGCCAAAAGTATTGACACCCCTGCAATTCTGTCAGATAATACTCAGTTTCTTCCTGAAAATTATTGCAATCACAAATTCTTTGGTATTATTAACTTCATTTAATTTGTCTTCAGTGAAAAAAACACAAAAAGAATTGTCCTAAAGCCAAATTGGATATAGTTCCACACCAAACATAAAAAAGGGGGTGGACAAAAGTATTGGCACTGTTAGAAAAATCATGTGATGCTTCTCTAATTTGTGTAATTGACAGCACCTGTAACTTACATGTGGCACTTAACAAGTGTTGGCAATATCTAAATCACACTTGCAGCCAGTTGACATGGATTAAAGTTGACTCAACCTCTGTCCTTTGTCCTTGTGTGTACCACATTGAGCATGGAGAAAAGAAAGAAGACCAAAGAACTGTCTGAGGACTTGAGAAACCAAATTGTGAGGAAGCATGAGCAATCTCAAGGCTACAAGTCCATCTCCAAAGACCTGAATGTTCCTGTGTCTACCGTGCGCAGTGTCATCAAGAAGTTTAAAGCCCATGGCACTGTGACCAACTTCCCTAGATGTGGACGGAAAAGAAGAATTGACAATAGATTTCAACGCAAGATTGTGTGGATGGTGGATAAAGAACCTCGACTAACATCCAAACAAGTTCAAGCTGCCCTGCAGTCCGAGGGTACAACAGTGTCAACCCGTACTATCCGTTGGCGTCTGAATGAAAAGGGACTGTATGGTAGGAGACTCAGGAAGACCCCACTTCTTACCCTGAGACATAAAAAAGCCAGGCTGGAGTTGGCCAAAACTTACCTGAGAAAGCCTAAAACGTTTTGGAAGAATGTTCTCTCTTTTAGGGCAAAGGCATCAACATAGAGTTTACAGGAGAAAAAAAAGATACATTCAAAGAAAAGAACACGGTCCCTACAGTCAAACATGGCGGAGGTTCCCTGATGTTTTGGGGTTGCTTTGCTGCCTATGGCACTGGACTGCTTGACCGTGTGCATGGCATTATGAAGTCTGAAGACTACCAACAAATTTTTCAGCATAATGTAGGGCCCAGTGTGAGAAAGCTGGGTCTCCCTCAGAGGTCATGGGTCTTCCAGCAGGACAATGACCCAAAACACACTTCAAAAAGCACTAGAAAATGGATGGCGAGAAAGCACTGGAGACTTCTAAGGTGGCCAGCAATGAGCCCAGACCTGAAACCCATAGAACACCTGTGGAGAGATCTAAAAATGGCAGTTTGGAGAAGGCACCCTTCAAATATCAGGGACCTGGAGCAGTTTGCCAAAGAAGAATGGTCTAAAATTCCAGCAGAGCATTGTAAGAAATTCATTGATGGTTACCGGAAGCGGTTGATCGCAGTTATTTTGGCTAAAGTTTGTGCAACCAAGTATTAGGCTGAGAGTGCCAATACTTTAGTCTGGCCCATATTTGGAGTTTTGTGTGAAATGATCAATGTTTTGCTTTTTGCTTCAATCTCTTTTGTGTTTTTTCATTGAAGACAAATTAAATGAAGATAATAATACCAAAGAATTTGTGATTGCAATCATTTTCAGGAAGAAACTGAGTATTATCTGACAGAATTGCAGGGGTGTTAATACTTTTGGCCAACACTGTAAATATACACAAATACATACAGGACATACCATGAACGCCATTATTAGGCTTTCAGAGGAACCAGTTGTGACTGGTTGAATTGTCATTGAATGATAAAGCCAATGCAACTATTTGCTTTATTTATATAGCCAATTACAGTTGTTCAAGCAGTGACACTGGGTAATTGAAAACAATCTTTCTGGTACTATTCTATCAATGAAAGATCATTCATGGATGAAATATCTTTCCTTGAATTTTTATTTTTTTATCTGTTTTTTGGGAAAAAAAAAATAAAACAGTCAATTTCATTTCAAATGAGGACAGCCTGCGAATGGTTAGCTAAAATGATCATTCTTTTGCAAAGAAAAAAAATCACTTGAAAATGCATTAGAGATTAATGAATTATTTGAAATCCAAATTTGCTAGTTTTGTTGAATTTTACAATAATAATATTATTTTTGGGGCAAATTGATTTCTCACAAATCTCAAGTACGGTACTTTAATTGCTCTGAAAAAAACAGATACAGTCATTAGAGACCTCTGAAAGGTATATCTATCTTTTTTCAAGCTCTTTTATATAAACACAACCTTGATAACATCAAAGTGACTTTAGCATATTCTCTAAGCCACAATTTGTTGTACTTTCAACAGGTGCGTAGAGATGAGCCAACATTTTCCGAACATGTTTACCAATTTCAAATTTGGCATGTACATCGCAGATTCAAAATGGCCCTAAAACTTTCCCTGTTTGCTTGGGGCCAAAACATTTCCTGGAAGTCCCATTGGCCTGGAACACCACCTAAACTTAAGGTTAGGAGTGTTCCCGCCATCGAGTCTACCAGGTTGTATGAGCTTATATCAAGCAGAAGAATTTCTTGCAGCTTTAAATTTTGTTTTGACACCTGCAGGATGAGAGTTGTAGAAACAGTGCCAGATGTGAAAGCAGCAGTGAAGTCCAGAAAGCCTACAATGTCCTTACAACATCCAATTAACAGAACGTATTATTTTTGAAGGAATTTCTTATGAATATTTTTTTTATTTATTGCTATTATTTTTTTTTTATTATAATTTTTTTTATTTTTTATTTTAATTATAATTTTATTTTTTTCAGTAATTCAACACAAAGTGAAATTCATCTACTCTATAATTGCCGTAGGCAAAATCGTGTCGGACCCCGAAATCGCCGTGGCTTTGTCACTATGTGACGTCACCATGCGCGAGCAATGGCCGCGAAGCGGCCATTGCAAGTCGCTGGCCGAAAATAGAACCAGAGGCTCGGCCACAAACTTAGCGATTTACCGCTGAGGTAGCGCGAGCAATGACCGTGAGGCCAATGCGAGTCGCTACCTCAGCCGCCGCACCTGCCGCAAGTCCCCCTATACTTTCTATGGGGATTACCGCAACCGCGCCGCAAGTGTAACGGTTATGCGGCGAACACGGCAGATGCGGTTACACTTGCGGCGCGGTTGCGGTAATCCCCATAGAAAGTATAGGGGGACTTGCGGCAGGTGCGGCAAGTGCGGTTTTGCACTTGCGGCAAGTGCGGTCGCGAAAAAAACCGCAGTCAGCCGCGGTTTTTTTCGCGGCCGCACCTACCGCAAGTGCAAAACCGCATTTGCCGCACCTGCCGCAAGTCCCCCTATACTTTCTATTGGGATTACCGCAACCGCGCCGCAAGTGTAACCGCATCTGCCGCGTTTGCCGCATACGCGGCAGATGCGGTTACACTTGCGGCGCGGTTGCGGTAATCTCCATAGAAAGTATAGGGGGACTTGCGGCAAGTGCGGCAAGTGCGGTTTTGCACTTGCGGCAAGTGCGGCCGCGAAAATCTTAAAAAAAAATTAAAAATAAAAAATAAAAAATAAAATAAATAAAAATAAATAAATATAAAAATAACAATTACTGCTAATAATAATGCTATTAATGCTTATTATTATGCTATTAATGCTAATAATTATGCAATAATGCTATTAATTATGCTATTAATTCTATTAATAATGCTATTAATGCTATTAATAATGCTATTAATGTTATTAATAATACTATTAATGCTATTAATAATGCTATTAATGCTATTATTAATCCTATTAATTCTATTAATAATGCTATTAATGCTATACATTGTATTATTAATGCTATTAATGCTATTAATAATGCTATAAATGCTATTAATAATACTATTAATGCTATTAATAATGCTATTAATGCTATTAATAATGCTATTAATTCTATTAATAATGCTATTAATGCTATTAATAATACTATTAATGCTATTAATAATGCTATTAATGATAATAATAATGCTATTAATTCTATTAATAATGCTAATAATGCTATTAATTGTATTCTTAATGCTATTAATGCTATTAATAATGCTATTAATGCTAATAATAATACTATTAATGCTATTAATAATGCTATTAATGCTATTAATGCTATTAATAATGCTATTAATGCTACTAATAATGCTATTAATGATATTAATGCTATTAATAATGCTATTAATGCTATTAATGCTATTAATAATGCTATTAATTCTATTATTAATGCTATTAATGCTATTAATAATGCTATTAATGATATTAATGCTATTAATAATGCTATTAATGCTATTAATAATACTATTAATGCTATTAATAATGCTATTAATTGTATTATTAATGCTATTAATGCTACTAATAATGCTATTAATGCTAATGATAATACTATTAATGCTATTAATAATGCTATTAATGCTATTAATGCTATTAATGCTATTAATAATGCTATTAATGATATGAATAATGCTATTAATGATATTAATGCTATTAATAATGCTATTAATGCTATTAATAATGCTATTAATTCTATTAATAATTCGATTAATGCTATTAATAATGGTATTAATGCTATTAATGCTATTAATAATGCTATTAATGCTATTAATAATGCTTTTAATTCTATTATTAATGCTATTAATGCTATTAATTGTATTATTAATGCTATTAATGCTATTAATAATACTATTAATGCTATTAATAATGCTATTAATGCTATTAATAATGCTATTAATGCTATTAATGCTATTAATAATGCTATTAATTCTATTATTAATGCTATTAATGCTATTAATAATGCTATTATTGCTATTAATAATGCTATTAATGCTATTAATAATGCTATTAATTCTATTAATAATGCTATTAATGCTATTAATGCTATCAATAATGCTATTAATTCTATGAATAATGCTATTAATGCTATTAATAATGCTATTAAGTCTATTAATAATGCTATTAATGCTATTGATGCTATTAATTCTATTAATAATGCTATTAATGCTTATAATGCTATTAATAATGCTATTAATTCTATTAATAATGCTATTAATGCTATTAATGCTATTAATAATGCTATTAATGCTATTAATGCTATTAATAATGCTATTAATGCTGTTAATAATGCTATTAATGCTATTAATACTGCTATTACTGCTAATAATAATGCTATTGCTAATATTATTGCTATTGATGATGCAATTATTATTTAAAAATCTTTAAAAAAAAAATAAACATATTCTAGACACCCGATGCATTTGCATCGGGCTCACAGCTAGTGTATTATATAAAGTCATTACAAACAGAGTAATCTATTATATAAAGCCCGAAGCCACTTCCGGCCAAACCCGAAGCCACTTCCGTAGTGCTGTGGTCGGATATTCGGCCAGCTCCACCCGCACAGGGTGGACCAAGATGGCCGCCCTATGCGGGAGGATTGCGGCGAGCCCGCCGGGAAACTCGCTGCCCGAAGCTCAGCCGTGGCGCGACCCTGTTCGGAGCTCCGAGGCGAGCCCGACAGGAGACGACCGGCACTAGCCGGTCGTCTCCCAGCAAGCGATCCGCTCCCCGGAGCTCCGCCACCGTAGGGGGCCCATGTTAACTTAAATTTGGCGGCATGCGCAAGCCGCCCCTCTGATTGGTCGCTCGCCGCTGGCGCCGACCAATCAGATGAGCGCCGCGAGACACGCCCCAACATTTAAAATATGAAGCCTTCTTGCTGGATTTTACATATGGCGCCGTGTTTCGCGGCGGTCTTCGGATTGGTCGCCGCCATCCGCGAGCGACCAATCAGAAGAGCGAGGCATGTTACGGCGTCATTTTATTTTCATATTTGCCGCCATAGCGAGCGGCGCTATTCTGATTGGTCGGTGCCTGCCGCGAGCACCGACCAATCATGATACGTGCTGAGCGGCGCTATTCTGATTGGTCGGCGTTCGTGTGGCGCCGACCAATCAGAATAGCGCCGCTCTTTATAGCACCAAATATGAAAATAAAATGGCGCCGTGACACGCCCCGCTCTTCTGATTGGTCGCTCGCGCCGGGCGGCAACCAATCAGAGGACCGCCGCGAAACATGGCGCCATATTTACTAATTTAAGTCTACGCTGGATTTTGCCATCGTGGTAGGCGCACTCCTGATTGGTCGCTCGCGGCTGTACACAGCTGCCAGCGACCAATCAGGTTCATGCCTCACGCCACGCCGCCAAGTATGAAAAACAAATGGCGCCGTGACACGCCCCGCTATTTTGATTGCTCGCTCGCGGCGACCAATCAACATAGCGTAGCGCGGAATGGCGCCATGTTTAAAATCTAAATTTGGACTTCAGGTTTACACATTTTGCGCCTTGCCACGCGCCGCGATGCTGATTGGTCGCCGCCTGCCCCAAGCGACCAATCAGCATCGCGGTGCACTGCGACACATCCCGCCGCCATTTTGAGGCGCCTTTTTTTAAATTTTCACCTCAGAGCGAATTTCTGCTGCGTGGAGGCGGTGCCAGTGACGTCGCACTCCAAGCTCCCCCTGAATTTCTCCTCGAAAGAGATAAGACCCTTTATCAAAACTAAATTTATTTAGTTTTGAAGTGCTTCTGTTACATTTTGACATTAATATTAACGTCCTATGGGGTTATTTAGCTGTATACTGGCAATTAATTACTCACTATTCTACTGAGAGACTCTGCCTGCTATTAACCCTTCATTTACCACCTCATTACTCATTCACTATTGCACTCTGAGATTTTGCCTGCAATTAACCCTTCATTTGCCAGCTCAATACTCATTGACTATTGCACAGAAACACTCTGTCTGCTATTAACCCCTTATTTGCCAGCTGCTTTTACACTCAGTATTGCACTGAGAGACTCTGTCTGCTATTAATCCCTCATTTGACAGCTGATTTCTGACTGAGTATTGCACTGAGAGTCTCTGCCTGTTATTAACCCCTCATTTGCCAGCTCTTTTTTCACTGAGTATTGCACTGAGAGACTCTGCCTGTTAATAACCCCTCAAATGCCAGCTGATTAGTCACTGGCAATTGCATTGAGATACTCTGCCTGTTATTAACCCCTCATTTGCCACCAACACAGCTATAGCTGTTTATGATAAACTACATGAGCTCTGAAAACACGTGTACTTATGACACTGGGCGAACAGCTGCCAATGCCGCACGTAAGATTAGGAGAGATACCAAGTATACTAATGACACTGAACGAAAAGCTGCCAAAGCCGCATATATGCGTCAACAGCGTGCTAACGAGACTCAAGAAAAGAGACGCCAGCGCCTGGACAAAAACAGCGAAAATAGGAAAAAACGCATTACTAATGAGTCTGCTGAGCAAAAAGCACTTCGGTTAAGTAATCAGGCTGCTGCTCGCCGTCAACGTTCCAAAAATATTAATGCCATCTCTCCAGTCTTTGATTCTAAGCACAATATACCTTCTATGTCTACTGCCATACAATGTCCTGACCCTGAGCCTACTGTATTTGTGTCTAATTCTGAACGTAAGCGGAAACAGTGTGCTACACACAATTTTGAACACAAACGTCGTCGCCTCAACACCGTGGAGTCTGCTGTCACAAAATCCTTCACACATGAGTCTTCTATGCCAATAATTAATCCAGTAATAAATGCTGCTGGTGCATGCCGTGAACAGCGCAACAATACTCCTTTGACCTCTGCACTCATACACTCTGTTGACGATACAACTTCCACCTCTTCCGTCATTGCATCTGTGGACAGTGAAGATCCTCTACCAGGTCCACGCTTTATATATCTTGGCTTCCAGCGCCAGTCTAATCGTCCATTACCACAATCTTTAGCTAGATTTCCTAAAGGTTTCACTCATGATGACAGTTCCGTTGTACAACACTCCTGTGGTCCTATGAACTATGTTTGTGAAGATTGTCAAGCATTGCATTTTAATGCTGAGATACCATCAGATAAAAAGTTCACTCTATGTTGTCACAAGGGTAAGGTCCATGTACCTATACCCCAATATCCCTACCTCTTCACACGTTTGCTCACAGGACAACGTGAGTTCAGTAAAAATCTGATGGAAAACATCCGTAGCATCAACAGTTCCTTTGCGTTTGCCTCCATGGGTGCCAATATTTTTCCACCTCCTGGATATGGCCCATATTGCTTCCGGATACATGGGCAAATATATGATCGTACTGGAACCTTGCATCCATCTCATGAAGAAGTTCCAGTGTATGCCCAGCTTTACATCTTAGATACCCAGACTGCTAATCAACAACGTTTGCAATGTCAACACAATCAAAATTGTCATCCTACTTTGATGAGTATGATTGCTCTTCAATTAGATAACATCAATCCATTTGTTGCGGCGTACAAAATGTTAAGGGATGTAGAACAGGAGGAACATCTTAAAGCTCTTGCAAATGGTACTGTCATGCCTAATATAATCATGGCCCTAAAACAGGATCGCACACAAGACCCTCGACGCTACAATAACCCTACTGTCAATGAGGTTGCCGTTGTTTTTGAAAATGACAATGGCGAGCCACCATTCAATCGTGATATCTTAATTCACCTAAAACCTGACCCAAACTACCCTTTGGCACCAAAAACCAAACCTATCAGCATTCTACACAGTAACTTAGATGCCCTCCTGTATCCATTGTTTTTTCCGTACGGAGAACAAGGTTGGCATGATGACATGAAACAACAAGCTCCAAGTACGCGCAGAATAACACAACTGCAATATTATTGCTACATGCTATCTGTAAGGGTACCTTTACACGCGGCTACATTTCTAGGGTGGCTACAGGTAACTTACTGGTTGCAGTGAAATCATGGAGAGATTATTCCATTTGTACACAGCAACAAGATAGAACCTTGTCTCCATGATTTCACTGCAACCAGTAAGTTACCTGTAGCCACCCTAGAAATGTAGCCGCGTGTAAAGGTACCCTAAGAGATTACTTTAATCCGGAACTGAATGGTGGCAAACTCACCCAACAGTACATTGTTGACGCGTATGTGAAAATTGAGGCCAATCGCCTACATTTTATCCGCAAACATCAAAAGGATTTGAAAGTAGAGGACTACTGTCTATTGCAAGAGCATTTATTACAAAACTCCATCCAAAAAGGCATCCCCATTAGCAAGACCGTAATTTTACCTTCCTCCTTTGAGGGTAGTCCGAGGAACATGCAGCAACGGTATCAGGATGCTATGGATATTGTCACCAAGTACGGTCGCCCTGATTTGTTCATCACTATGACCTGCAATCCTAAATGGAGCGAGATTACAACTAATTTGCAGCCATGGCAGAGTGTGGAACACAGACCTGATTTAGTAGCACGTGTGTTCAAAATCAAGTTAGAAGCTCTATTACAAGACATTAGAAAAGGATTGTTTGGAAATGTTTGTGCTATGGTGCATGTAATAGAATTTCAAAAACGTGGTCTACCACACGCACACATTTTGATCATTTTGGATACCAACTCTAAATTAAGAACTAAGGAGGATGTTCATAACATTGTCTGGGCCGAAATTCCTGATGCTAACTCCTACCCTCTACTTCATGGCATTGTTTTGCAATATATGATTCATGGGCCCTGTGGAGAACACAACCCCAATTCGCCCTGTATGGATCTCGGCAAATGTACTAAAGGTTTCCCTAAAGATTTTCAAACCTCTACCATTATAGCTAAAGATGCCTATCCCATTTATCGTAGAAGCTCTGGCCCTTCTATTCAACACCACTCTAAAACAATTGACAATTCTTGGGTAGTTCCGTACAATCCATTCCTACTGTTGAAATACATGTGCCATATCAATGTGGAAGTTTATGGTTCAATACAAAGTGTCAAATATTTGTTTAAATATGTCTACAAAGGCCATGATAAAGCAAACTTTGACATTTGCCAAACTCACATTGACCATGATGAAACACATCAATTTATGGATTCCAGATATGTCAGTGCACCAGAGGCAGCTTGGCGCATTTTTGCTTATCCTATGCATAAGCAATCGCATAGCATCATTCGCCTTGCCGTACATCTGCCTCATTCTCAGTCACTCTATTTTCATAAAGATGACTCCATTGCTAACATCCAACAAAAACTTCTTCGGAATTCTACTCTTATGGCCTACTTTGAGCTTAATATGAATGACCAACATGCTCATAACTTTTTATACCGGCAAATTCCAGAGTACTATGTTTGGCAGGAAGGCTCTTGGGAACTTAGAAAGCGAGGAGGTGGCTCTGTTATTGGAAGGATGTACACTGTCAGTGTCAAAGATCAAGAACGCTACTACTTGCGATTGTTGCTATTACACGTCAAAGGTGCAACAAGTTTTGACAGTATTAAAACGGTCAACGGAGTAACGTATGAAACCTTCAGAGAGGCAGCATTAGCCCTTGGCTTACTATTTGATGATAGTCTATGGAAAAATACGCTACAAGATGCCTGTATTCTTAACATGCCAGCACAGCTTCGGAACATGTTTGCCTATATCTGCATTTTTGGCCCTCCAGCTAATCCTCTGCAGTTATGGGATGAATTCAAGGAACACTTTGTACAGGACTATTGCCATGCATACCACTCCAATACTGAGGCCTGTATAAATTGTGAAGGCTATGCTATGACTGATGTTCAAGATGTTCTAAAAAGTCATGGCAAAAGTTATATGGATTTTCATTTACCATGACCTGTAAATAAACCACATCTTCTCCCACTGTATAATAAGGATGTTGAGCTACAATTAGCTGCGGACATGAAAGCTACTCTAAATGACGAACAACTCTTGGCCTATAATACTATCAGTCAAGCTTTACAAGACTCTACTGATAGCACAAAGTGCTTTTTCATTGACGGTCCTGGTGGGAGTGGTAAGACCTACTTATATCATCTACTGCTACATCAGCTAAGGGGAGAAGGACACATTGTTTCAGCAGCTGCCACAACAGGAATCGCAGCTAACTTACTCGAAGGAGGACGCACAATCCATTCTCTTTATGGCATTCCAATTCCTGTCAATGAAACTTCGGTTTCAAGGATTAAAACTGATACAGAGCCAGCCAAACAGTTGAAGAATACTAAACTATGTATCATTGATGAGTACACAATGCTCTCTAAATATGCATTGCATGTCATTGATAGACTTTTACGGGATGTCATGACAACACATGTCTCCAAGAAACAGCAAACACCGTTTGGAAGTAAAGTTATTGTACTGGGAGGAGACTTTAGACAATGCCTTCCTGTCATCGCTCACGGAACCAGAACTGATATTGTAGAGAGCTGCATTAAGCATTCCAAACACTGGCAAAATTTCGTTAGACTACCACTTATTAACAACATGCGCTCCATTGACCAACAATACAGTACTTGGTTGCTTCAACTGGGAAATGGTGAACTTTCCAATGATTTCAACCTTGGAGATAATGTCATCGAAATACCTTCAGACATGCTTTCCACTGGCTGCTTAATACGTGATATCTTTGGAGACAACATTTCTATTGATATGAACAACAATGAGAGCATCAATATTGCTGCATCACATGCAATTCTATGCCCTAAAAATGAGGATGTGGATAATGTTAACTCCAATATTATGGATCGTCTGAATGGTGACTACACAGAATATATCAGTCATGATTCCATAGATGCTGATGAATGTGATGACCCTGACCAATATCCAGTAGAATTCTTACATTCGCTTACACCAACTGGAATGCCTTCACATTGGCTAAAACTGAAAAGTGGTACTATTATCATGCTCTTACGCAACCTCAACACCAAAAAAGGTCTGTGCAACGGTACTCGCTTGATTGTTACTGCTTTGCTTCCTAACATCATAGAAGCCAAAGTAATTACTGGGTCAGCTGCTGGAAATGTTGTTTTTTATTCCACGTATTGACTTATGTCCATCTGACACAGGATTACCTTTTAAATTGAGACGTCGCCAGTTTCCTGTGAAGCCAGCATTTGCCATGACCATTAACAAATCGCAAGGCCAAACACTTCATCGAGTTGGTATTTTTCTACCTGAACCAGCATTTGGCCATGGTCAACTCTACGTGGCTTTCTCTAGAGTGAGGCAACGCTGTAATGTGAAAGTTCAAGTCGTTGATACACCAGTTCAAGGGAAAATAGTAGAAAATTGTGACAAAGTTTTCACTAAAAATATAGTGTATAAAAATATTTTACTTTAAATTCTTTAGATACATATTTGATTTAGATACATAGTTACTTTCTAATTAAACACAAATATTACAATAAATTAGTTTAGACATAGATGTATAGGAATAGAAAAAACAAAAATACCAAAAAAATTAGTTTAGTTATAGATAAGACATTATAATTAGTTATTAGATATAAAATAGTCATTTAAGATATATACCGTATATACTCGTGTATAAGCCGAGTTTTTCAGCCCAAAATTTGGGCTGAAAAGTCCCCCCCTCGGCTTATACACGGGTCTATACGGTAGACCCGTGTGGTGGGGGCTGTGTCCGGGGGCTGTGGAGGCTGGAGGAGGCGGGGGGGGTCTGCTGCTGTATGAGCGGCCCCGTCACGTGGGGCCGCTCATTAAATATGCACTGCATCCCCCTGTCAATCAGCGGCAGGGGGATGCAGTTCATATAGCCCCCCAAAAGCTGGCACTGTCCCCCCTTGTAAGGGCCCCCCCCCGGTGCTTATACATTACCATCCCGGTGTTCTGATCGGCGCCGCTCCTCGGTGCTTCTTCATCCTCCCGTCCTCGCTGGCTCCATCCGTGATCTCCGGCTGTCGCAGCGATGTGACGTCATCGCGCGACCGCTGGAGAACCCGGATGCAGCCAGCGCGGGAGGATGAAGACGCAGCACGGAGGAGCCGCGCTGATCAGAAAACCGGAATGGTAATGTATAAGTAGCGGGGGGGGGCCCTTACAAGGGGGGACAGTGCCAGCTTGTGGGGGTTGCTGGGCACCCCTGGGGGCTGTTGGTACCCCCAGGGGGCTGCTGGTACCCCCAGGGGGATGTTGGTACCCCCAGGGGGATGTTGGTACCCCCAGGGGGCTGCTGGGTACCCCCTGGGGGCTGTTAGTACCCCCAGGGGGCTGCTGGGTACCCCCTGGGGGCTGTTGGTACCCCCAGGGGGCTGTTGGTACCCCTAGGGGGCTGCTGCGTACCCCTGGGGGCTGTTGGTACCCCCAGGGGGATGTTGGTACCCCCAGGGGGCTGCTGGGTACCCCCTGGGGGCTGTTGGTACCCCTAGGGGGCTGCTGCGTACCCCCTGGGGGCTGTTGGTACCCCCAGGGGGATGTTGGTACCCCCAGGGGGCTGCTGGGTACCCCCTGGGGGCTGTTGGTACCCCCAGGGGGCTGCTGGGTACCCCCTGGGGGCTGTTGGTACCCCCAGGGGGCTGTTGGTACCCCCAGGGGGCTGCTGGGTACCCCCTGGAGGCTGTTGGTACCCCCAGGGGGCTGCTGGGTACCCCCTGGGGGCTGCTGGGTACCCCCAGGGGGCTGCTGTATAACCCCTGGGGGCTGCTGTATAACCCCTGGGGGGTGCTGTATAACCCCTGGGGGGTGCTGTATAACCCCTGGGGGCTGCTGTATATACTGCTGAGGCCTGTATACCACTGGGGCTGCTGTATATACCACTGGGGCTGCTGTATATACCACTGGGGCTGCTGGGGCTCCTGTATACTACCACTGGGGCTGCTGGGGCTCCTGTATACTACCACTGGGGCTGCTGTATACTACCACTGGGGCTGCTATATACTACCACTGGGGCTGCTATATACTACCACTGGGGCTGCTATATACTACCACTGGGGCTGCTATATACTACCACTGGGGCTGCTATATACTACCACTGGGGCTGCTATATACTACCACTGGGGCTGCTGTATACTACCACTGGGGCTGCTGGGGCTGCTATATACTACCACTGGGGCTGCTATATACTACCACTGGGGCTGCTGTATACTACCACTGGGGCTGCTATATACTACCACTGGGGCTGCTGTATACTACCACTGGGGCTGCTATATACTACCACTGGGGCTGCTATATACTACCACTGGGGCTGCTGTATACTACTGCTGGGGCTGCTATATACTACCACTGCGGCTGCTGTATACTACCACTGGGGCTGCTGGGGATGCTATATACTACCATTGGGGCTGCTGTATACTACCACTAGGGCTGCTGTATACTACCACTGGGGAGGTCTGTATACCACTGGGGGGGGGGCCTGTATACCACACTGCTGGGGGCTGTATACCTGTGCTGGGGTCCACCCTCGGCTTATACACGAGTCAATAGGTTTTTCCAGATTTTTGGGGCAAAAGTAGGGGGGTCGGCTTATACACGGGTCGGCTTATACACGAGTATATACGGTAGTCGTTAGTTTTTTAGCTTAGAAACTTTATTTTTATATTTCATAGTATATGTATATAAACACACATTTTGTAGTAGATTGTAGATGTGTATCATCTAAATGCTTGCATTTAGTGATAAGAACCTGAAGCTCCAGCAGTATAGCTGCTGAAACATTTCATTTTCTTTTTACACAGGGTGAGGTTTTTGTGAACAGCTAAGAGACGGGTGGGACGGCTGTTCACGCACATCTCGATCTCGAAGTGTGTTCTGTACATATGAGTACATCCATATACGTACATATTTAGACACATACGTACATATTTAGACACATAGGGAAAGAATAGACATTTTGATCTTAAATCTGAATTCTTCTGCTATTTGTTGAATTTATACTGGAAAAAAGGCAATTTTGCCACTTGCTGCCTAATGGTGACCTACAGCACTCTTGCTGTAAGTTGCATGAAATGTATATGGAATTTGTGGTTTACTTGCGGCAGTTGCGGCACATTTGGTTTCGGCAGTTTCAACCGCCAAAATCGCAGTTACCTCTGATTTTTAGTGGTTGCATTTAGTGAGTCTGTCGAAGCTATGCTTGCCGTATTTACTGCAAGCTAACTGCAAGTTCCATATACATTACATGTTACTTGCTGAAAGTGAGCTGTATGTAGCCCCTTTGGTGCCAAGTGTAGAAATTGTATTTTGTTATTCCACATCTTCTGCAAATAGCCGAAAAATATCTGATTTAAAAGGAGTATAACTATTAATAATTAGGGTTAGAGTAGAGTAGGTCCCACCAGCTGTAAGGCTACCTTCCCGTGGTTGGTGGGGAAACATGTACTGGCTAAATCATAGATTATTAACATTCATATATAAATTGAATATACGTAATCTATACAAAACATCGGTGCCAGTATCTGTACGAAAAGCCTTGCCTTATAATCATGACATGTACTACACTTACATATACCATACAAACATTGGTAGTTGATAGATAGATATCATGTCTTATGTGCATTATTGTCAAATTTGAATGAACAATGTATATATGCATGCTAGACTCCCGATTCTTTAGAATCGGGCCGCCATCTAGTCTATTATAAATGTTTATTTCTATTAATGTTGATGATTATGGCTTACAGACAAGGAAAACCCAAAATTCATCATCTCAGAAAATTGACCAATTAAAATAATTATTTTTTAAATGATAAATGTGGGCCTACTGAAAAGTATGTACAGTAAATACACTCAATAGTTGGTCGGGGCTTCTTTTGTATAAATTAGTGCATCAATACGGCGTGGCACGGGGGCAATCAGCCTATCGCACTGTGAGGTGTTATGGAAGCCCAGGTTGCTTTAATAGCAGCCTTGTTGGGTCTTGTGTCTCATCTTCCTCTTCACAATACCCCATAGATTATGTATGGGGTTTAGGTCAGGTGAGTTTGCTGGCCATTCAATCACAGTAATAATCTGGTTATTAAACCAAGTATTGGTATTTTAGCAGTATGGACAAGTGCCAATCCTGCTGGAAAATGAAGTCCCCAACTCCAAAAATCTTGTCGGCAGAGGGAAGCGTGAATGCTCTAAAATATTTTGGTAGACGTCTGCACTGACTTTGGTATTGAGAAAGCAGATGACATTATTTCCCAAACCATCACTAATTGTGTAAACTTCAGACTACATCTCAAGCAGCTTGAATTGTGTGCTTCTCCACTCTTCCTCAAGACTCTGGGACATTGATTTCCAAATTAAATGCAACATTTACTTTTATCTGAAAGCAACACCTTGGACCACTGAGCCACAGTCCAGTTCTTTTTTTCCTTGGCCGAGTTAAGACACTTCTTGCATTGTCTATTGGTCATGAGTTGCTTGACACAAGGAATGCGACAGTTGTAGCCCATGTCCTTGATATGTCTGTGTATGGTGGCTCCTGAAGCACTGATTCCAGCAACAGTTCACTCTTGTCTCCCCCAAATTTTTGAATGGCCTTTTCTTAACAATCCTTTCAAGACTGCTGTTATCCCCGGTTGCTTGTGCATCTTTTTCTACCACACATTTTCCTTGCACTCAACTGGCCATTAATATGCTTGGATACAGCACTCTGTGAACAGCCAGCTTCTTTAGCAATGATCTTTTGTGGCTTACCCGCCTTGTGGAGTGTGTCAATGACTGCCTTCTGCTCATCTGTCAAGTCAGCAGCATCCCTATGATTGTGTAGGCTACTGAAACAGACTAAGGCAATATTCGCCAGAACATGTCAGATTGAGCACCCCTTCCCTGTGTTACAATTGCTACTGAAATGATGTGTTATAAAGTTGAAAATAAAAACTAACACTTTTTAAAACATTTCTCTGGATGGATTCTTCCTTTCATACTGAACCATACTAAGGGACCATTTTAAATGCTTAGTAACCCCCTTTCAGGTGTTAATTCTTTATCTCAGAAAATTAGAACAATTGTGTGTTTTCATTGTCTTTAAGCCATAATCATCAACATTGATATAAATAAGCACTTGAGAAAGATCACTCTGTGTGTAATGATTTTATATAATATATGCGTTTCACTTTATGTATTGCATTCCTGAACTAAATTTACTTTTTGATGATATTCTAATTTATTGAGATGCACTTGTACATAGCTGCATGATTACTTGCATAGCTGCATGAGTTTGGTGCGGAAGAATTTAAAGAGGACCTGTCATCCCCTTGGTGCTTTCACAAGTGACAGCACCACTGAATGCAGTGTGTATGCAGCATTCAGGGATTCTGTGTACTAGGCCCCCTGTACCACAAAAAAAACACTTTGCAAGCTTTGCAATTCAGAGTCCCGTGAGTCGGGTCTGATTAAGAGGTCCTGGCTGTTGGCACAAACCTCTCGGCCTCCTCCTTGTGTGTTCCACCCCCTCTATGTGTCTGTCTCTGCCTCCTCTTCTGCTCCTGCTCCTTGTGATGTCAGGAGGGGCAGAAACATAGAAGGGGCGGAACACACAAGGATGAGGCAGGGAGCATTGTGCCAGCTGCGAGGACCTCTTAAAGGGAACCTGTCACCCAAAATCAGGTTCCTAACCTCTTAATACATGTCCCTGCAGACTTACACTACTATCTAAGCCATCCCTGTCTGACCTTTTTTTAGTAATTACTGAGTAGAATAAAGTAGTTTGCAAACTTACAAAATCCAGGACAGAGGGGCGTTCCTTCGGCGTCTGTGACGGGTAGGCTGTCCCCTGTGCCGTGCTACCCCCGCCTAGCCGCTCTATTACGCCCTAATGGGTGTCATTTCAGCCTGAAGGCGCGGGCATGATTTAAATCTCGCGCCCACAACGTCACCGCTGCGACGCGGTCTCGTGATGCTGGGATCGCGTCACTTCCGGTCGCCGTAGGTCTCACAAGGCTGACTTCAGCATGCAATCTGCGCATGCGCTTAGTCGGCCTGTGAGACCTGTGGTGACCAGAAGTGACACGATCCCGGCGTCACGTGACCGCGTCGCAGCGGTGACGTTGCGGGCGCGAGATTTAAATCGTGCCCGCGGTCTGCAGGCTTGAATGCGCGTAATAGAGTGGCGAGGTGGGGTAGCACAGCACAGGTGATCCCCCTACCCATAACAGACGCCGAGAGGAACGCCCCTCTGTCCTGGATTTTGTAAGTTTGCAAACTACTTTATTCTACTCATAAATTACTAAAATAGGTCAGACAGGGATGGCTTAGATAGTAGCGTAAGGCTGACGGGACAGGTATTAAGAGGTTAGGAACCTGATTTTGGGTGACAGGTTCCCTTTAACTGTAAAGTTTGCAAAACGTTTTTTTCGGGGTACAGGGTAGGGCCTTAGTACACCGCTTCCCTTAATGCAGCATACACACTGCATTCAGTGGTGCTGTCACTTTTGAAAGCATCTGATGGGGTGACAGGTCCTCTTTAGACCATCCCAAAAGTGTTCAAATCAGTTAGAGTGGATATTGGGTGTCAGGCTGCTTTATTCAGTTTTTCATGTCTGATCTGACAGATGCCTTATTGGATAAATACTCAAAAATTCTGACAGACATATGTTTTGTAGGAAGTCTTCTCAGAAGAGTGAAAGCTGTTTTTGTTGCAACAAGGAGATTAAATTCACCTCATTTAAATTCTGGCGAACAGAAGGAGGTTGTCATTCAGGATTTTACAGTACATGTGTCTGTCCATTGTCCCATTGATGTGGTAAAGTAGACCTGTGCACTTAGGAGAGAAACATTCACAAAACACAATTTTTCCACCGCCATGCTTGACTGTGGGGACAGTGTTCTTTGGAGAAGAAAAATTCTGCCTATGACCCAAACATGGTGAGTTGAGTTAATGCCAAAGAGTTCAATTTTTGTCTCATCTAACCACAGGACCTTCTCCCAATCACTCTCAGAATCACCAAAGTGTTCAATGGCAAGCTTCAGATGAGCCTGTGCATGTGCCTTCTTGAACAGTCGGACTTTGTATTGTGATGGATTAAAATCCTGCAATGCCTGCAATGTGGTTTTCTTGGCGACAGTGGTTCCAGCCGCCTTGAGATCATTAACAAGTTCCCCCTGTGTAGTTTTAGATTCATCTCTCACCTTCCACTTGGTCCTGGATTGCCCACGATGTGAGATTTTGCATGGAGCCCCAGATCGATGTCAATTGACACTCATTTTGTATTTCTTCCATTTTCTTAATATTGCACCAACAGTTGTCTCCTTCTCACTCACTGCCCTACATATGGTATTCTAGTCCATTCCAGCCTTGTGCAGGTCTAGGTTCTTTTCCCTGACATTCTTAGAAAGCTCTTGGGTCTTGCCCATGTTGGAGAGTTTAGGTTACATTCACTCACAGTGTTTTGGCTCCATTTTGTGAAGATCCGTTTTTGGTGGAAGACATATATACCAGGATGCATCCAGAATGGGGGACATATATAGTCAAGAATGGACTCGGGATGAGAAGCATATATACCAGTATGAGCAGGGGCTGGCTGGCACATTTCAGCCTGGGGGGCAATCACAAGGTAGCAGCCCGCAAGGTTCGGCGGTCCACCTTTGGCCAGTTAATCACTGGCCACTACATTAAAGCAGCAGTGGTAAAAGGATTTAAAAACAGGCTGATACATATACCGTAGTAGATAAGAGAGCAGAACCGAGCATACAACAGATCTAGCCCCAGACACACAGACAGATCTAGCCCCAGACACACAGACAGATCTAGCCCCAGACACACAGACAGATCTAGCCCCACACACACAGACAGATCTAGCCACACACACAGACAGATCTAGCCACACACACACACACACAGATCTCGCCACACACACACACACAGATCTAGCCACACACACACAGACAGACCTAGCCACATACAGACAGATCTTGCCACACACAGACAGATCTTGCCACACACAGACAGATCTAGCCACACACAGACAGATCTAGCCACACACAGACAGATCTAGCCACACACAGGCAGAACTAGCCACACACAGGCAGATCTAGCCACACACAGGCATACCTAGCCACACACAGGCAGATCTAGCCACACACAGGCAGATCTAGCCACACACAGGCAGACCTAGCCACACACAGGCAGACCTAGCCACACACAGGCAGATCTAGCCACACACAGACAGATCTTGCCACACACAGACAGATCTTGCCACACACAGACAGATCTAGCCACACACAGACAGATCTAGCCACACACAGGCAGATCTAGCCACACACAGACAGATATTGCCACACAGACAGATCTAGCCACACACATGCAGATCTAGCCACACACAGGCAGACCTAGCCACACACAGGCAGACCTAGCCACACACAGGCAGACCTAGCCACACACAGACAGATCTAGCCACACACAGACAGATCTTGCCACACACAGACAGATCTTGCCACACACAGACAGATCTTGCCACACACAGACAGATCTTGCCACACACAGACACACAGCCTGCCACACACACAGCCAAAACCAGCCATACAGTCAGCCAGGCACACGCACACACAGCCAAAGCCAGGCACACAGTCAGCCAGTCATACACACACACAGCCAGCCACACAGTCATCCAGTCACACACACACAACCAGCCAGCCACACAGGCAGCCAGCCACACTCACACATAGCCAGCCACACAGCCATCCACACACACAGCCAGTCAGACACAAGCACAAACACACAGACACAGCCACAGAGCCAGCCAGCCCCCTCCACACACACACACACACACACATAGACACAGCCACAGAGCTAACCAGCCCCCGTCCACACACAGACACAGCGCCAGCCAGCCCCCCTCCACACACACACAGAGACACAGCCACAGAGCTAGCCAGCCCCCCTCCACACACACAGCCACAGTGCCAGCCAGCTCCCTCCACACACACAGCCACCGAGCCAACCAGCCCCCCTCCACACACAGCCACAGAGCCAGCCAGCTCCCTCCACACACAGACACAGAGCCAGCCAGACCCCCTCCACACACAGACACAGCCACAGAGCCAGCCAGACCCCCTCCACACACAGACACAGCCACAGAGCCAGCCAGCCCCCCCTCCACACACGCAGACACAGCCACAGAGCTAGCGAGCCCCCCTCCACACACAGACACAGCCACAGAGCCAGCCAGACCCCTTCCACACACACAGACACAGTCACAGAGCCAGCCAGACCCCCTCCACACACACACACAGCCACAGAGCCAGCCAGCCCCCCCTCCACACACGCAGACACAGCCACAGAGCTAGCGAGCCCCCCTCCACACACAGACACAGCCACAGAGCCAGCCAGACCCCTTCCACACACACACAAACACAGCCACAGAGCCAGCCAGACCCCCTCCACACACACACACAGCCACAGAGCAAGCCAGACCCTCTCCACACACACAGACACAGCCACAGAGCCAGCCAGACCCCCTCTACACACACACACAGCCGCAGAGCCAGTCAGCCCCCCTCCACACACACACACACACACACAGCCACAGAGCCAGCCAGCCCCCCCTCCACACACGCAGACACAGCCACAGAGCCAGCCAGACGCCCTCCACACTCACACACAGCCACAGAGCTAGCGAGCCCCCCTCCAAACACAGACACAGCCACAGAGCAAGCCAGACCCCTCCACACACACACAGACACAGCCACAGAGCCAGCCAGACCCCCTCCACACACAGACACAGCCACAGAGCCAGCCAGACCCCCTCCACACACACACACAGCCACAGAGCCAGCCAGACCCCCTCCAAACACACACACACTACTCACCATTCACCACCAGCAGCTCCCTGCAGCAGCTCCATTCTTCATATTTTGCTGGCTCCAGTGCTGTGTAAATAATTCCGGGACCCACAGAAGAGAGGAGGGGGCGGGGCCCAGAGAGATTCACTGGAAATAGGACCTACAGAAGAGGTGGGGGTGCGTGGCCCGGAGGAGATTGGGACCCGCCCCCTCACCTCTCCTCTGACCCCTCTCCTGTCAATCTCCTCGTGAGTGCGGCCGCACCGCATCGGCAGGCGGCCGCTCTCCCGAGCTACCCGGCTTCATGATTTCAGTTTTAGGGCGGATGGGCGGCCCTGAACTGCTACTAATCCTCCGGCCTGGGGGGCAGATGCCTCCCTGCAACCTGGCCCAGTCCGCCCCTGAGTATGAGGACCTATATACTAAGATGGGGACATAAGTACTAGGATTGGGTAATATATACCAGGATAGGGGACATATAAATACAAGGATGGGCGATATTACAACATAATGGGGAGTTTGGCACCTCATATGCTCTTATCGAATTTGGAATGCCATAAGGGCCCATATATCTGACCAGCATGCTTGGTGAGGGGGCTTGGTCATTTCCAAATTTTGCTCCAGAGCCCATCAGACTCTATTTAGGACAATGATGCAGTCTTGATTTACATTTCACAGGTCACCTGCTTGCCAAGGGTCATCAATGCTTTTGGGGTACCTTAGGCTTTTTCAGCTCAGAACGACACACTTGCCACATGTCGTGACATAGCATGAGACCTTTTAGGAGCTCAAGGCACCAAATCCTCCATGGCCTTTGTCTGTGATGTGAATAAGACCGGCAGCTATGAATCAAGACTGGATTGGAAATACAAAACAAGGAGCTGTGCAGGCAAAGTGAGGGACAGGGAGAGGTGCATATTCATATTATTTCAACCCAACACCATGAGAGGCTCCTGAGGACAGTATGACACTTCACTTATATCACATAAATTAAATGAAAATTGAATTTTATGGCCAAATTTCAGAAAGATTTGTTCACCCATGTTTTCAGTACATCTTTGTCATGTTAAAAAGATAAAGATTTTGGATTATTGTGATTTTATTAAAGGCTTTTGAACATGAAAACAATGATAGTGTATTAACATAGACTTGTTGCATTTTACATCACAATCAAAAAGCACATACCGGTATTCAGTTCTCTAGCTTTACAAAACCTGCATTAGTAAAACTGTTCTTCTCTTGAGCATTGCATTTCCAGAGCCCAAAAGCAGAGCATTTTTTTATTGTATCTTTTGTATGCATCTAGGGAGTTAAATTCCTTGATCTGATGTTTTCAATATAATATATATATATTAATATTTCCTGCATTTGTTATGATTTTCATTTTATATTTCAAAAATTGGAAATAATTAAATAACTGAAAGAACTTTTCCCAGCCTGGGGGGTAAAGACAAAAATTCCCATGGGCAAAACACAAACTCTAAACTTGGCTCTCTTCCATATATACTCCTTTTGAAGACTTTTCAGACACCCATTCATTGTTCCCCTCCTCTAAGATGACTTAATACTAAGTATCTGATGTAAACAACATGTTTAACTCATTGTGGTTATTTTAGAGAGGCTTATTCATATACTGTGTACCTAGTTAGGACTGTTATCTTGCAGCTTTTTTATATATTTTAATACATACGTTGCCTTGAAAAAGTCTTTATACCCTACAGACTTTTCCATATTTTTCACATTACACTAAAACTTAAGTGCATTTTCTTGTAATTTTATGTGATATACCAGCACTAAGTAGCAAATATTTGTGAAATGTAAAAGAAATAATACATTTTTTTAAATATTTTTAAAAATATAAATCTGAAAATTGTTACCGTATATACTCGGGTATAAGCAGACCCGTGTATAAGCCGACCCCCTACTATTGCCCCCAAAAGCTGGTAAGAGTTATTGACTCGCGTATAAGCCTAGGGTATGAAATGCAGCAGACCCCCATCCTATTATATAGCCCCCCGTCACTAGTATATAGCACCCTCAGTAATGGTATACAGGCCCTTCAGCAGTGGTATTATACAGGCCCCTCAGCAGTGGTATACAGGCCCCTCAGCAGTGGTATACAGGCCCCTGTGCAGTAGTATACAGGCCCCTGTGCAGTAGTATACAGGCCCCTCAGCAGTGGTATACAGGCCCCTCAGCAGTGGTATACAGGACCTGTGCAGTGGTATACAGGCCCCTGTGCAGTGGTATACAGGCCCCTATGCAGAAGTATACAGGCCCCTGTGCAGTGGTATACAGGCCCCTATGCAGAAGTATACAGGCCCCTGTGCAGTGGTATACAGACCCCTATCCAGATGTATACAGGCCCCTGTGCAGTGGTATACAGGCCCCTATGCAGAAGTATACAGGCCCCTGTGCAGTGGTATACAGGCCCCTATGCAGAAGTATACCGGCCCCCAGTGGTATACAGGCTCCTATGCAGAAGTATACAGGCCCCCTGTGCAGTGGTATACAGGCCCCTATGCAGAAGTATACAGGCCCCCAGTGGTATACAGGCCCATTTGCAGAAGTATACGGGCCCCCTGTGCAGTGGTATACAGGCCCCTAAGCGGAAGTATACAGGCCCCCAGTGGTATACAGGCCCTATGCAGAAGTATACAGGCCCCCTGTGCAGTGGTATACAGACCCCTATCCAGAAGTATACAGGCCCCTGTGCAGTGGTATACAGGCCCCTATGCAGAAGTATACAGTCCCCTTGTGCAGTGGTATACAGGCCCCTATGCAGAAGTATACAGGCCCTCAGTGGTGGTATACTGGCCCCCAGCAGTAATACACAGCCCCCCTCCTTATTATGTGTCCCCCAGGCTGTGGCACCTGTCAAAATAACAAACATTTTATACATCTCCTTTCCGGCGCAGCTCCTCCGGTCCCGGCTTCTTCTTCTTGCTTGTCCCAGCTTCTATTGCTGTGACATGACACCGGCACAAGCAGGAAGAAGCCAGGACCGGAGGAGCGGCGCCGGAAAGGTGATGTATGAAAGGTTTGTTATTTTGACAGGTGCCGCAGCCTGGGGACACATAATAAGGAGGGGGGGCTGTGTATTACTGCTGGGGGCCAGTATAGTGCAATATGCACGTCATCCCCCCGCCGCTGATGGACAGGGGATGCCGTGCATATTCATTGCACTAATGAGGCGGCCCCACGTGACCGCCCGCGGTCACTGCGGCCCCCTCCTGCCTCCTCCAGCCCCCGGTCACAGCCCCCCCCACAGCAAAACCGAGTGACTCGCTTATAAGCCGAGGGGGGGACTTTTCAGCCCAATTTTTGGGCTGAAAAACTCGGCTTATACGCGAGTATATACGGTACTTACATTTATATTCGGCCCCCTGCAGTCTGATACGCAAAAATAAAATCCTAAGTGACCAATTACCTCCAGAAGTCACCTAATTTGAGTCCACCTGTGTATAATTTATTCTCGGTATAACTATAGCTGTTCTGTGAAGGCTTTAGAGGTTTATTTGAGATTCTTAGTGATCAAATAGCATCATGAAACCAAGGAGCACAAACACAGATCAGAGATAAAGTTGTGGAAAAGAGTAAGGCCGCTTTAGATTATAAAAAAAAATACACCAACTTCTGAAAGTGTCACAAAGCACGGTTAATACACCATCCAAAAATGGAAGACGTATGGCACAACTGCAAACCTACCAAGGACATAGCCATCCACTTATACTGAGATCCCATGCGAGGACAGCACCAATAACAACAGCAGCCAAAAGGCCCATGGTGACTTTGGAGGAGCTAGAGAGATCCACAGCTCGGGTGGGAGAATCTGTCCACAAGATAACTATTAGTCGTATACTCCACAAATCTGGCTTTTAGAGTAAAGTGGCAAGAGGAAAGTCATTTTTGAAAGCAAGCCATAATAAGTCCTGTTTAGAGTTTGAAAAAAAAATCAATGAAGACACAGCTAGTAGAAGAAGATGCTCTGTCAGAACAGTCCAAATTAGAACTTTATTGGCATAAATTCACAATGTTACATGTGTCAGAAAAGTAACACTGACATCACCCTCAAAACACCATCCCCGCCATCAATGGTAGTGGCAGCAGCATGCTGTCAGGATACTTTTAATCATCAGATTTAGGGAAGCCCGTCAGAGTTAATGTGAAAAAGCATTGACTTAGGTGGGCTGAATACAAATGCACAGCACTGTAGTGACTGTTACTGCAACCCCAATTTCTCCTTAGCAGGGAGAAAGTCGGCCAAAGGTGTACTCATACTTCCGGTGGTCCCATTGTGTCTGCCCGGACTCCAGCTCCTGAGTTCGTTCCTCAGAGCCTGCGTCTTCATCGCAGCCCTTCCCGGTAGAGTACACTGTCCCTTTAAGAAAAGTAAGCGTGTCATACGCACATCCTTAGCATGCTTCCGGAAGTGCCTATCGGCCTATGGATGAGAAGTACATAGTATTTAAGGCAGCTAGCCCCTTTGGGAGGTGCCTGAGCAATTAGGTATATGCCCTAGAAACACATTGCTAGTTATCAAGTCCCAGTCCAGTGTCCCATACTTACATCCATTTATCCCATACTTGAGTTTATTAACCTGTTCCTCTATCCTAGCATCCTGCTTGCACCCGTTTTCCCATTAAATTTTTTATTAAACTTTTATCCATGTACATAAACATAAAAATAGGGGCACCAAGTATCAGTGGGGAAGAACACCCCTATTAACAAACATCCACTAGAAGAACAAAGAAGGCATGTAGACAAATAATAAGCAAAAGAAGGGATGGGAGGAAAAAAGAAAAAGTGAAGGAAGAGCGGAGGGAAGATAAGCCAGGAGGGGGGGAGGAGACAGGGAGCCACCATGTAAGTCGTGACTTACAAAAGAATATGCCATAAGCCACGTGAAGATCTAAAATAGCGTTTAGTTTCGAGGAACTGGGGAAGCCAAAGGGTGCGATGCCCAAATGTGCCAGTCCTCAGTTGTCTTGCGTTTGTGCTCGAGCTCCAAAGCAAGGTAATATTCATTTTGGAAGATGAAGTTTACTTTTTGAGCTACATCAGAGATTGAGGCAGGCGAGGTGGTTTTCCACTTTGCCGCCAGGCATAGCCTAGCCGCTGGTAAAAAACATGAAACTGTACGGCAAAATATAGGAGGATAACCATCGATGCCGATATTTAAGATAGCCAGTTGGGGGGGACAAGATCTCATTCACTCCTGAGATTGATCTGAGCAAGCATGCAATCAGAACCCAGAACTGGGAAATCTTAGGGCACGTCCACCACATGTGACATTGAGCCTTTTCCACCGCACTGTCTCCAACACATAGGGGACAGGCCCGTCACAAAATGTGAGACATGGGAGGGTGTAAAATATCATCTGAGGTGAACCTTTTTGAGGTTCTTGACATGGTTAATGCACCTTGTCGCCTTTCTCATGAATGTGACAGCAGCGTACCAGTCATCCAACGATGCCGAGAAACCCAAATCCTCCTCCCAGTGAAGCACGTAATCCATCTTTCCCACGTTGTGAAGTCCCACTAGATCTCGATAAATTCCCGACATACCCTTAGACACCGTAGGGTCAGATAAGATAAATTTTTTCAGAGCTGAGGTACCTGGGGCGGTTGTTAAAACATCCAGATATGAGCCAGAACTCAAAAAATGTTGCGCTTGAAGAAACTGTAGTTGAGTGACCCCCGGAAATTTATGGCAGACCTTTTCAAAGGTTAGGCGCACGCCACCCTCCAACAGGTCACCCACTCCCTTCAATCCGAGCTGCTCCCATGGTTTTACAGTTAAGCAAGGAATATGACACTGGAGAGCCCTGAGGGGGATGACCTCTGGGGGCAAAGCTGTCCATTCCCGCGGGGAGCCCCTCCAGCAGGACAACATCTCCCGTATAGTTCCCAGCGGGGGGGACCAGTCCAGACCGCCCAGAGATTCAGATGCCAACAATTGGCAGAGAGACCCCCCAGGGGAGAAATGTACTTCAATCTGGATCCACCCCAAATGTGGGGGGAGGTCCATCAGGACTTGGCCTCCTCTAATATTAGGGCTCTGTGATTGATCAGGAAGGAATGGGGGCTCCGAAATTGTTGGACTATTGGCAAGTAGAGGAGCCGCCTGGAGACCCGCAGGGTTTTACCCGCCCATATATATATGTTAAATAACCTCTGGATTTTGTCTATAAGCGAACCCGGGAGATTTATGGGAACACATCTAAAAATGTATATAATCTTAGGGAGAAAGATCATCTTTAGTGCCTGAAATCTCGCCATCCACGAAAGAGACCCAAGGGGGTGGGACTCCATTTTCTTTACTATGGCTAAATGTAGTTTCTTCATATTTCTGTAAGCCAGCTGCTTTGAGGGGCACAAGAATACACCTAAGTAGGGAATTCCTACCAGGGCCCAAGTAAAGGGGAAGGATCCACTATATTCATCTATGGATTGTTGCGGGACTTTAATAGGCAAAATGACTAATTTTGAAGCGTTCAATTTATAAAATGACACGTTGGAGTATAACGCTAGCAGTTCTATTACTGAGGGGAGGGATAGGGACGGGTCGATGCAAAAAATGATAATGTCATCTGCGTATAAACCAATTTTATGACGTTTGCGACCTAGTTGAATTGCCAAGATATCTGGGTGTGCATGGACCGTGGCAGGCAAGGGCTCCACCGCCAGGGCAAAAATAACAAGTGACAAAGGGCAGCCCTGGTGAGTGCCATTGGCAATTGAAAAGACAGGTGACAGGAAACCCGAGAACAGGACCCTGGCGTTAGGGAGGAAATACAATGATAGCACCGCTGATAGAATAGGGCCAGAAAGTCCAAATTTTCGCAGTACGGCTTCCAGGTATCCCCAGTGCACCCCGTCAAACGCCTTCTCAGCATCCAATGACAGGAATACAATAGGGACCCCAGCAATGAGATCTATCATACACCTAGCCCCTTCCTTCGCCTGTCTGCCCATCACAAAGCCCACTTGGTCTGGGTCTACTAGGTCTGGCACCACCACTGATAACCGGTTGGCTAACAGTTTTGCGAAAATTTTGAGGTCGCAGTTGAGGAGGGATATGGGACGGTAATTACCAGGGGCATCCTGTGGTTTGCCCGGCTTGGGAATTGTTATTATGGTGGCCTCTAGACTCAAAGGGTCACTGGAACCTGTTTTCTGCCAATGGAGGAGTGTCCTGGAGAGGAAAGGGGCAAGCCACCGAGAGAAAATTCTATAATACTCATTAGACAGGCCATCGGGGCCCGGCGCAGAGTGACGTTTTGAGGAGGCTATTACTCTATGCACCTCCTGAGGCGAGAAGGGAAGATTAAGTCTCTCCAACTGCCCCTTTGATACCTTGGGGAGATCCAGTTTCCCCAGGAACTCCCCAATCCCCTCTGAGGACAGCTGAGGGGTACCAGGATCATCTTTAAGATTATATAGCCGGAAGTAATAGCGTGCAAATAAAGCCGCGATGTCTATCGGGTTTTTCACCACAGATCCGGACTCATCAATCATGGTGTCAATTGCGCTTTTAACTTCCCTCTTTTTTACCGATTTGCTAGGATGGCTCCAGCTCTATCTCCCAAGGCGTAAGACTTCAGTTTGAATCGACGCAAATATTTTTCATGTTGAAGTAAGAGGAAACTACGCAGTTGAAGCCTCACCTTCTGGATCATGGATGCACTTCTGGGTGTTGGAGGAGGCGAACAAAACCACGCCAACTCCTGGAGGCGACGAACAAGCACCGCCCTCTGCACATTTCTCTCCCTCTTCAATTGGGCTGCTTTTTGTAACAAAATACCTCTAATAAAGGCTTTGTGTGAGGCCCACAAAATGTCATCCGCCACTTCCCCATTATTGTTGTCCAAAAAAAAAGTTAGAAAGTTGTGTTTCCACCTCTCTCACCACTACCGTGGAAGTCAACAGACTGTTATTGAGGCCCCACGATTTCGGGGTGATCATTCGGGCTTCCAGGACTACCTCAAGGCACACTGGGGCATGGTCAAGCCAGGTAATCAGTCCAACTTCCGCACAGGCACAGATCGGGAGAGCAGCATCATTCACTAGAAAGTAATCTATCCTCAAATACAACCCGTGCCTGTGCAAGAAGGAGGAGTAATCGCGTGCAGGTACCGCCACACATCGTGTAGGCGAAGATCACGGCACGTGGTACCCATGTCGTCCCACTGACCCCCCCCCCCCGAAGCAATCCGGGAGAACAGTCAAGAAGTCTGTTCTGAACTAAATTGAATTCCCTGCAAGCTATCATGGGCCCCTGTGATCCACCACAGACTCCAGGAAGGGGTGCAGGAACCTCAATTGTCCTTCATTAGGTGCATAGACGTTGGCCAGCGTCACCACCGCCCCTGCAAGGGCACAAGTTAATGTAATATGTCTGCCCCCTGGGTCCACTAGTAAATCAAGTAACTTGAAAGGAATGGAACTCCTGACCATAATACACACGCCTGCCTTTTTCTTATATTATTAGCATGAAAAATATGGGGGAAAGAACGGTTTTGCAGCCTATAGTTATCCTCCTTTAAAAGGTGGGTCTCCTGGATGCAAACCACCTCCGCCTTGGCTTTTAGACACTTCCCGCTAGAAGAACGATCTCCTAGCAGGGAATTCAGCCCCCGAACATTAAATGATAGAATCTTCACACTCATTGCAGCTGAAGTAGGAATATACATCACACTCATGATGGCTCAAGGGGGTGAGAAGAGGGGACAGCAGCAGAGAAAGAAAGATATTAGGAAAAGGGAATTCAAAAAGAGGTAGGGAAAGAATATCAGAACACGTAACATGTATGCAAACAAAAACATGGTCATAACCATACTGAGGAATGAGCCCGCCTCCGCACAAAAACCCAGTGGGAGGATTACCAGGCTAATACAGCCTTGGTGCAATAACGAGAGAAAGGGGAAGTCCAGGGCTCCCCAGATGAGTAAGGGCACCCCTCACCTTCCTCTACCCTGCTATTTTGGGGGTGACAGAAAGAGTCCAGACCAAGATCAACTAGTAAAATTGTGGAGCCTCAGCCGACTCTCTCCCAGTGTGATTGGACTGTTGAGCCCCTATCCCGAGGGCTCGAACCAGGAGAGGTTCTGTCCAGTCCCAGAGCAAGGCCCCAAGCCGTTAGTGCTTTCCTCAGTTGACTGGGACAGTTAAAAACATAGAAATCTGAATTTCCCCTTTACAGGAGAACCCCAACTGTAAAAGATACTGTTTTCTCGTAATATTTTGCAAAATGGGGCGAACTTTCTCCTTCTTGTGAGGATCCCTGGGGAGAGGTCCGGAAACACAGCAAGTCCCGAATAAGGGGATGGGAGGTCGGGGGAAAGTCTCATGGCCTGCAGAAGCGAGTCTATGACAGAGGGGGTAGATAGACAAATCAGGATGTCTCTGGGCAGGGACTTCTTTCTATGAGCAGGTTTAGGGATCCTTTGGATGCGAGAAAGTCCCAGGTTCTCTGAGGGGGTGTCTGGCAGGACCAGCTTCATAAAAGAAATGACTGTGCCTTGTAAATCTTCCTCTCCCTCTGCCTCTGCAATTCCCGTGATGCGTAGATTGCTGCTCTTCAGTTTGTCCTCTAGATCACATACTTTGAGCTGCAGCTGCTTCACATCTCCTTCCATGGCAGAGTAATTATCAGCCAGGGTGTTGTGGGCCGTGTCATACTCAGCCATCTTAGTTTCAGTTCTATGAGTGCATTCCCTCAGTCCCGCTATGTCTGCTCTTATCTCCGACAGCAGACCCATGAAGTCCTCCTGTAAGGACCTCCTAAGTTAACCCAGTAAGGTTCTCAGATACCTTTGGGTGAGTGGGGCTTCCTTCCTGTTCCAGAGCACTCTGAGGGGCTGCGAGATGTGTGAGGAGATGCTGCTGATGAGCGGGAAGTAGCCGGCGCCATCTTAGCTGCCGGGTAGCCTCTCTGCTGCAAAATAGTCTGAGCTTCTGCGTCTCTCCCCTCTTCCTGGATGAAGCTCTTGGCATCCTCTAGGCTCCAGAAGGTAACCAGCGCTCAAGGATCGGGCAGAAGACTGCGGGCGCCGTTAGAATTGCCGCTTATTCAGGTCCGGGTGCTGGAGATCCTCAGTCAAGCGTCCCGCGCCATTAGCCTCCAGGCCACGCCCACCTGATTTCTTTTTTTTTATATTTAGAGAATCATCTACCAATTCCAGCACACTTCACAAATACTTGCAAATTTGTGTTGATATATCACATTAAATACACAACCCATCCATTAGGCAATACACAGATAGCATTTGCCAAAACTGCATGCTCTGAATTAAAACTTTACTTTTTCATTACCCAAGGTGCATTTTAACACCACTCCTTTAAGAACTGTCATCTCTGAATCATTTAAAGAAGAATGGTTCAAATACAGCCAAAGTGGAGAAAAGTCAAGAACAACATGTCAAAATCAATAATGAAGTGCAAATATCTTTATTTTTATATTGTGTGTTGCACTTCTAAAGGCTTACTAACAATATATATATGATATTGAGTGTTCTTACTTCATATAAAACAACCAAGGATGACAGGTACTACGAAAATACTATATTTTGATATATATTTGGTTCATTTACATTTCATTGTGACAGGATACTGCTACCATGTGCAACAAATCAGAATAACAGAAAGACTGCTGAGTTTTGGTTTTGAAGCCCTTAAAATGGTGAAATGGGAAATCCTTGACTGTTGCATTGCAAATACATTTAAACATCATTCACATAGCTTAGACATTCTTATCATGAAAAATATAAAACTAAGGTATCAGTCTGTGTTACTAATGTAGAACAGAGAACGACTCAATCTATCAGAACAATAAAATAAAGATATAATTACCATACATTGCCTGACTTTTCCCAAGTGACGATATTACGGATATATGAAAAGCAAACATAATTAAAATGTTTATTATGCAGTTTACAATTTAACATGTAGCTGAAGATAAAACTCCAATTATTTGCTGCTCAAATTTTGGGAGTAATGTTAATTTGAAGGAACCATTTTCTTGCTGTGTAATGACAGATATTAGTGATAAAGCATCCATTAGTCAAAGGTTGTGTTTTCATGAGGTCACAGGTTTTATTAGAAGAGAAAACAACCCAATGACCAGCTTCCTATTGCATTGGTCATTCCCGACAAATTATTGCACATGGGTGTCTAAAAATCCATAGACGTTCTTGAGGACTCTTATGGTAATGCTTGGAACACAATGTTTGAGCAGATTTCTTACAATTTCAAAACAAAGTTATTTATTTCAATAAGATATTTAGGTTCCTGTTCACATTAATGGGGATTTTCTGATGCAGATGTAAAATCTGCGTTGACCTGTAAGGCTAGGGTCACACTTGAAAAGGTAATTGCAGTTCCCGCATTCAGATTTGGATGCAGGAACCGCAATTACCTTCAGACACATTTTTGTGTCCAAATCTTTTCTTTAAACCACAATGCGGTAACCGGATTGCTCTGGATGTGTAATCCGGAGCAATCTGGTTACTGCCTGCTTTGTTTATCCCTGCTGCTGCAGTGTTGAACAAAGGGTTAAATAATAAGAATCCATGTGGGCAACATGTCTCTAGGGGGTGTCCACCCCCCTAGAGACATGCTGTCCACACAGGACAGCATGTAAGGGGTTAACTTAACTGTTAACCCCTGAGCCGCAATTGTCGGGTTTCTACATTTCATTCTATTAAAACCCGCCGGCTCCTGTATTAGCACCAGTAGCCTATGCAATTTGCGTAAGCATTTACAGTACAGCATCCTCAATGAGGAGCTGTCTGTGTTGCTTACGCAATTTGCATAGGATACTGGTCCTTATGCAGGAGCAGGCGGGTTTTAATAGAATGAATTGTCGAAAGCAGACAATTGCAGCTCAGGGGTTAACAGTTAAGTTAACCCCTGACATGCCGTCCTGTGTGGACAGCATGTCTATGTCCCTGCGGCAGCAGGGATGAACAAACCTGCCGGCTGCCGCAGGCATTCACATATGTCTTGCAGCAGCCACATGGGCTCTTATAGCAAATCTGCTACAGCTGGTGTACCGCTGCGAAAACTGCAGCCTGCATGATTTTTCACACAGGCTGCAAATCCGGAGCCGGTAACTGGATTGCATGTAGTGCAATCTGGTTACCATAATGAGCTCCTATGGGCAGCGATTCCTGATCCGGTTTTGAGCTTTTTGACAGCTCAAAACCGGATCAGGATTTCAAAATTTTGCCGCAAGTGAGACCCTAGCCTAACTTCATGAATCTGTAAAGATTACCAAGCTATTGGAGGCTATTACCTTCATTCTTTTTTGCCAACTCTGCACACAGAATTTTATAGCCTAGATCAGTGATGGCGAACCTATGGCACGTGTGCCAGGGAGGGCACACAGAGTCTCTTGCTGACACACTGAACTGCTGGTGCCATCGCGCCAGCAATTCAAAGCAGTGTTGGATGAGAGTAGACATTTCTCCTCATTTCGACACTCTCTCCTAGGCTGGGACTGTCGTATGCATGAGGGCATCATGTGACTGCGCTCAGCAAAGCACGGTCACATGACCACGCACCGCAGAGGACATGAGCGGATGAACAGAGGTTGATGCGGGTATGATTTTTTTTACCTATAAAAAGCAAGCAGGATCACTGCAAGGAGACAAAAGTCGGGCACAATACTACCTGATGGGAGTAGGATGGGGCATAACTACAGGATGAGGACAAAAATTGGGCACATTACTACTTGATGGGGGCAGGACAGGGCATTACTACAGCATGGGCACATTACTTCCAGATAGGGCAGAATGGTGGGTGGGGCATTACTACAAGATGGGGCCAGGATGGGGCATTACTGCAAGGGGATAAAGATGGGGACATTACTACAAGGGGACAAGGATGGGGTATTACTGCAAGGGAACAAGGATGGGAAAATTACTACAATATGGGGCCAGGATGGAGCATTACTACATGATGGGGGCAGGATGGGCCACATTACTACAAAAAGGTAAGGATGGGGCATTGCAACAAGATGGGGCCAGGATGTGGCATTACTGCAAGGGGACAAGGATAGGGACATTACTACAATATGGGGCCAGGATTACTGCTAGGGGACAGGGATGGATAAACTACAACAAAATGGGGCAGGATGGGGCATTACTACAAGGGGACTAGGATGGGGACATTACTACAATATGGGGCCAGGATGGGGCAGGATGGGGCATTACTGTAATGTCCCCATCCTAGTCCCATTGTAGTAATGTCCTCATCCTTGTCCCCTTGCAGTAATACCCCATCCTACCCCCATCTTTTAGTAAAGGGACAAGAATTAGGCATTACTGCAAGGAAACAGATAGGGACATTACTACAAGGTGACAAGAATGGGGTACATTATCACAAGGGGACAAGAATGGAGTATTGCTGTAAGGGGACAAGAATGGGGACATTACTACAATATGGGGCCAGGATGGGGCAGGATGGGGCATTACTGCAAGGGGACAAAGGATGGGGGCATTACTACAAGTGGACAAGGATGGGGACATTACGACAAGATGGGGAACAGGATGGAGACAATAATCAGAGGGGGTCAGGATAGAAACATTACTACTTGATAGGGACAAGTATTTCAGTGTGGAATCTGCTTTCATTCCATACTAAAATCTATGTATCTCCTATTTATCTAGTATTCTCATTATTTTTTTCCATACAGGTCAATCCACCTGATGTGTCTGGAAAGGGCAGTGGGAGCGGCTCAGCTTCAATGTGCAGCAAGTTTACATGAGCTGGAAAACCACTGCTGAGAAGAAGACTGCAAAGGCATGTTTAAAATCAATTAAATTGTTAAAAATATTTATCATCAGGCTGTCAGAACTCCATGCCCTGTACAGGGAAGAGAGTTGGCATCTGCTGGCTCTCCCCCTGTGCACCGCTTGCAATGGCCACTGCAGTAATTTAGGTTAAATTGCCATGTTGGCACTTCGCTATTCACAATTAGGTTTTGGGTTGGAGTTTGAGCATTCAGTCTCGGAAAGGTTCGCCATCACTGGCCTAGATCAATGGTTCCCACACTGTTTCAGTGTTATGGTTAAAATCAACAAAAGTTACTTAAATGGACTCTGTCAGGTCATTTTTCACTACTATACTAATAGTACCCTTGAATAGTGCCTGGGCAGCCCATTCAGAATATGTAAAAGTTGTTACTGTATCCTTTGTAGTTCTCTTGTCATTAGCATCTTCACACCCAGCAGGCAGCTATATTCAGTAGAAAAATAATTGACCAGACTAGTGAATGGTCCTCAGTATGCTAATATTCATTTATTATTCACTTCTTTTCAAGCAGCTATCACCTCCCTCCCCTCTGTGCTGTGCCTCACTTCCAGTGTCATTTTCATTTTGCTGTCCTGCAGAGTGCTTATGATGAGGAGAGGGAAGGAGAGATAGCAGGAAGATATAGATAGCTCACCCAGATAAGGCAACCTCCTCCATGAATTTCTTACCTTACAGATTCCCTTTAATTGATTGTAATATACACATTATCTGAATACTGTATAGTGTAAAAGAAAATAAGTTTTATAAATTACTAAAAGAAAGTACAAGTTGTCTCCTATGTAAAATAAAAAGCATTACACAACTATTTTGACTGATGTAAGTAACATTTTTCATAGAGGAATGGAAAAATAGATGTAGGGGCAGTACTGGCAATTAACATGTTGCTGCCCTCATACTACCTACGGTACTACTAAATCATGTAGAAATTTCAGATATCCCGTGGCATTGAGGTTTCCATTAATGAAGAATGGCCCCACTATCTTTGTACTCCGTATACCACACCATACCATCAATTTTTGTGTTCCAACAGTCTTGGAGGGATCTATCCACTGTGGGTTAGTGTCAGACCAATAGCGGTAGTTTTGTTTGTTAACTTCACCATTCATAAAAATGTTTGCCTCATCACTGATCTGAAGGCAATTGTCTATGCTGTGAAGATACAAGATGTGCAGCATACTGGAAGCCTGTGCTATCATTTCTTCTGCAGTGTTGCTATCAGTGTGTCAAGAGTGAGAGAAGAGTGTTGTATTGCCAATCCAACACAAAGGGCAGCACTTTGAACACATTTTATAAGTGGTCATGAACTTGTAAATAACTAATGAAAGAATAAAGCTATGTCAAAACCAAGCACACCATTGTTTTTCTTATGAAAGTCTCAATACGTTTGATGTGTCACAAGACCCTCTTCTCATTAAAAAAAATAAAGTTGGATCCAAAAGGCTGACTTCAAAATGGCTGCCATGATCATAACGCATCTGGAAAAGTTTTCCCCGTCCCATATACTAATTTACCACAAACAGGAAGTTGATATCACCAACCATTCCCATTTTATTTAGGTGCATCCATATAAATGGCCCACCCTGTAGAGTAGAAGTTTGTATGGGCAGGCCATCTACCTTTCTATGTAGGCATTTTTTTTTCTAAGTCCAAAAGCATGCTTTTTTTAACACAGGGCCCTATGGGAAACGCATGAGTTAACACATGGTACATATAGGCACCATGCGTTAATGCATATGCGTTTTTGGTGTAGAAATGACTAAGTCCAAAAAAAAAACAGCCAGGAGCTCAGGAGACACTATTGCCACCCTAAATTGAACGGATCCATTTTTCTAAAGCCACGAAAAAGCGGATTGGTATGTGTGACCCTGGCCTTAGATATTCGAGTGTTCAGTCGTATTGCTAAGAGTTGTTTCAACATTGAGCTCATTAACCAGGAAAATGTCTGATATGTACAAATGTAGAAACTGTCAATCAACTACTGCACTGTACTTGGTGTGATTCTGACATTTGTGTTGAACAGACAGTTCTTTACTATGCATGTAGAGAAGGCAAGCTACTCAGTACACTTGCAGTACACTACTCAGACAGATAATATTATTTTTTTTGAAGTGCCATTTATTCCATGTCGCTTTACATGTGATAAAGGGCATACATAGAAAAGTGCGATAACTATCAACAGTACAAGGCACACAGGTACAAGAGGAAAGAATAATATCTCCACAGAGTGCACCTTAAAATATAACTTTTCATAAATAATTGTTAAAAAATTCAATCGTGTGCATATCCCTCACATCTAGTGTTCATATAGCACACCAGTCATACAGGGTGGGGGTCTCTATCCCTCGCATATAACCTGTCTCTTCTCCTGCCTATCAAGGGAGTTTTCAACACCTAAATTGTATGGTGTCCCCGTTCCTCAATGACTCACCCTGGTGTCCCTATTAGTCACTCAGGGTTTGGTCAACCATCATACACTCTCTAGATCCAAAATGGGTCTATTTTTGGATACGGGTCTATCCCTTTTATCCAACATATCTGTGTTTGTAAACGAGAGGTTGTCCAAATTTATGTCTATATTTTCTTGGTATGCTTGAGATGTAATAGTATTGGGGAGTATTAAAGATTCTTATACCCCCCCTCATCATTACATGTCAAATGTTGACAGATTTGAGGTTGCAGCGGCCCTATAAAACCTGCACAATCATAGCACTCCTCTCACTGCTTTTTCTCTGGCTGTGTGTGATCAGACCTGTGACTGTGAGGAGAGAGCTGAGCTCCGGACACGTTGAGACTGGAGGCAGAGGGGTCTTCTCCTGCTATGTGACACTGCAATCTCACACAGCCAGAGAAGAAGCAGAAGCCGGAGACACTGGAGGGAGGGAGTGATGATCTGGGGTACATAGGCGCCGAACACTGTGTTATCTATCACCATGCACAATGTAACCCATGATGTGCCTGCTATATAGTGACAGAGAGGGAGAGGGAGGGGAGAGTTTGGCTTAGAGCAAACAGTGTAGTAATTCAAAGAAACCCAGCCCCTCTTATGCTAATTTGCTGCACAGATTTTCCGATGATGACTCTTTTTTCTGCAATCATACATAGAATCAAAGTAAATGCATGATTGCATTCAGTATCCCAGAGCCTGTAAGTAACTGGCTTCACTTTAAATTCCTAAATCCTGCTGGTTGGTTCCCTTTAATTCTTGCAGTTTTCTTCAGCAAAGCAATGTTTAATTCTATGAGATCTGAGTCCCCTTGCTTGTTGTTTTGTTACATCTGCATTTAGGTTATGTGTTACAATTAGTCACTGTTGCCTTACAAACATTTACCACCAATTTCTGTTCCTGTGTCTGTTCTTAGACTTCAAGTCTCTTAATGCACAGCAAATAGCAGGCAGTGATTAGTGATTATTATAATAATATGAAAGTGCTGAAAATGTGATGGTTGAAGTCAATTGACACTTATATTTAGCAATATTACATGTGGTACAGGTCCTCTGATACAAAGAATTATCTCATATTACCTACCATACTTCTGTGCCATAAGAGTTCTGCTAAAAATAGCTGCAGAAAGAGGAACAGAATTAAAGGGTTTATGAAAATGTCCTCTCGACATCCTGGTAAGGGTAAAAATGCTCTCAGTAGCACATAAACATGATGTGTTACCAATAACAGAATTTGTATGGGACCAGAGCAATCGAATTAGACTTTGTTCTGATATGTTCATTATTCTTTATCAGCCTATATATATTTCTTTATTATTGTTGATCAACACTTATTTAATGGTCTCAAATTGATTAATTAAAACCTCCCTAAATGTGATGGCGCAATATGTTGACATTTCTGACCCTACTTATTGGATAACTCTTATTGAATGATGTATTCCCCTGCTTAAAAAAACAAAACAATACAAATGGCTACAGAGATCACATCTCATCTGGATGTTTGAGGTTCATCCAAAGGAAATAAGGGCATTGCAGCCCATTTGATTGACTGCAGCACTCACATCGTAGGACTGACTCATATGACTACTTGGAGACTAGCACCAATATCACTGGAATGGTGCCGATACAGGAGTGTGTACTTGTCTGTTTTTTTTCTTTTAAATGGGGAAATACATAATTTAAAAAGAGATTGTTCAAATAGTAGTCAAACCTTTTAATTTTGGCCTTGGTCATACTTTCTGTAAAATAGGCCTTGGCCCACTCCAACTAAAAAGAACCATTATGAGATTAAAAACTGGTCTTAGGATTGCCCCTTTAACACTACTATTATGCTCTGTACTAAGACTCCCTGCAGATAAAAATGTTATAATAATGTTAATATATTTATTTTTCTCACTTATGTTGTGCAGTTAAGTCCACAGCACTTTACAGACATCATCACTGTCCACTGGGGCTGAGAATCTAAATTCCCTATCATTATGTCTTTGGAGTGTGGGAAAAAAATGGAGAGGCTGGAAGAAACCCATGCAAATACGGAGAGAGGATACAAACAATAAGTCATGTACTTTCATTTAATATAACACTCTTGAACACCCAACATCCCTTATATCCAAAGTCACTTGCTAGGGATGGGTGAATCTACTCGTTACTACTCGGTACTCACCGAGTAGTAAGGGATTTGCCCGACTCGTTATTGTGCGAGTAATCGCAGGGATTACTCGCACAGTAACGAGTCTGGTCCCCCCCCCATCCTAAGTTAGGACTGGGCTGGGGGGAGCGAGCAGGGAGCGAAGGAAGGGAGGGGGGAGAAATTCTCCTTACCTCTCTTCAGACTGTCTGCTTTCAGCTGGGCTCTGGGTCCTAGGGCTGTGGCAGCTCCGGGGTCCTAGAGCCCGCCTGCTCTCCCTGTGTACAGACATCTATGTCTGTATACAGAGATGTAGTAGAGCTGAGATTGTTCTCAGTCTGCTCACTCCCTGTGCATAGACATCTATATCTATGCACAGGGATGTAGCAGAGTGGACATCGCGTTTTGGACTACGTCGGACGGAAGAGGATTTTTTTAATTAAAGATGGAGTCCCTAATGGCTTTTTTTTTTATTTCTAATAAAAAAATTTTTCTCTGTGTTGTTTTTTTTAAAACAATTTAATAGAAATTCATGGCGGTCATGAAATTCATGAAATAATAAAAAAAAAGGGCTCCCCTATATTCTTGTGTCTGGCCAGGTACAAATAGGCACCTGGGGGTTGGGGGCAGCCCGTCGCTGCCTGCTGGATTCGGCTGGTTACAGAAATATGGCGAAGCCCACATCAATTTTTTTTCTGACAAATCCATAAAACAATATAAATAATAGGGACTGCATCTTTATTAACCCCTGGACCATGAGCGAGGGGTTAATAAAGATGCAGTCCCTTTTTTAGGATTGTTTTATTGATTTTTCAGAAAAAAAATGACGTGGGCTTCGCCGTTTTTCCGCAGCGCAGTCCTACTTCATAATACACTAGGCTTCCCCTATGGATATCATAGGCATCACCATTCAGTCAGACCCTGTTGGTCGGCCCTGGCTTTCCCTCGTACTCTAATCCCTAAAGAAAATTAATATAGTTATACTAATGGGAATTGTAACTAGATATACTGTATACTATGCTATTGATTATAAACTCAGTTCATACATAATATAACAATCATGATTAAATGTCATATGAGGGACTGTGTGGTTTACACAGTATTATAGTTCTCTTTTTCTTGCATCCCCGGTGATGGAGGCAGTTCCAAAGGATTTCCACAATAAGAGCAATCAGCAAGTTCCGCCAGTGCTTCTTTGCCACAGAGTATGCACTTGCAGGTTTTGGTCGTGACCATACTCAGGAGCACTTGAGTACGCAGTGCGTCAGTATCGTTATCTTTATTCTTTTTCTTTTTGTATTTACCTAAAAAACATTTGCAGTTAGTTCTTAGAATTTTCTTGACAATCATTACAATAAGCTGCTTTTTGAATGCTGACTCTATATCTATGGCATCAAATAGGAGATCAGTTACATTGTCAAAGATATCTCCTAAGGGCCCTTTCACATCAGCGTTTTTTTTCAAATCGCGGCAGATGCGGTGAAAAAACCGCATCTGCCGCGATTACCGCATACCGGCTGCACTTGCGGCGCGGTTGCGGTTTTTGCCATGCAAAGTATAGGCGGACTTGCGGCAGGTGCGGCAAGTGCGGTTTTGCACTTGCGGCAGGTGCGGCCGCGAAAAAAACCGCGGCTGACCGCGGTTTTTTTCGCGGCCGCACCTGCGGCAAGTGCAATCCGCACTTGCCGCACCTGCTGCAAGTCCGCCTATACTTTGCATGGCAAAAACCGCAACCGCGCCGCAAGTGCAGCGGTATGCGGTAATCGTGGCAGATGCGGTTTTTCACCGCATCTGCCGCGATTTGAAAAAAACGCTGATGTGAAAGGGCCCTAACTCTTCTATCATTTGTGCATTTCTCATTGCCCCAGACATTGCACCAAGTGAGCCTACAAGGACCAAACCTGCTTTAGCATACCATGGGGTTCTTAATAAGTGGACAGGGTGATGAGGATGTTTAACATTCTTTTATGTTCAAATGTTTTTATTGAAAATAGATAAAACGTGCAGGTCATTCAATTTTTTATCAACATATTTCAGCAAAATAAATTTTGGTAAATATATATCATAGTGTAGTCATCTAGCTATAGGATGTTGACGAATGTAACATAGCAATATGTATAGGGTTTAGTACTTGCGAATATAATCATCAATAAGTCCATTTATATAATAACAGTTAGCATTTGGGTCAAATGACCAGTAATATTTAAACAAATAAATGGCGTTGATTGTAATAATTTTAAAATCATAAAAAGATAACAGAAGGGAGGAACAAGAACAGGGGTTGGGGTGGGATGATAACCAGGGTATGGAAAGCCCTTAGATGAATTGGATAGATATAAGAAAATATTGTGGTAATATTGTCGGCCTACATAACGTCAGGACCTATGTCGGGGAGTTAGGAGTCATGAGAAGGTTCCATTCTGCCCATTTCTTACGATACTTAGGGTATAAGTTATTTCTGAGGGTGAATGCGTATTCATACGTGTTGTGACATGCAATCATTTCAACCAAATGATCAATTGTGGTGGGAGGAGGATCTCTCCATCGAGCTGCTATGACATTTTTTGCCGCAATAAGGATATGTGCAATAATAGGTCTATAATTACTTGGAAGTTTTTCAAGGCCTAGTAAGAGCAGTACTAATTCTGGATTGAGTTTCAAGTGTAAGCCTAATAATTGGTTGATTAGAGTCTCAACTTCAGACCAAAAGGGTTTGAGAAATGTACATTTCCAGAAGATACGAGTTAAATTACTGGTATGAGTACAATTCCTCCAGCACAAGGCTGAAAGGGTGTCTTAGATTTTAGCAAGTTTAACTGGAGTGAAATACTATCGCGTATAGGTCTTATAATGCGTCTCCAATAGAGAGGCGCAAGGGATGTAGCGATAATCTGCAACAAAACTTTGAAACTATTTATTTAATGAGATTTTAACCCCAGCTCCTTTTCCCAAGCACATTGGGTGTGCAGTGAAAAATAGAGTCTTGAGAGAAATTCTGGTAGGTATGGCCAGTTTTCCAAAATATTGGAGCTTGTGGGAATTTGAACATTTGTACTAAGTTTTGAGGCAAATAAAAATTTAGTTTGTGGGTTCTGATAAAATTGTCAATTCTTTTCCAAGTAGCTGCTTCCGCTTGTTCAAGTTTGTATTTATTCCTTAGTACCTGAAAGGGTTCAAGTTGCTTGTTGTCATTTAGGATGTCTGAGAAAATTTGATACCCAGCTCTACCCATGAGGACAATCTAATTCTTGAGAACATGTGTTCTAGGATTTCTATATTTATCCAGGAAGGGGAGACTGCGGAGTATGTTTAGGTTGAAATTTTTTGTAGTAATTTCCAGGCGAGAATAGCAGATCTAACTGTAGGTGGTTCTGGGAGTGGCTTAATTTTATCGCATATATAGATAAGGGTAGTCAAATCTAGACTTTTTTTTTTATTTAACATTTCTTTTAGAAAGCATGTGTTGGGGAGTATTTTTTTATGGAAAATCCTCATTCTCCCACACCCATGTTGCTGGTTCTAGTCCTGCTAGCGTACAAAATCCCTCAGCTCCTATTGGGAGCCATCTGTAGGTCTTATCGCCGCATACAATGTATACACCGTTTGGGAGTTCAAACTGATATTCATTTAATAATGCCATAGCTACAGAAATGAGCTTCATAGTTCCTGTATATAAGCACCATGAGCCTTCCACATTAGTAGTAATTGATTTATAATATCTTACTGGTATCTCTACCTTGGCCCCCTCGGGGTGAGGTTAAATTAAACTGGAGCCAAGGTGGTGTAGTCCACCCCATTATAGGTAAAGGGGCAGAGGTCTTGCTTTGTTTGTTATCTAATTGTAGGGGATCATTTTCCAGCAATTTATACCCATTAATTCTTTTTCTGAGATGGGCGTGACCAAATAGGGCATAGTATTGGCTGCAATAGGTGCATGTGAACATATCCAGCAATTTGAGAGATTGCGAGCTTTTGATATGTACTCATGATATTTAACAAATTTATTATCGCATTGCTTTATGGGTTCCTCATCCACTAGAAAATTACTCCTTTGAGCAGCTTCCTTCTGCTGAAGTACTCCTCTTTCCCACTGTTTAAGCCAGTTCTCACTTTCTGATGTTTGGGGAAGGAAAGCAATATAGAGGAACAAAAAGCAATAAACAATACTCCCCTAAGGTCATTATTTAGTTTTTGTGAAACTTCTTGCAGTGGGATGCATGGATCCAGATGGTCTTTCCTTCAAGCTTCACTGAGGTTGGAGTAGTGAGCTGAACTTGTTATGGACCTTCAAATCTGGGTTCCAAGCTTTTCCTCACGCGTTTCTTTACTGTCACCCAATCTCCTGGCTTTAGAGAGTGTGTACCTTCCAAGGAGAAGGGATCTAGAATGGAACTGAAAACACATTTATGAATTTATAAAGTCAAAAAGAGAACGCTGGGCACTAGCAAATAAGTTACATCAGGCTACCGCCACTCCCGTGACTAGTCACTGCAGCTTCTGCCCGGAGGTGCTGGCTAAACAGAAGTGGAAATCTGCCTTCCTTGCACCCCCTCCCTGCTTGGATTGTTCAAAGTTTATGGATTTGGACATGAAATAAAGAATACAAGATTCATCTCCGGTGAGTGCGGCTATTTATTCCTTTTTTGCTGGTGATTTACATTTATGAATTTGATGCAATACATTTTGTAAAGCTCCCACATAGGCTGTCATGTTAGAATGCAATGTTTGCAACTGCTGAGGAAAATACAATCCTGCCTTTGGTGGTTCCCAAACAGTATCTCATAAGGACATAACCAAGTCTTTTTGTTTGGAGTTACCCCTACAGAATACAATGTACAATAATTTCTTTGTAACAGTTCGGACAGTGGCCTTGGCAGTAGGTCATGCTTCTGGCTATCCAGAGTATAGGTTTATGCAATACATACTCATAGGTGCCTACCTTCGGAAGCTGAACAAAGTCACTCTGCAGTTGCTGAAAAGGGTAGAGTGGCCTAGGCGTACATCTACCTTAACTGTTTTTCCCCGCATAATAGCATGCACAGATCACGCAACCCTGTATACATTCAGCAGCAGCATAGTGGAACCCAGATGCCACCCACTGATGTTTCACCTGTTCTAATACTGAGTCCTTTGATTGGTGAGTTGGCCCGTGTGAGAGAGCACACTAGGAAGGCAGTATTTCCTACCCACCCTCCAGACTCCATCCTCTTCTCGGGCATCTGGACCTTTCCATTCTTCTTTCTCCTGTTTAGAGGCCTGTGCTTGCAGGCACCCTAGGAGTTCAGCGTCCACCCTCCCAGAGACACACATAGTGTACATTCCTATCGGGGAGAGAGAGCAGGGCTGCAGCTTTAGCCGCCCTGTCAGCATGGTCAATTCCTTCGGCCTCCTTTGTGCGCGCCTTTGAGTGAGCTCGCACCTTAACCACAGCAACCTTTTTGGGTAACTCTAGTGCTCTGAGGAGTTGAGCCACTGAGTCTGCGTTCTTAATGGGTTTCCCTGAAGTTCCCATAAACTGTCTGCTTTTCCATCCAGGGCCATAATCAGGGCAAATACCAAAAGTGTAACGGCTATCAGTAAAAATGCTTGTGCCAAGCCCCTCCCCCATGATACAAGCTTCTGTCAGAGCCTTTAGTTCAGCTTCCTAATCATCTACATAAAATTCTAAATCTGTATTGTGGATTGGGGTTTCTTGAATATTTGCTAATGGCTGTGTTTCAATGTTCATTATTTCAAAACAATTGTGTTCAATTTAATTTGCCAAGTTATCATCAATATCAGGTAACAAATGTTTCAGTGTCAATACTCCTTTGGCATGTCCCCCTAATTCATAACAAAATAAATAAAATGGGAGATCATAATTTGGAATTAACCCCTCTTTTGCTTCTGGTGTCATTTCATAGGGTTTGCCCTTGTTGCATGCTACTAACACATCATATAATGGCTGAATTTTTTGTCTGATGCTGAAGGAATCCATTCCCTGCAAATAGCCCACCAGCCCTAAAACAACAAAAAACAAGACATAGTAATCAGAAGGAGGTGGAGAAAGAGACATTACTCAAATCACTGTAAAGAATTTTGAATCTGCAGGAATTTGATTTAACAAGGTAAGTGGATTAGGCACTATGGGGATTAGGCACTATGGGGGTGTCAATAATCATCAATTTGTTGAATTTGCGTAAATCATGAACCATTCTGTACACAACAGGTTGGCCTCGTATTTGCTTTTTTTTACCGGAAAAAGAGGTTTGTCATAAGGGGATCAACTTTTCCTCATCTGCTACCTGATGTGAAACAGCAGTGTCTTGGTCTCACCTCAGGGGATATTGTCTTATACACACCAATACAGTTCCTGGTTTAGATTTAATTTTTACAGGTCTTATTTTCAATAAACCAACATCAGTTTTATCTTTTACCCATAGTGTCTGCCGGAAGTTACCCTTTCACTGTATTCCAGGTAATCTTAACTGCTAGATACAATGCAGATATTGCAATTTCCAGAAAAACAATAGCAGTGCCTTTGGTACAATGTAGGTTAACATATTTCAATGGTTGTTGACAGTAATTACAACTTGTTTTTGTTATGCATTCACATAATACCTTGTATCTTGTTTTACAAATCTTATTTTTCCCCCTTTGGTTTTTTTTTAAATGCTTTGGTTAGTAATCACCTGTCAGCAAAGACACGATCATAACCCACGCAGGTCCTGCAGCACTCCCGCACAAGCGTTTCACATGTAGCTTCCCCAAATATTAGTTATTATATCGCAAAATCATAGGCCACCGGAAACCACAGACAGGACAAGCCTGACTACGTTTTTCCCAGTCTTTCTGCTTAATCTTGCAATATTAACAAAATACCTGGTTTCAGCTTATAACACTCATACATTTGTGACTATGTGCTTTTACGTACTAATGTTCCTATGTTTTATCTCCGGCGCCAGATGGCCATAAAATTACACCTCTGGGCTCCCTTACCAAGCAGGAATTTTATGCGTAAATCCTTATTTCATGCACACGGTCATTCATTGCAATCAAGGAGCCTCATACCTCTTAAGGTACCTTTACACGTGGCAACTTTTCTAGGAATTTCATTGGCAACTTACTGGTTGCAGTGAAATCATGGACACATTGTTCTATCTTGTTGCTGTGTACAAATGGAACAACGTCGCCATGATTTCACTGCAACCAGTAAGTTGCCAGTGAAATTCCTAGAAAAAATGCCGCGTGTAAAGGTACCTTTATTCTTACTGCACTCACCTTTTTTCCACATGCATATACCTTCAAAATGTTAGTAATATCCCAACCTAGAGAATCTGACAAAAACTGACAATATTGTATATAATCTAATCAGTGGATCAGAACCATATCCAGGTTCCCAAGCTATAGACACAATCAGAGTAATACATAAAACAAAACAATATTCACTTGTCAGCACAGCTGCACAGGAAGGGAGGGGGAAGAGCAAGAGAGTGAGAGAGTGGAGGTCAAAGGTGTCAATGCTGCAAATTCTCATACCAGCCTGCTTGCTATGCACAGAACATTCCAACAGAAAGTAAAACAAACAACAGATAACAAGAAAGTAGTACCGTGCTGTTTTATAACAGTTTACCTTACTGAATTTAATGTAATTATTGGGCAATGAAATAAACAAAGTGCCAGCATTTAAAACAAACGGCTTATTTTGCACAATTATAACATATAGCAACTTATGTACTTATTTAACCAGAAAACAAATAACAATATTTATTAATACTTATTGCAGACTCTACAAAGCAAGACAAGAATTAAAGAGTCAAAGTGTAAAGAAAACAAGATAAAAAAATATATAAACCAGTCTACCTGAGAATTTCCTGTTTTGCTATCCCCTCAGACAGACGCGTGCCACCCCTTCTCGGAGAGAGAGATACTGTGAGTCAATGGCTCAACTTACCGTGAGACCAACACGGGGGGGGGGGGGGGGGGATAGGCGTTGATCAATCCAAGGTAAACATAAAGAGGAAATAAATTAAATATATCTCACTGGGCCTCCAAATCCATGCACCATGGATTTCACTGTGTTTGAGCGCTTTACCCAGCTGCCCGCAGTGTTTATCTCGACTGGTCTCCCTAAGATCAGTGAGAGCTTTGTGATACCAGCAGTCACATGACCCACTTAGGCAACACCCACTCCCCACTCTCTACCTACAAAAATACAGGAGGAGAGCAGGATAATTAAGTGGAGGGTACCTCCCACCATCTGGCTGTCCCAGCAGATACAACATCCTATTTCTGTTAGTGCCACTTAGGGGCCCTGGGACACCAGATCCCCTGGCATTTGCAGTTGCTATTGCCAGGAGGAGTGGCGTCCCACCTTCTGACGACAGCCGGAGTACATCTAATAGAATGATGTACCCAGTCAGGGCACGCATTGGTGAAAGCTCTGCCCCACAAATGCAATGTCTCACCCCTTGTGGCCAGCAAGGGGCAACGGGCAACTTAAAGGGAAGCCAGAGCATGACCAGAAGCACACCGGACCAGCTCAGGTGTAGAACCACCAAACCTGACAAAAAAACAAGAATAAATACAACATATGATGGCAATTTATCAAAGCATGTAAATGAGAAAATTGGAGAAAATGCTTTGACAAGTTGCCAAATTTGCAAAATGCTAAGTTGCACAAAAATATTGCAAATTTTGTAGCTTTTTCCACAGTTTAAAGCAGTTCCACCAAAATTTGCTGAGCTGTGAAGATGCCCGAGTTGGTCTTGGCTTTGCCCATCCATCAAATTTTGCAAAGGTGCCAGCATTTTTTATTCCATAACTGCTGCTCCAGTTCCTCGCATTTCTGGTGAGGTTCTAGAGGCACAGACTTATGAGAAATTATGCACTAAATTCATTAAGTGGCATTAGCCTCTTGAATTTGGTGTATTGTAATACAGCAAACTATGTAATAACTGTATTAATGAATTGACTCCTAAATACAATGAAAAGAAGAAAAGCTGACATGCAAACAAAGGGGCGATCACTCAAAAATAGTTGAAAAATATAGACAATAAGTTTTATTAGACACAACAATACATAAGAGGACAGTAAAAAACATAAAAAGACCACCTAGTGGCCCCTACATTAAAAACTACCTTCCCCACAAGGCATCACCACATGTAAATAAAGTGTACAGAAACAGTGCAGGCTCAGTTGCTTGCTGAAATAGAAAATGCTTAGCAGAAAGATAATATCTGAAATAATCTCATCAAAATGCACCCTGGCATAAAGAGTCAAACACTCATAGAGTAAAAAAGGTGCAAAATCAAACCTGTTGTGCACCAACAAGTTTGTTCACAACCTGAATAAACATTTAAAGTGTAAAGCACGAAATATAATGATCCGTGCTCACCAGGCCAATTAGAGAACTAAACAGTCAATATCCAGCTAAGAAATTCAAAAGCAAACATAAGCACCGTTAAGTGAACATACCAGAGAGTATATATTGGGGAAGGACTCAAACAGGACCCCACGCGTATCGTCACATGAAGTGACTTCGTCAGGGGTGAGTCCTCCTCAAAGTATTGTCTTTATCTATTTATACCTGATATTGAATCCGTCGATTAGATACATCTGTTTGTGTGGCTTGCGAGCCGCATTGTGTGCGCTCCCGCATTTCCGGCTCCGCCAGACCGGAAGCCGGTGTGTCAAACATCATCACCCATACTGCCCTGCGCGGCCGTTTGGAGCGCATGCGCGGGTAATGAAGGCAGAGTGGAGGATTAGTAATATGGCGGCCGCCCTGTTATTAGACAGACCATTATTAAATACAAGGAAAAAGAATACAACGTAGTAGTTAATATCATAGATAGGCGTTCCCAGCAAAAGGTCCAGAATACATCATATAGAGAATAGCTGAAATTTGAGATGAACTTAAAAAGTGTACTTAGGCTAAATTGATAGACTGGATTTGTTTACAATAAAGACAATAGTGAGGGAAAAGCGAGCAATTCAGCAGCACCGAACACCACTTGTAATCAAGGGCTGCCCAGGTTGAATTGGAAAGGAACAATGTATGAGAAAGATGACCATATAAAGTAGAGTATTTAGTGCAGCCATCAATTAGACAACTCCACTACTCAGGATCCTGAGAATGTTCAAATTAGACAGATAACTGTTGCAACAAAAAAAAAAAAAAAAAAAAAAAACTTTATAAGTAACTGTTGCAATAACATCAAAGCATTATCAGTCTAGGTGACAACACATGGCCACCAAGACAGATCAACAAATGCCAACCAGGATAAGGTTGGCATTAAAAGATAGAACAAAGGAATAGATTAATAAAAAAGAAATTTATACAAACGAAACATGAAATGATACATTAAGAGTGTGCTACCTATGTGAACAATAACAGATCTGGCAAGAAAGCCAGACCAGTACCCATGATACACAACCCAGGCAGGTTCATAACGGTGCTGCAAAGAAGCTCAACAATAACTAACCCAACACTCAATCCCTAAATCTGAAAATTAGTAATTGGCCATGACCAAATATAGCTATCTCAACTAATCCTCATAACCCAGAAGGGATAATCTTACCTGCTCAAACTTAGACAAATAGCATGCTGAGATACCATTTACTATAGATCAAAAAGTCACTGAAGGAAAACCCCAAGAAAAGAGATTTTTTAATACAAGATACAGGCTCAAAAGAAGAAGGAAACTAAATACTGATCATAAAATCAGAACAACTCAAAAATGTCCTTAAATGAGAAAAGGCCAACAGTACACATCTCAATACCCACATAATCAATGAAGCAAGAGAAAAAGCGAATTTGGGACAAATGAATACCGAGCAGCACAAGTCTTCACCCCCGAATAGGGGCACAGCCAAGACCAGTATTTTCTTGTGGTAGAATCCGGTGTCTTCCCAGGTCTACATCCGATGCAAATCGAAGCATGCACGCAGCCACACACATCCAACTAGTTCACCCGTTGGTGCAGGTAGAATCCAGGAATATGTAAGGCTATCACAAGCGAAGTAACTTCTCACAGTACATCAGATATCAGGGTCCCGCATGAGGCAACTTTATTGATGACATATCATCATCCTAAACTGGAACAAAAAAATATATATATAATAAAGGTAAATAACTAGAGCAAAGGTAAGAAGTAAACAACCATCATCAACCACTTAAGGACAATGCTAACAATCATCATGTCTGCTTATAGAATCCAGAATATAAAAGTTCTTCATTAAGTCCATGGGTGATAGACTCCTCGTCTCAAAAATCCACCTAGATTCCAATTTAAGTAGTTCCTGGGTTTTGTTGCCTCCCCTGATGTTCAAATTTAGGCCCTGTAAGACCACTACCCTTATACTGCTAGGATTGCTATTATGCGTCGTCAGAAAATGTTTTCGCAATTGATGAAATAGCATTTCCCTTCTCGACTTCCTTCCTAGCGGTATTAATTGTGGAAATATGCTGCTGCATCCTCTTCCGCAATTCCTGCGTTGTTTGACCCACATACAGCTTCATGCAACCACAGACAATACCGTACACTAAATTCCTAGACCGACAATTAAAGTAAGCTCTGGACTCGAGTTTATAAGGAAACCTTGGCAACGTAATACTCTCAGCCGAGATCAAAAATGGACAAACTGTACAATTACCACATGCAAATGTTCCTTTCAGTCGTACCCCCCTGCGTGTGCGAACATTAGGCCTGGTGAAATGACTACGTGTCATCAAGTACCGTAAGTTGGCTGCTCTCATTGCTGTAAGCCCAGGCCTCTGGTTTAAGAATGGTTTCAATCTCTCGTCTCTTGTGAGTAGATCCCAATTGTTGGCAAGTATCATCCTAATGTCGTCCCACTGGTTATTGAACGGAGTCACTATATTGATGGTGTCTCTCGAAGGTCGGGGTTTGGGTCTTAAAGCATCTTCTCTAGAGATGTTCCTAGAGTATTCATAGGCAGTCGAAACCACCTTCCGTGGATAGCCCCTAGCAATAAATCGGTTGGTTAAATCTCTTGCCTCTCGTTGGAAATCGACGTTATTACTGCAGTTGCGTTTAACACGCAGGAATTGGCCCTTCGGGATTCCTCGTCGTAAATGCGATGGGTGAGCACTATTGAAATGCAGCATGTTGTTGGTTGCCGTGGGTTTCCTGAATAGTGTGGAAATAATCTTGTTGTTCTCAATTGTAAGTTTTAAATCTAAAAAGCTTACCCTTTTATCTGAAATCTCCGTTGTAAGCCTAATGTTCCATTCATTGTGGTTAAGCTGCAGTAGAAACTCCTGGCAATCGGCAACCGGTCCTGACCAAAGAAAGACAACATCATCAATAAATCGGTACCATTTCGTCACATGTGTTTTGACTCCTAAATAGAGATGAGCGATGTTCGATTCGAAATGTTCGCCAATCTCAAATTCGAGCTGTTTTGGGCGGTGTTCGAGTCATTCGACGAATGCAAACAATTAGCTTCAAATTCGGCAGTTTGAAGTTATGTTCAATAACGCTTCACCAAAAGAACCTTATAATGTGGTCTGGGGGCAGATGAAATGGCTGAAATGGGGGCATGATTGTTTAAAAGCCGGCGGTAAAAAGCCGCCAGCTTTTAAACGATAATACAGCCCGATCCTCTGCCCCCGCAGCCTCCCATTCCCATCCTCCACTCCTCCCGCTGCCTCCCTCCCGAACCTGAGTCAGGACCGGGCGGGAGAGCAGCCCCAGGGAGTGTGGAGCGAATGAGCAGGGTGGGGAAGCAGGCGGCGGTAAGAAGACTGCCCCGCCGGCTTTCTTGCTGTGTTATGCGCTCCCCGCTCCCTTAGGCCTCCTCATCGCCCCCCCACCACCTCCCCACCTGATCCTAAGTTAGGATCAGGCGGGGGGAGCATCTCCAGGGAGCGGGGAGGGAGCATCATGGAGCGGGGAGTGCAGAACACAGTAGGAAAGCCGGCGGTGTCTTCACCGCTGGCTTTCCAGCCTGTTATTTCAAATGATCAGCTGATGCAGATCAGCTGTTCATTTAAACTAGCCACGCGGTGCTGACTAGGAAAGTTCATGTGAGTTCATGCAGCATGAACTCACATGAACTTTCCCAGGGCTGCACAGCTCAGCTACATCTCTGGTAGAGGTTCTCTACCAGAGATGTAGCTGAGCAACAGAAGAAAACCTGATTGGACTACGTCGGACGGAAGAGGATTTTTTAATAAAGATGGAGTCTAAGTGTATTGTTTGATTTATTTCTAATAAAATATTTTTTCTGTGTGTTGCGTTTTTTTTTTACAAAATTCACTAGAAATTCATGGCGGTCATGTCTAATATTGGCGTGATCCCCGAATTTCGGGCTTAGGGCCACCTGATAACACAAAGCTGGCCCTAACCCCTTTATTACCCAGTGAGCCACCGCACCAGGGCCTTGGATGAGTTGGATACAGCGCCAGAGGATGGCGCTTCAATGAACGCACCATCTTCTGGGGTGGCTGCGGGCTGCAATTCACAGCGGGGGGGCCCCAGAAAGCTTGGGCCTCCCTGCGCTGTGGATTCCTGCCCCAGCTGCTTAGTTTTACCTGGCTGGACATAGAAATAGCGCGAAGCCCCATGCATCATGGGACAAGGAAGGCCACCAAAAAGATCTACTGACCAAGTCCCTGGTACCAAAAATGCCAGGATGACCGGCCAACACAGAACAGTGAACCTCAGAAATCACTCCACTAGCCCATCTGTCAGGAACAAACAACTTCCCCACTGGACATCGCTCAGGCCTGTCAGCCTGAAATTCCTGAAGAGCCCGTCGTATGTCAGGAGAAATGGCAGAAGGAACCACCCCTTCCTTCCAAATGCCGACCAGCTCCAGGCCTTTAGGAGAGTCAGACAAAAATCTCCTAGAGAGAGCATCAGCCTTAACATTCTTAGAACCAGGAAGGTACAAGACCAAAAAATCAAAACGGGTGAAAAACAAGGACCATCTAGCCTGTCTAGGATTGAGTATCTTGGTAGACTCGAGGTAAACCAGATTCTTGTGGTCGGTCAAGACCACAATACGATGCGTAGCCCCCTCAAGCCAACGTCACCACTCCTCAAACGTCCACTTCATAGCCAACAACTCCCAATTGCCGACATAATTGCGTTCAGCAGGTGAAAATTTACGGGAAAAGGCGGCACACGGTTTCATGGAGGAACTGACAGGATCCCGCTGAGACAAAACGGCCCCTGCCCCCATCTCAGAAGCATCAATCTCAACCTGAAATGGAAGAGAGACATCCAGTTGGCGCAACACAGGAGCAGAAGTAAACCATCGTTTAAGCTCCTGAAAGGCAGAAACAGCCGCAGAGCACCAGTTCTCCACATCAGCACCTTTCTTCGTCAAATCGGTTAATGGTTTAACAACACTGGAAAGATTGGCAATGAATCGGCAAAAAAAATTTGCAAAACCCAAAAATTTCTGAAGGCTCTTCACAAACGTGGGCCGAACCCAATCATGAATGGCCTGAACCTTAACCAGATCCATCTCCATAGACTAGGGAGAAAAAATGAAGCCCAAAAAAGAAACCTTCTGAACCCCAAAGAGACACTTAGACCCCTTAACATACAAAGCATTGTCACGAAGGATCTGAAATACCGTCCTGACATGTTCCACATGAGAATCCCAATTATCGTAAAAAATCAAAATGTCATCCAAATAAACATTCAAGAACTTATCAACATAATTCCTAAAGATATCATGCATAAAGGACTGAAAAACTGATGGAGCATTAGGGAGCCCGAACGGCATCACAAGGTATTCAAAATGGCCTTCGAGCGTGTTGAACGCCGTCTTCCATTCGTGACCCAGCTTAATATGCACAAGACTATATGACCCCCGAAGGTCAATCTTAGTAAACCAACTTGCCCCTTTGATTCTAGAAAACAAGTCAGAAATCAAAGGTAAAGGGTACTGAAACTTGACATTGATCTTATTCAAGAGGCGATAATAAATACAGGGTCTCAAGGAGCTATCTTTCTTAGTAACAAAAAAAAAAAAACACTCCCAACGGTGAAGAAGACGGCTGAATATGCCCTTTCTCCAAAGACTCCTTAATATAGCTCGCATGGCAGCATGTTCAGGCACAGACAAGTTGAAAAGGCGACCCATAGGAAACTTACAGCCCGGAATCAAGTCAATCGCACTCCCTGTGTGGTGGAGGAATAGTGGACTTGGGCTCATCAAATACATCCTGAAAATCAGACAAAAACTCTGAAATCTCAGAAGAGGAAGAGGAGATTGACATCAAAGGAACATCATCATGTACCCCCTGAAAACCCCAACCTCTTCTGACGTCTAAATCCTTGTCGTTGAGTTCTGGATAGAATCCTATCACACTGCATTGGCTCAGGAACCTGCTCTGAGGACAACACCACAGAGTGCCCAGTTCTGCGCTCCAGCAAACGCCGATCAATCTGAATGGCTAGAGATATAGAATCACTCAGTGGGGTTTCCCACACCTTCCGGTCTATCACATCCTTAACTGATTCAGAAAGACCCTTTCTGAAAATTACTGCCAAAGGGTCATTCCATGTCAAGTGATCCACAAATGAATATTTTTTTTCCCTGACGTCCTCAGATTTTTTAAATTTTTTTTCTATATGAAGAACAACTTTAGTTAATTACAAAAAAAAAGTTTTGAATTTTTTTCTTTATCAGTTAATTTTTTACAGATTTTTAAAGTTTTAAAAAAGTGCGAATTTTGGCCTGGTATGGCTTTACATTTTCTATCATATCTCGGGCTAGAAATAAGATAGAGAAACAAAATAAACACCAATCTACTCAGAACTGTCCAGGCTTTCATCAGATATGTCACAAGAGGATCTTTGTTAATATTTTACCCATGTGATCGCAAGCGCAAAACTTTAAAACGCATTTCTGAAAAATCGGCGCGCTTTAAATAATTCAAAAACTGCCCATGTGTCTGCTATGCTCTTAGCCACATCTGTACCAAATTTCAAGTTGGGATCGCAATGGGATCATATTTTAACATATTTTACTAGCAATAGCGTCAATGGGTCATTCCATATCAAGTGATCTAAATATGAATATTTTTTTTTACCTGACGTCTTTAGATTTTATTTTTTTTTTCCTTTATGAAGTACTACTTTAGTTCATTACAAATTAAAAGTTTAGAATTTTTTTCTTCATCAGTTAATTTTTTACAGATTTTTAAAGTTTAAAAAAGGGTGAATTTTGGCCTGGTATGACTACATTTTTTTTATCTCAGGCTAGAAATAAGATAATGAAGTGGGAGAGGCATCATTTTATTCAGAACGGTAACAGCTTTCATTTGAGATGTTACAAGACTATGTTTCTTTATATCAAATTCAAACTATTGACGGGCAATTGTGAAAAAATGACTGATTGTGTCCTTGGTGATTTTTGAATTGACACTATAATAGTTAAATATTTTGCACTTAGGTCCAATGAATGCGTCCATGGGGTCAAGCTGGGACAGAGTCATCACAAATTAGCCTTATTTGCAGATGACCTGCTACTTTACATCTCCCAGCACCTGGTCTCCATCACTTCGGTCTTAATGGAGTTTGAACGGTTCGGACAATTGAGCAACTTTAAAGTGAATTGCTCCAAAACCGAGGCACTCAATATTTCTTTGCCTGGAGAATTGGTTTCTCATCTATCTAAACAGTTCCCATTTAAATGGAAAGTAGAAGCCATTAAGTACTTGGGAGTCCTTATACCAAAAGATCTTAAACAAATATTCAATTTAAATTATCAACCCCTTTTGACTAACGCGGAATCGGCATTTACCTCCTATAGACAATTAAAGCTATCCTGGTTCGGGAGAATAAACGTAGTCAAGATGGATGTCTTGCCCCGACTCATATATACTTTTCAGACAGTTCCTGTTCTATTGGATAGAGGCTTCCTCTCCAAAATGCAATCTATGATCCTTAGATTTGTCTGGGGGGGCAAGAGGTCCAGATTGCGAATGAATATCCTATCCTTGCCCAAGACCAGAGGAGGGGTTGGACTACCCAACATACGAGCGTACTTTGTGGCTTCCTCTCTTGTTAGAGCTCTAGATTGGCATTATCATGCGTCCTCCAAGAAATGGGTAGGGGTGGAGCAAGAGGGTTTGGGGATTCCGCTGAAACACCTGCTTTGGATTTCCCCTAAAGACTCCACAGACCTAGTACCTTTGACAGACATGACCAGAAACACCTTGAAGGTATGGCACCTAGTGACGAAAACCCTCTGCTTAAACGACAGACTTAGCCCTTTGACTCCCCTTTTTTCCAACCCATCTTTCCCACCCAGATTTGACAGGCAGAGATTTTTATGTTGGCGGATTGTGGATGACACCCGAGTAGGACAGACTCTGTCCAGTGGTGGTTTGCCCCCGATGGCAGAGCTACAACTCAAAGAACCTACGAGACCTCTTAAGTGATTCGAATTTCTCCAATACAGAGCATACTTATATTCAGCTGACCACTCTTGCAGGGTAAGCTTGACGCCCAACGTATTGGAGAGGTTATTCCAACTGGAGGCTCCACCGAGGCGCAAAATATCAGTTCTATACCAGGCCTTAGGGTCCATGAGAGAGCAGGGCACCCTTTACTTCCAACGTGCTTGGGAGAGGGAATTGGGGTGTAGCATTTCAGAAGCTAATTGGCAGAAATGCTCTATATTTACTCACTCACTAGCTAGCGCTTGTTCTGCACAAGAAAAGCTATAAGCTGCTCATTAGATGGTACTTGTGCCCGACGACACTCCCGAACATGTTCCCTGGAACCCCTGATGCCTGCTGGCGCTGTGGGGAAGAGAAGGGTACAATGATACACATTTGAGAAGGAGGGGACCAGAAATGACCATGTTAGGGGCAGACTACTCAGTATACATTATAAAAAGAAGGAGAGAGTGAGAGTGCTAATGCCCAAGTAACTAAAAACACGTATTTGCTGTCCACACCAGTGTATATTGCAAAGAATAAATTTTAATTTACCCATAAGCCCAGTAAAAGTTCCCTGCGTAGTCTGCCCACCGGTCCAGTAGCCCCGACACGTGTTTCGCGTCGGCTGCTTCGGGGGGCTAGTCATTATTGTGCACTTTATTGCAATTAGATCAGGGCTATGCTATACCTACTTAGGTAAACTGTACCTTTACCCTGCTCTAAGCACTTTAGCACATTGCACCTTTACTGCCCCTCTGAACCCTTTCATACAGTCCTTGCCTGTCTTGCCCACTTGTCACCTGTCTCCCTCCCTATGTCTTGAATCCTTGTCAATTTTACCCTGGACACGTCTATTTATTGTATCCACTGCATCTAATAAAAAATTTATTCTTTGCAATATACACTGGTGTGGACAGCAAATACGTGTTTTTAGTTACTTGGGCATTAGCACTCTCACTCTCTCCTTCTTTTTATAATGATACACATTTGATGGAGTTGTGGGAAAATCCGGCGGTTCTGGTCTGAGGTTTTCAATGCATACGCCCGGATAACAGGTAAACAAGCCGAATGCTGCCCAGAATCGGCAATGTTATCCATTTTTCCAGGTCCTATTGGGCTACAGAAGAGGGATATTCTCCGCTTTTGCATCTTGGCTGCTCGTGCTGTGATCCCGAGGTTCTGGAAATCAAGCCGGGCTCCATCTCTACTTGATTGGTTCAAAGAATTGATGGACATATATCGAATGGAGGAGCTCGCAGCTGATGCGTCGGGATCTCGGAACAAATTCTTATGGATTTGGGTTGAATGGATTCTTTTTCACGACTCTGCAGAATGTAGGAGTATCTTTTCCAGCACAGAAAATATGGCTCGACCTCTGGCTGATGGGGAGCCAGTGGGATGAGTACCCTTTCTCCTTCCCATACCTCACCCGACCACCCCCCCCCTCCTTTTTTTCTTTTTTTCTTACGTGGCTTTTCTTTCCCAGTATAACTTTTTCTAATGGTTTTTGTTTCTCTTCTCTCTCTCTTCTTTTCTATCTCTCTTTTCTTCCCATCTGATACATTCAGTCTAGGTATTTCCTTTCTATACCTATACCTTCAGAATTCTAGTGAACATTAGACAGGTATCGGAAACTCTGAGCTGTGAGTAGATCATTAATATTTCGGCCTTCCTTTCCGGTACACCAGTCGATAGACTATTCCAACTAGGCCTCAACGGGTAATGACCCACTTACGTGGTCAACCTGTTAGAAGGGGCCAAGTGATAAAAATCATTCTGCTGGGGCTGCTTGTCCCCTTGACATCAGAACATCTCAAAACCCTGAGAAAGGTTGTATACTTGAGTGTTTGGAATTATATTTAGATTGTAGTATATATTGCACCAGAGATAAGTGCAAAAGTAAATTTGCAGCTTATCTTAAAGTTACTAATAACTTTGTGAATTCTCTATTGTATATTTTATGTCTCAAGATTTTGTTAAAAGATTGAATGTATGTCTTTCATATGTTTTTTCAAAATTTAATAAAAATGAGATTAACCATAGTTAAATATTTTAAAATATGATCCCATCACGATCCCAACTTGAAATTTGGTACAGATGTGGCTAAGAGCATAAAAGACACATGGGCAGTTTTGGAAAATTTTTATTAAAACGTTTTTTCGGAAATGCGTTTCAAAATGTTGCGTTTGCGTTCGCATGGGTAAAAAATTAAAATTAACAAATATACTCTTGTGACATATCTGGTGAAAGCCTGGACAGTTCTGAGTAGAATGGTGTTTATTTTGTTTCTCTATCTTATTTCTAGCCCGAGATAAAAAAATGTAAAGTCATACCAGGCCAAAATTCACCCTTTTTTTAAACTTTAAAAATCTGTAAAAAATTAACTGATGAAGAAAAAAATTCCAAACTTTTAATTTGTAATTAACTAAAGTAGTACTTCATAAAGGAAAAAAAAAAAAAAAAAAAAATCTAAAGACGTCAGGTAAAAAAAAATATTCATATTTAGATCACTTGATATGGAATGACCCATTGACGCTATTAATAGTAAAATATGTTAAAATATGATCCCATTGCGATCCCAACTTGAAATTTGGTACAGATGTGGCTAAGAGCAAAGCAGACACATGGGCAGTTTTTGAAATATTTAAAGCGCGCCGATTTTTCGGAAATACGTTTTAAAGTTTTGCGCTTGCGATCACAAGGGTAAAATATTAACAAAGATCCTCTTGTGACATATCTGGTGAAAGCCTGTATAGTTCTGAGTAGAATGGTGTTTATTTTGTTTCTCTATCTTATTCCTAGCCTGAGTTATGAGGAGAAACGTAAAGGCAGGCAACAGCGAAATTCACACTTTTTCCGAACTTTGAAAATCATTTTTAAAAAAAATAAATTTTTTAAAAAATTTTTCTCTTCACATTTTGCATTGTCTGACATGCTATTATCAAATAACAAAATCTCAAAAGAATTAAAAATATAGAGGTAATAATCATTGGTTCACTTGATATGGAATGACCCCAAAGCATCATCATTAACACAGACCATTTTCTGAATGTTTGACAATATTCTTTCGTTGCCTCTTGACCCTGAGACAGGGCCAACAACATCTTTTCAGCTTGATCCACAGAATTAGGTTCATCATATAATAGTCCTAAAGCCTGAAAGAAGGAGTCAACATTAAGCATTCCCAGATTCAAGAGAAAACGCCAAATCCTGCGGATCATCAAGCAGCAGGGAGATGACAATTTTAACCTGCTGAATAGAATCACCAGAGGATTGAGGTCTCAGAGCAAAAAACAGTTTACAGTTGTTTTTAAAACTCAAAAATTTGGACCTGTCACCAAAAAACAAATCAGACTCCAGTTTTGGAGCCGAAAAGTGGAGCCCACTCATGAACAATATAATCTGTAATTCCCTGTACCCTAGCAGCAACCTGATCCACATGAGAAGTTAGTTCCTGAACATCCATGCTAGCACAAGACTCCGCAGCTACCCAGAGAAAAAGAGGGAAGAAAAGATAAAGCAGACTGCAGAAAGAAAAATGCCTAAACACCTTTCTTCCCTTCTTCTGAGATGCATTTAACTCATTGTTGGCCAGTTGTGCTGTTATGATCCGGTGACCTTGGAGCTGCATGAATATCTTTCAGAGGAGTAAGTGGTACCTATACTGACCGCAGTTCCTGACCTAACACCGGAACTAGAAGTAGCCGTGGGATGTGACTAACCATACCCTAGACACCTCAACACGGCCGGAGAACTAGCTAATCCTAAAGATAGAAACAGGAATTTTATCTTGCCTCAGAGCAGAACCCCAAAAGGTAGAAATCCCCCTACAAATATTGACTGTGAGTAAGAGAGGAAAATACACACTCAGGCAGAAAACAGAATTTAGCAAATGAGGCCACTCTAGCTAGATAGGTAAAGACAGGACAGAATACTATTGCAGTCAGTATAAAAATTCTTTCAAAAATATCCACAGCAGATAATACAAAAATACCCCTGAGTCTACTCAAGACTCGGCAGCCTCTAAATCTGTGGAACTCCTGTGAATCCAACTATGACGACAAAATCAAAAGCTGTACAAGCCAACAACAAATAAACTTAAATCCTAGGAAGAAAACTTTCTAACAGAGAGCAGGTTAAGTCAGACATGCAAACTAAATATCAACCCACGACTCTGAGCAGAAATAGACAATTCCAAAACCAGCATACAGCATGTGTGCCACAAGAAAACAAAACCATTCACTTAGCTTGGAAGTTTTGCAGCAAGGCAGGAAGAGACCAGGCAGAGGTGAAACACCTCCAGGAACAATTGACAACTGGCAAGGACTGAGGGGATCCTACAAACCTAAATACTCCAGTCTGAATTCCAATTATCCAATTTACCTGACCAAGACTGCAAAACAGGATCTACTGCATTACCAGCCACAACTACAGGAGGGAGCCCACAAGCAGAATTCACAACAGTCCCTGCTCCCTGGAGCTGCTTCCCCAGCCTGATCCTAACTTAGGATCAGGTGGGGAGGCGGCGGGGGGGCAATGAGGGGGCATTAGGGAGCGGGGAGCAAAGAACACAGAAGGAAAGCCGGCAGGGCAGTCTTTTCACCGCCGCCGGCTTCCCAGCCCTGCTCCTTCTCTCCCTGCTCTCCCCTGTCGCCTCTGCACCTGATCCTAACTTAGGACTGGGCGGGTGGAGCAGCTCCAGGGAGCGGGGATCGCAACACAGACCAGGAAACCCGGCAGTGAAGTCCTCATCAAATTCGATGAATCTAATTCGAACACCAGGGTAGTGGCCCTAAATCTTCATTACACAAAAGTCACTTTTTTGATAAAAACATCTAACCCCTTTGCGACCTTGCCCTTTCCCTTTTTTTTGCTTTCCTTTCTCCCTCCTATTCATCCAAAAGCCATAACGTTTTTATTTTTCCATCAGTATAGATATATGAGGGTTTGGTTCCTGTGGGATAAGTTATATTCTGGAATGACATCATTCATTTTACCATAAAGTGTACTGAAAAAAAGGGAACAAATTCTAAGTGCAGTGACTTTGCAAAAAAAAAAAGTGAAATTCCACAATAGCTTTTGTTGTTTTTCATTCACCATGTTCACTATATGGTAAAACCAACATGTCGGTATGATGCCTCGGGTCGGTACAAGTTCACATATACATAGTAACAAAGTCTTCCTTCAACCTTAAAAACTGTAAGGCCACGTGCACACGCTGAGTATTTGATGAGTTTTTTACCTCAGGATTTGTAAACAAAACCAGGAGTGGAGCAATCAGAGGAAAAGTCTAATAGAAACACCTGCCCACTTCTGTATTTAATCATCCACTCCTGGTTTTGGCTACAAATCCTGAGGTAAAAAACTCATCAAACACTGAACGTGTGCATGTGGCCTTAGGGTACCGTCACACCTGGCGATCTCCCGGGCAATTCCATAGGCGACGCCGAGGCGTGGCCTGTCGCCGGCGATATCGCCAATGTAAATGGGCGAACGGCGAGACGTCTGAGTGGTCGCCTGGTTTCACATCAGTGCTGTGAAACCAGGCGACCATTCTTGGGCAATGTGTGCTGATCGCCCTGTGCAACATCTCATGAGCGATGTCAAGAGCAACAGCACACATCGCCTTTACCATTCTGGTAGGTATTTCTGGGTGTATTTAGTAGCTCTGGGGGAGTGCGTGGATTGCTGGCAGCTCGAGCGTTACAATTGGTTGCCTTGTTCCTCGGCGCCATATTTGATGATGTTGAAAGGTGTCTCACCCAGGAGCGTACATACTGTACATAGATGTCGCCTCTGTGTTTGCGGCTGTGTGCTAAAAGTTCAGAGATGTGCCTGCCACAAATATATGTTAACAGAACGCAATTGCAATAACATCTAAAATAAAAGCTGCATGAGCCCTGTAGTTGCAGGCGTCCTGCATGACAGGACGCCCAAGATTACATTCATTATACTGTAGTTCATGCGTCGCTTCTGGGCCCTCGTCAACATGTGACACATCTCCCGTGCGTTCATTCGCCCGAGCGTTGTCAATCTGTATATGTTTATAACCTAAACCATAACCTAAAAGCGCTGTAAAAATTCACTGTACAATACGCGAGCGTCGTGTTTTGCCTTGTTGGCAATGCCAATGCTTTTAGTATTAATCCGCGACACAACACACGAGAGTTGTCTATAAAGTACAACAACAAGGACACATTAAATAATGATTGGTGTTTGTTTGGAACCAATCACACGTCTTCAAGGCATCAAACAGCATTATGTTAACGCCTATCTCCGAGATGTTGATCAAAATTACGCCCACATCGCTAATGTGGTGGCTCTGTGTGACGCGGAAGCGGCAACCAGCGACTTGATCGCCCCTGGGCCTTTGGCGACGCCCAGGCAATTTCCGGTCGGGTTGTCGCCCGAGCGTCACCTAAGTTGTCGCCCCGTGTAAATGGGGACGGTGATCTTAAACGACACGCAAATACGTGCGCGTGCGTCGCCTATGGCATCGCCCGGGAGATCGCCACGTGTGACGGTACCCTTGGGGTATGTGCTCACGGTCCGGAGGAGCTGCGTGTTGGACGCAGCTCCTCCAGACCTGAGGGATGCCGCGGGTGGCCGCAGAGAGACCGCAGCCACCCCGTACTCACCATGTGCGGCGGGTGTGGGGCGGCTTCTCCATGCAGTCTCTCTGTGGCAGCTGCTTCCGACTCCGCAGCATGAAATGAACATGCTGCGGAAGAGCGGACCATCCACTATGCTAATACTGTACGACGCAGCATTTTGGACGCAGCGCAAAGACACTGCGTCCAAAACGCTGCGTCTCCTGATCGTAAGGATGCACCCTTAGGGTATGTGCCCACAGGATGTTTTTTAAGCAGTCCTGAACGCAGCAAAAACCTGAGGATCCTAGAGTCCTTGACAGGAGAAGTGCTATGATATTGTCTGTGTTTTTTACGCGTTTTTTTCGCATTTTTTGTGCATTTTATGTGCGTTTTTTGTGCGTTTTTACTGCATTTTTGATGCTGCGTTTTTCCTGCGTTTTTTCCATTGACTGCACTAAAAACGCAGGAAAAATAGAACATGTCAATTCTTTCCCATCCGCACCAAAAACCAGGTATTTGACAGTTCTTGACACTTGCAAAACCAATGTGTGTGCACAGCGTTTCTGTGAAACACATTGGTTTTGCTGGGAATCAAAACCGCAGGAACAAAGTAGCATACATTATCATAAAACCAATGGTTTTCTGCATGCAGAAACCGCAGCAAAAACGCACTGTGTACACATACCCTAAGTCCATCTAGTTCAACCCATAGCCTAACATGTTGATCCAGAGGAAGACAAAAGAAACCCATGTGGCAACACTATGGGTACCTTTACACGCCGCTACAACAGGATGGATACAACCCGCTACTTCACGTGCACGAGCACGGCCAAACGGTTACAAACGGGAAATGCACCACCTTTACACGCCGCCACAAGGTGCGCTACGCTACGTTACATCTACAGTTAGATACATCGACCGGGTGTCTCAAGTAGCCATCTGTAGCTTACCTTACCTCATTTACACACCGCTACAACAAGCTAATATGGGCGGACCTGGTGCAGCAGGGACAGCACATAGGCGTGCCACAATTGTGGAGTACGAGATGTCCGTACGCTGATAGGACAAAGCAATAACATCATGATTGGGCAGGCATCGCAGGAGGCTGTTTAATACATGACGCTCAGCAATTGTGTAGTGTGACTGGTCAGCTCCTTAAATATGCCGCCCTATGCAGTGACTACCAATCGTCATGCAGGAGCTTCCTCCAATGATCGCTGAAGGGGCGCGGTATCCCGGAGCCTGTGTCATGCCCCAGCTACATACCAGGTACATCGCCTGGTGTATAGACATCCCTTCTGTAGCTTCTTTACACGCCGATACAGCTCGCTGCAATCGGCTTTGTAGCCACCTGTTTCAGAGCAGTGCTCGGAAACAGATGTATCTGTTGCCGGCTGCCTCCTACCGTCTTCACACGCCGCTACTACGGGCTATATTGACGACGCAAGCTACAATCGTACCCTGTAGCTGGTTGTATCCATCCTCCAGTAGCGGCGTGTAAAGGTACCCTAAGATCCATATTGGGGAAAAAAATTCCTTCCTGACTCCACATACGGCAATCAGACTAGTTCCCGGGATCAACGCCCTACCAAAGAATCTAGTAAGTATATACCAAACATGTATTCTGACATTTATCAAAAATAAAAAATCACACTTTTTCGCCATTTTCCGCAACCCTCAGCATTCTCATTTTTCAGGATCTGGGCCTGTGGGCTGGCTTATTTTTTGCATCTTGAGCTGATGTTTTTCATGATACCATTTGTGAATAGATGATGTTAGCTTTGAATGCTTGCTACTGCATTTTACTTCAATGTTGCGACAATCAAAAAAACTAAATTTTGTCATTTTTACTTTTTTTTCTGTTTCCACATCAGAATTATTGATTTTGTATGTTGATAGATCAAGCATTTCTGAGCATGGCAATACCAAATATGTGTATATATATTTTTTTTTTGAATAGTTTTATTTCCATTAGGGCAAAAGGGGGATGATTTGAACTTTTTGTTTTTCTTTTTTTTTTCAGGTTTTTAAAAACGTTTTATTTCACTTTTTCTTTATTTTACTTAGGGTGTCTGATTGTTCTTGCTTTTCAGAGCAATGCTTCAGCATCCCTCTGAACAGCAGAAATGATCAGTTACTGTGGATATGGGCACCCGATGGGCATCCACAGGAAGCGAGTTATGTCATCATCAAGTGTTCTCATTTGAACTCCTGGCTGTCATGTTAACACATCGAAACCCCGTGATCGGGATTCATGGGGTCGCCGATGGCAGCTAGGAATACCGCGATCCTTGCTGCAATGCTTTAGATTGTGCTGTCAGTGTTTGACAGCTTGATCTAAGCGGTTAATAGTGACAGGCGGATTTCTGATCTGACTGATTCTGTTAGCTGCAAATGTCATGTTGGCTGTTGAGATCAGCTGATATGTGCAGGGAATAATGTGAGCTCAGCACGTAAGCTCACATCAAGGAGAGGGAAGCAGCCCATGACGTACCCAGTATGTACATTAAAGAGAGGTAGGCGGTCCATGATGTACCCAATATGTCATGAACTGTAAAGAGGTTAAAAAACAATTGTAAACATACTGTACAAAGTAATCTTACTTGATGCATAATAGAGGTGTATTTTTGATTCTTTTTTAATGAAAACTGTCTAAAATTCATTAAGCAAAATAATGTAAATGTTTTTTGGTATTGTAATTAAATGAAGTTAAAGAATAATAGAATCGAGTGTAAGGAATTCTTTATGAGATACTATGTACACATTAGTACAGATACACGGCTCTGCACTGAATCTGTGCCAGTGCTCTAATAGAAAAACCATGTAGGCATTGTGCACTACTGTACAGACTATCTTCATACTTATAAAGTTTTTCACAATCTTACTGAGGGTGGAGGTACACTAACATGCCTGTAAATCAGAGCGTTTTTGATACATGACAGTCATGCCAGTGCTTTCCGTATGATCGTGCGAGTGTGGTGCGAGTGCGATGCGTGTGGTGTGAGTGCAATGCATGCGGTGTGAGTGCGATGCGTGTGGTGCGAGTGCAAGTTAGTGTGGTGCGAGTGTGGTTCGAATGTGGTCCATGTGCAAAGCGTTTTTAACATGGTCTTTCCCATGCTGTATAAAGTGAGAAAAGAGTAGATAGATAGAAGAGCTGGGAGTTTTTCTCGCACTGCACTTGTGTGAGTTTGATGCCAGTGTGGCAGCACCCTTAAAAATAATACATTTACGTGGGAAGATGTCTGTATATAAAGTATGTGTGTGCAGTGCACATAGTCCAATGGAGAATGCCATAACAACACTGGGTATGCCTGTATAGTAAATTGAAGGGGGATAAGCTTCTCTGCAGAGGCCTTTTTATTGCTCTGTACCAAACAAAGTGGAAATATATTGAAATTCATCAACACTTAGCTGGGTACAAAACACATAACAGTTTACTATGAAGTCAGTAAAAACAGATTGGTCGGAAGAATATGCTCACAGAGGATTTCTTAGGTACAGCAACTTTAATAAACCCTGAAAATTAGTGGAGTTTTTGTTTTTGTTTAAGACCTTCACCCCCCAGGGATTTTTCATAATCTGTTTTTTCCTCCCCTTCTTCCAAGAGGCATAACTTGTTGATTTTTCTGTCAATATAGACAAATGAGGGCTTGTTTTTCTGTGGGCCAAATTGTACGTTCAGATGCAATCATTTATTTTTACCATGTAGTGTCCGGGAAAATGGGAAAAATGTGTCATGTGCGGTGAAATTTCACAAAAAGTGCAATCCCATGTTTATTTTTTTGGATGTTTTATTCACCTTGTTTACTTACACTATATGGTAAAACTGACATGTTGGTATGATGCCTCAGGTCGGTACAAGTTCGTAGATACCAAAAATGTATACTTTTACTGTTATCAAAATGGTGAAAAAAATCAGACGTTTTTAAGGAAAAATAATTGCACTTTTGCGTCATTTTCCAACACCCGTAGCGTTCTCATGTTTAGGTAACTAGGGCTGTGTGAGGATTTACTTTTTGTGGCTTGAGCTGACTTTTGTAATGATGCCATTTTTGGGTGGATGCGCTGTTTTGATTACCCATTATTGCATTTTATTGTAATGTTGCGGCGTTTTGGCATTTGGACTTTTATTTTACCATTACACAGATTACTGATCTGATAAATTAATTTTATATTTTGATAGATCAGGAATTTCTAAATGCGGTGATACCAAATATGTGTATTTTTTAATTTTTTATTTTCAAATGTGCAAAAAGGGGGTGATTTGAACTTTTGTGGGGGTTTTTTCCATACCTTACATACTGCGCTGCAACACATCTGAAGATAGGGAACGTAATCACTTTCTGCTGGTGACCTCACTGGGTCATCATCAGCTGGAAGTGAATGAGGACAGTTTCTGGGGGTCATTACAGGACTCGGGGATATCCAGGTAACAGCAGAGGTCCCATGATTCACTTAACGGGACTCCAGTCACGGTAGGGAACGGCATGATTCCCGCTGTTGGGCTTTGGATCACGCTGTCAGTAACTGCTGAGATCAACTGAGATGAGGGGGAACTGATGCAAGCTCATAGTGTGAGCTCACATCAAAGGGTGGGTGGCGACATTTTACGTCATAGGTCATGAAGGGGTTAATTTACTAAAACCAAACAGACAACTTAAATCTTTAAACTTTTCATCATATTAATGTCTTTAGAAATTGAATAAAAAAAACAGTCACGTAAAGGATTGTGGATATATTATACAATACAGTATTTCACAGAGGCAGGGTTGCCAACTTGCCTTTTTATTTTGCTTTACAGCTTCTCAAAAATCACATACAGACAATATTTTTTAAATATAGATTGGTACACCATAATAAATCATTATGATTACAAATGATCCATCACTATTTCCCATAATTGTGTTATGAAAACACTAGCTTCATTCACTGTTAACTGTCTAAGGCTGGGGACGGACTTGGTTATGGACCCACGTTTCCAGGCAGTGCTAATACCGGACAGCGATAACGGCAAGTGCCGGCTGGAAATGACTGTTGCCGGGTTCTCAGGTCTCAGGCGCTGCTTCACTTGTCACGGTTTCATGCCTGAGGCTGTGGGGCCTGGTGGTCAAATGGAAGGGCTGGGAAATTGGGATGAAGTCGTATTTGTCTCGTGACGCCACCTGTGGGTGTCCGATGATGACATCGGCGCTGCTTGGGCCTCCGGGGGATAAGCGGCAGCTAGATGGGATGCTTCCCACAGGATGAGCAGTAGTCCCCGGGGCCAGGAGCTGCACTGGATGGAATACGGCAGCTCGGGTGGTTTAGTAACTGCATGGGTTAATAACAGTTCTGGAAGAAAGGCACTGACACAAGGCTCCTCTGTAACGGGTCTTTACTGGAGTGGTACACGGTAACACAGGTTCGTGAGTAACGGACCGGATGGTCCCAGGAATGAACAGTCTCTGTCCAAAGCTCCACAGTGTTCCTCTGTTACTAGCTGTCCTGTTATTGTTGCCGTTGCTGCCTTGTTGCACCAGATGGGGATACTGGGGTTTTTCTATTGGATTGCCTGTTCCATGTTGTTCAACCGGCTACAAAGGGTCCTAAACTCCGTGGCGGGTATTCCCCTGGTAAGACTGCAGATGTTGTGGCTTTAGTGAGGAGCCCCTATAAAGCTATTCCGTCACTCCGGTTTTGCATAACAGCGGTGGACTACTGTCTACCTCGGAACTGGTGTCCGGTAGGACTGGGCATGGGTGTCTTTGGACCCGTTGCTTCTGCTGTTTGCTCGCTTTCTTGTCTGGGTCACCGCTTGTTGGCGCCCTCCGAGTTAGATCTGTCTGGACCTCCGTCCTTGTCCCTGTCTCTCCCACGTTCTAACTTTCTTCTTTCTATTCTTCCTCCACACTACACCTTACACTCCTCCCACCAGGACCTGACATGGCGCTTTGGATTTAACTTGTTCACTCCTGAGACGGACGATATTTTATCTTCGGTTAGGGATGCAATACCTTCCTGTGACGCACTCGTTGCGGGGCGCCACACTCCCCCTTGGGAAATTACACTTGTCCCCAAGTGTCACAAAACCCAAACAGTACAGAGAAATTCTTTTTATAGATTTTCAACATGAAAATAAACATTTTTATTAACAAAAACTTTACGCTTTATTTATTTCTCTTCTTGTCCGGGAGGCACATTATCTTAGAACTTTTCAAACTTTTATTAAAACGGACCCAGTTAACTCTTGCGGACCCGGCGGGCAGTGTCACTGTCTATTAGCAATGTCCAGGTTACCGCCGGGCCGCTTACTGCCACACAATTTAACTGGAAAGTGTCCTCATGCAAAGTCTTTTTCAAACTCGAAAGACAAAGTTATGCGAAAAGGGAAAGTCACTTTTAATGGTGAAGTTCACATTTACGGACCCGGAGAGCATACCATCCCCGGTATCCAGCATGACGCTCGTACGAGATGGTTTCTCCCCAGTACAGGTCTCGGTCGGGGTGTCCTTTGGTGAGATGGGACTCGACGTCCCGGCGGGATACAAATATCTCCTCGTATACCCCCTCCTCCCGAACAAAACCCACCCGTTGTCCAGGTTAAAGGTAATAACTTTACCTCGTTTGCGGAGTTCATCCGGCATGGGTGGCTGGCGGTGGGCTTCGGCACGAGCCAGTAGATTTTCCTGCTCCCGGGCCCACCACTCTGCTCTGCGGCACTGGCACTCAGCATCGTCGGATCGGTGGACGGTTTGGACATAATCCCACCGATTCACGCCGCTGTTCCGGGTTTCGGTCTGACGGTAGCTCTGCACCGGTATGCGACTATTGTGGTTGGAGGCGGATGCCGCGGCGGCATCATACTATTCAACCCGAGCTGCTGTGGCTGCTCGGCGGGAACTTCCGACTCGCCCTCCTCCTCGGAACTGGTGCGTGCTGAGTCCTCTGGTTCACTGGGACTCGAGTCGTCTTTTCCTTCCATGGCTTCGACGACTACATCCGGCTCCTCGGTAGGTTGGGATTCTCGGTCGGGGTCATCCAGTTGGTCAGGTGCCGCAATCACGAGGTCCTCCTCTCCTTCTTCGGTCTTATCCCGCGGGGCTTCTGGGCTGCCCGCCTCTTCTCCTTCTGCCTCCTCCGCACCCGTTAGCGATGGTGCGCCTCCTCGGTAACTGGGTAGGCAGCTGTTTGTTGTGGCCTGGTCTCCGGTTCTGGAGTAGGGTGGCTTGTCAATCTGGTTTGCACCACTTGGTGCAGCTGGCTGGCCAGGCTCACGCTTCAGCTCTTTATGGTCCACTCCGTGGCCTCCATCAACCACACCTGCAGGTCTTGGAGTGCGGCCTCCCAAAACTCAGGGTTCTCATCAATGGTGAGAATGGGACCCGGTCCGGGGTTACCGATGGCGGCTCGGACTTCTTCTTCCACCTCTCTCATTAGCTTGTGGAGTCTTAAGGTTGCCATGTTGTTTCTCGCAGGAACCACACCCATTGGAACTGGTACTCGTCCTCGTGGCGGAGTCTGCTGCAAGGGGCCGATTATGCCCTCTTCTCTTTGTTTTATAGTCCATGGGCTGGCTGAGATCTCTGGCCCGCCCCCTTGGTTGTTTTTCAGCAATCGGGGCGGGCAAGGATTTTGGCTCCTCTGCCATGGCCCTCCCACGATGAGGGGCGGAGGCACACCCCTGGGCCAGCACATAGTCCTTCACATGGCGGGAGCCGCCATTTTTGCCCAGTAGAAAGGGCGGGAAAAGTTCTTTTTGGCCAATAAAAGTCTTGTAAGGCACACAATACCTGTTGGAAACGGGCCTGTTCGTATCCTGTTCGTAGACGCCAGATTTGACTCACCGTTGTTGGGTTCTCAGGTCTCAAGCGCTGCTTCACTTGTCACGGTTCCGTGCCCGAGGCTGTGGCGCCCGGTAGTCAAATGGAAGGGCTGGGGAATTGGGATGAAGTCGTATTTGTCTCGTGACGCCACCTGTGGGTGTCCAGTGATGGCATCGGCGCTGCTTGGGCCTCCAGGGGATGGGCAGCAGCTAAATGGAATGCTCCCCACAGGATGAGCAGTAGTCCCCGGGGCCAGGAGCTACACTGGATGGAATACGGCAGCTCGGGTAGTTTAGTAACTACATGGGTTAATAACAGTTCTGGAAGAAAGGCACTGACACAAGGCTCCTCTGTAACCGGTGTTTACTGGAGTGGTACACGGTACACGGTAACACAGTTCGTGAGTAACGGACCGGGTGGTCCCAGGGATGAACAGTCTCTGTCCAAAGCTCCACAGTGTTCCTCTGTTACTAGCTGTCCTGTTATTGTTGCCGTTGCTGCCTTGTTGCACCAGATGGGGATACTGGGGTTTCTCTATTGGATTGCCTGTTCCATGTTGTTCAACCGGCTACAAAGGGTCCTAAACTCCGTGGCGGGTATCCCCCTGGTAAGACTGCAGAAGTTGTGGCTTTAGTGAGGAGCTGCTATAAAGCTATTCCGTCACTCCGGTTTTGCAGAACAGCGGTGGACGACTGGCTACCTTGGACCCGGTGTCCGGTAGGACTGGGCATGGGTGTCTTTGGACCCGTTGCTTCTGCTGTTTGCCCGCTTTCTTGTCTGGGTCACCGCTTGTTGGCGCCCTCCGAGTTAGATCTTTCTGGACCTCCGTCCTTGTCCTTGTCTCTCCCACGTTCTAACTTTCCTCTTTCTATTCTTCCTCCACACTACACGTTACACTCCTCCCACCAGGACCTGATTGGTCCTCTGCCTCTGAATGGTGCATGTGGTACATGGAGCTTTGGATTTAACTTGTTCACTCCTGAGACGGACGATATTGCATCTTTGGTTAGGGATGCAATACCTTCCTGTGACCCACTCGTTGCGGGGCGCCACAGAAACGTGGGTCCATAGAAAACCTGTGTTTACCTTAGTAGCAGGCATGCACAGAGCTGCTGGGCGGCCGCTTTTCCTCTGCGCACGGGAATCATTGCCTACAGCATTTTCCTGTGCGCTCCTGAAAAGTGGCCCCCCAACAGTTCTGTGTGTGCCTGCTACTAAGGTAAACACAGAGTTTCTATGGACCGACGTTTCCAGCCAGCACTTGCCGTTAACGCTGTCCGTTTCAGCGCTGGCTGGAAACATGGGTCCATATCCAAGTCTTAGCCTAGCCTAAGGATGATAATTACAGTAATAAAAATCTGTATAAATTTCCTCAGCCTCAAAAAATCATGGGCGACTCCTTTTTCCCCCATATTCCTCCTTCTTATAATACTGTGTCTGCACCCATCACCCTCTTGTCAAATACGCAAGGGAAAGTAACAAATGATCCAGCAGTAATCCAAGTGATTTTCATGTTATCAACAACCTTTATTAGGTAATCAGTTAAACAATTTCCCATAAAATAAATTGTGCCTTGTGAGCAAATATTGCATCTGTGGCGCATAAAAAATTAATTATGAATCTACATTGGCGATCAAAATTAGAGAACAAGGTATGGTCACTTGATTTTTAAAGATAGCATGTAATCTACATTGATCCTCATTTGAAGGTTTTTGTGTAAGGGGTACATCCTGCCACTAGAACAGTATTTCCCCCCCCAAAAAACAAAGTTTATTAAATTAATACCTTTATTTTACACAAAACATGATGTTAATTATTAGAGAACAGCAATGACTGTGACACAGAGAAAGATTGAAATTAAATTTTGTAAAGGTTGCAACAGTCACCAATCAGTTGTCATGAATAGGGATGAGTGAGTAGACTCATTACTACTCGCTACTCACATGAGTAGTACGGTATTCACAATACTCATTACCCAGCGAGTATCACTGGTGCTCGTGAGTGATTTGTCAATCACTATCGATCTGACATAATTGAAAGCTCCCTTCAGTCAACAATGGGAGCTGGCACATGAGGGTGAGCAGATTCAATGTTAGGCTCTCTGGGGGGCACAGCAAGGTGTTTGATGCTGTGAAAAATTAAAAAATGTACATCTGTGGTTTCTCCTGATGAAGGGGCCAGAGTGCCTTCAAACGCGTTGAGAAATAAAAATCACTATCAACAGCAAAGAATCTTTAGATTTTTTTTATATGGTAGCACAGTCAAAAATTCCAACTTTTCTTTTAATTTTGTTATAACTTTTTTGGAAGACTGCTGCAACAATTTGGATTGGATATGCATGATATGAGCATATAGTGGTTGTGACTTTCACAACCATATGAGGTGAGCACCCTATATTATTTTAGTATCCAATTGTGAAAAGGGTAACACCCTATGGTGGCACCATATTTTTTCTTTTCCAGCTTTCTACGTGGTCATCAGTCTTGCAAGAGTTAACTTCCTCATGGCTGATAATGTGCTTATGGAGCGCTGAACACAAGTAAGAAACCACATGTTGTTGAAGAATGGTCTCATGGCAGCTACATGGCAGAGTGAATGCAAATGTATATCAGAAGTCCAACCTCTGCAGCAGAAAACAGTCCCCAAACCAAGACACTTCCTTCACCACCTTTTATTGACTTTTTCACACACTTTGTGTTGTTTTTTCCCAGTTTGTAAATGAACATAATGTTTCCCTTCAGGATTAAATAATTTAAGCCTGCTTTAATTACTAAAATGAACTGTGGACCACTTCTCTTCTATCTACATAATATGTTCCTAACCAAAGGTGAGTCTAGACTTTTTATTCTTTCTGCTAATGCGAGATTTGGTCACTGCAGAGTGGGTTTTCAGTCCAAATGCTCTAAAACATTGCGACATGTATGACAAGACGTATCCTTACCCGATTCAGTGCTGAACTGAGCTATTCCAGCTGCAGTGTTGAAAGCAATTACCCATGGAAATTCTCCACATTATCCTGTCCTCTCTTACATTTGTCTTTCAAGGGTGACCAGCCTTCTTATGGGACTTGAAAGAGTTTGTGATGTTGTAAAGATGGAATATTCTAGAAATCGCATACTTGGAATGACCAAGTTCTGTTGCTAGGAGCGGGGCCTCCATAGGTGAGTATGGGCAGTGTAAACGAAGCTCTATCATGGCAGCAGCACTGTGTTTATGCTGCCGCAACCTATGCTTTCATCGATACCCCCGAGCAGCGCTGAAAACATTAATATGACCCTAGCCATACTGAAAAATTACTTGACAGAATCCCTTTAAGGAAATTTTGTGTTATTCTCTAATTTTGATCACCAATGATTGTGTTTCAAGTTGTGGTCTTATTCATTCATTCATTCATTCATCGACATGCAAGAGTCCCCATGGTCACTCAGGGAAATCCATACAGGCTGGTTTTGCTGTACACTTCAACAGCATGATCAGATCAGCTGATCATGCTCCTGATGTTAATGTCGCCCTGACCCAGAAGTGTCGGTTGTCAGTGCTTCAATTGTACTACCATCTAAAAAGATGCTACTACACTTGATCAGTCAGTGGGAGCCAGAGCGCCGCAGTTTCTCTAAGCCACTGACAGCTTAAGAGCAGCTCAGAAAATGTCTGATTTTCATTATGGGCGGCAAAGTAAAGTGCAGCCACCAAACAAATACAGTGGATTACAGCATCAGGGGGCCTAATGCTGCCCAACTGCCTGCTACTATTGGGGCAGATGTCCTGGGCCCCTGCCATTCCCCCACTAGTTTTGCTTCTTTGCCCCACCCCTTGCCCTGGGGCCCGGTGAGCAGAAGAATGAAAAAGGAGGGGCAAGGGTTGGCAGTATGTCCGGTGCCCATTCTTACTTCTGCTCATGCAGCCCCATACATGAGTAAGGCTGGTAATGCCCGATAGTGATCCTACCTGCAAGCATGGAGTTCACACATTTGAGTGTCAGGTACACTAGATAAGAAAATTGTTTCTTTAAATCATGCCAGAGAGAAATGACAACCCCACCATCGAAGAATACTGTGTACAATTCTGGTCTCCGGTGTATAAGAAAGACATAGCTGAACTAGAGCGGGTCCAGAGAAGAGCGACAAAAATCATTAGAGGACTAAGGGGTCTGCAATACCAAGACAGGTTATTAAGCTTGGGGTTATTTAGTTTGTAAAAATGTAGGCTTAGGGGTGATCTTATAATAATGTATAAATATATGAGGGACAGTACAGAGAACTTTCTAATGATCTCTTTACTCTTAGGCCTGAGACTGGGACAAGGGGGCACCCTCTACGTCTGGAGGAAAGAAGGTTTAATCATAATCACAGACGTGCATTCTTTACTGTAAGAGCAGTGAGACTATGGAACTCTCTGCCACATGATGTTGTAATGAGTGACTCACTACTAACATTTAAGAAGGGCCTGGATGCCTTTCTTGAAAACTATAATATTATCAGTTATACATACTAGATTCTTTGATAGGGCGTTGATCCAGGGAACTAGTCTGATTGCCGTATCTGGAGTCAGGAAGGAATTTTTTTCCCCAATGTGGAGCTAGTGTTGCCACATGGTTTTTTTTTGCCTTCCTCTGGATCAACATGTTAGGCTATGGGTTGAACTAGATGGACTTAAAGTCTTCCTTCAACCTTAAAAACTATGTTACCATGTTACTATGAAGAGGAGGAACTGCAAAGACAGCTAAAGAGAGTGAGAGAATTTTGACTGCTGGGACAGTAGTGCTGAATCAAAGACAGTTGGGAGCTATGGTTTTATATTTGCTGTGACAGTGGTCATTTTAATTAACTTAATGATTACCCCATAGTTTAATAAATAATTAAAGCTATCTGCCTATTTATTGTGATTTCCTGAACTCCTTATTGTTATTGCTTCTTCCTGAAGGAAAAGCAAGGACAAAATTAAGATGCAATTATAGTCTTAATATTAAAGTGCTTAGAGACTTAAGAATTTGTAAATTGCCTTGCCATTGCCTCTGCTGTTATATATCAGGATAAAATCAGTCTAGTGTGTAATTAGCCACTAGTGTCTATTTACATATTATGGGATTAAAGCAAGTTTAACAGTAAAGTTGTGCCCCTGGGTCTCTATACAGAAAATCATATACAAGACCATCTATTTCTTGGAAAGTCTTTATGCCTTGCAGTACTTGTATGAGGTGTCTGAAACATTTACGCTTATAGCATATATGGCAGCTATATAGAAAAGTATAGAATTCTTTACATTGCAGCCTACATTTTGCTGATGAATAGCTGCACAATGATAAGATTCATTTGAAGAAGTTCTTACACAAAGTACAATTAAATGAATAGATGTAATAATAATAATAATAATAATAATAATAATAATAAACTTCCCAATAGAATGTGTTGAAAAAAGATCCTATCCAGAGATATCCATTACACAGGGGCACATTTATAAGGTTAAGTCAGGCAATGTAGGAACATTTGTACAGTCATTACAGTATGAGAACACAGCTGATTATTCCTGTGAGGTAAAGCAAGGTTTTCCTTACTGTTTCCTCTCCAAAGCATACCTTACCATCAGTTCACTTGACCCCATCCCTTCCCACCTCCTCCCCAACCTCACTAACACACTCATTTCAGCCCCAATCCATCTCATCAACCTATCACTTCCCCTCTGCTTGCAAGCATGCCACCATCACATCCATCCTCAAAAAGCAAAACCTTGACTCAACTGCTAGTCCCACCTATCACCCCATATCGCTGTTTCCATTTGCTTCAAAACTTCTTTAGCAGCATGTCCATGCTCAACTTTCTTCTCACCTTCTAACTCTCTCCTTGACAACCTTCAATCTGGTTTCTACCCCCACCACTCCACCTAAACTGCCCTGACCAAAATTACTAACGACTTACCCACACTCAAAGCTAAGAGACATTTCTCCATCCTCCTCCTTCTAGACCTGTCCTCTGCCTTCGACACGGTCCACCACTTACTACTGCTACAGATTGTCTCTTCCCTTGGCATCAAAGACCTTGCTCTTTCCTGGATCGCCTCATACATTTTCAACGGCACATTAAGCGTCTATTACTTCCACACAGTCTCCTCATCCCACCCTCTCTCTGTTGAGGACCCTCTAGGGTCTGTCCTGGGGCCCCTACTTTTTTCAATCTATACCCTAGGCCTAGGACAAGTCAAAGTTCCATGGCTTCCAGTACCACCTGTATGCTGATGGCACTCTGATGTACCTCTACGGTCCAGATGTAAACTATCTGCTGTCCAGAATCCAGGAGTGTCTGTAAGCCATATCCTCCTTCTTCACCTCTGGTTTCCTAAAACTCAATGTAGACAAAACCAAACTCATCATCTTTCCTCCATCTCATGTATCTTCCCTACCCGATCTATATATTATGGTAAATGGCATAATGCTCTCTCCCACACCTGTAATCCGCTGCTGTGGAGTAACTCTCCACTCTGCCCTGTCCTACAAACCACACATCCAAACTCTCGCCACCTCCTGCCGCCTCCATCTTAAAGATATTTCCAGAATCTGTCTTTTCGTCAGTCCTCAATCTACTAAAACTCTTCCATAAGCCCTTATCATCTCCTGCCTCTATTACTGCAAAATCCTGCTTTGTGGCCTCGTAGTTAACACTCTTGCACCTTCTCAATCTATCCTTAACTCCGCTGCCCGACTAATCCACCACTGTCCTTGCTACTCCCCTCTGCAAATCTCTTCACTGGCTTCCAATTCCACAACAAATCCAGTTCAAGCTACTAACATTGATCTACAAAAACATCCATAACCTGTCCCCTCCCATTATCTCCAAACTAATCTACCAATATCTTCCCTCACATAATCCCAAGATCTCCTTTTCTCCTCTTATGCATTCCTAACACAACCACCTCCAAGATCTGTCCTGAATATCCCCCTTCCTTTGGAATTCTGCGCCCCAACACGTCCGATTATCCACCACTCTTGGATCCTTCAGACGGAAACTGAAAACTCATCTCTTCAGGAAAGCTTACAGCCTGCAATGATCATTCTGCCACCCCACCACCACCTGAGCTGCCATGTTAATCTGTAGTGATGAGCGAGCATGCTCGTCACTACTCGGTACTCGCACGAGTATCACTGTACTCGGGCTACTCGGCGAGCACCGAGTAATCTCGCGATACTCGTGCTGTGCTCGTGGTCGTCATCTCTGCATGTTGGTGCTCTTTTGAGAGCCAGCCCACGTGCAGGGATTGGCTGGCAGACCACTGCAATGCCACAGCCCTGTTAGTTGTGGCATTGCAGTGATTGGCCGGCCTGCACAGCGTGACCGAGCCTTTATAAGACCCGGCCGCGCTGTGCTCTGCACACAGGCATCCAGACAGTGAGTGTAGGGACAGTGTCTGCTGCTGCTTAGGGACAGATTTGCGGCCCTCATAGGTAGATCCGGAGCAGGGCTGCAAACTGCTGCTGAGCTGACCACAACAGTCCTTCTCAGGACTAATCTCAGAGGATATAGGCAGGGTGATCCAGATCGGAGTCCAAGCTTTTCTGTGACCATTACAGTCCCCAGACTGTTGTACTTACTAGCTTGATCCAGGTTAGGACATAGGGACTAAAATTCTCATCTCCTGTGACCATTAGAGTCACCAGACTGGTGTACGTACTACCTTGATACAGGTTAGGGACTAAAATCCTCATCTCCTGTGACCATTAGAGTCACCAGACTGGTGTACGTACTACCTTGATACAGGTTAGGGACTAAAATCCTAATCTGTGACCATTAGAATCACCAGACTGGTGTACGTACTACCTTGATACAGGTTAGGGACTAAAATCCTCATCTCCTGTGACCATTAGAGTCACCAGACTGGTGTACGTACTACCTTGATACAGGTTAGGGACTAAACTCCTAATCTGTGACCATTAGAATCACCAGACTGGTGTACGTACTACCTTGATACAGGTTAGGGACTAAAATCCTCATCTCCTGTGACCATTAGAGTCACCAGACTGGTGTAAGTCATACCTTGATACAGGTTAGGGACTAAAATCAGAATCTCCTGTGATCTGAGCAGTCACCAGACTGGTGTACGTCATACCTTGATACAGGTTAGGGCCTAAAATCCTAATCTGTGACCATTAGAGTCACCAGACTGGTGTAAGTCATACCTTGATACAGGTTAGGGCCTAAAATCCTAATCTCCTGTGATCTGAGCAGTCACCAGACTGGTGTATGTCATACCTTGATACAGGTTAGGGCCTAAAATCCTAATCTCCTGTGATCTGAACAGTCACCAGACTGGTGTACGTCATACCTTGATACAGGTTAGGGACTAAAATCCGAATCTCCTGTGATCTGAGCAGTCACCAGACTGGTGTACGTCATACCTTGATACAGGTTAGGGCCTAAAATCCTAATCTGTGACCATTAGAGTCACCAGACTGGTGTACTTAATACCTTGATACAGGTTAGGGCCTAAAATCCCAATCTCCTGTGACCATTGCATTCACCAGACTGGTGTACTTAATACCTTGATACAGGTTAGGGCCTAAAATCCTAATCTCCTGTGAGCTGAACTGTCACCAGACTGGTGTACGTACTACCTTGATACAGGTTAGGGACTAAAATCCTACTCTCCTGTGACCATTGCATTCACCAGACTGGTGTACTTAAAACCTTGATACAGGTTAGGGACTAAAATCCTACTCTCCTGTGACCATTGCATTCACCAGACTGGTGTACTTAATACCTTGATACAGGTTAGGGACTAAAATCCTACTATCCTGTGACCATTGCATTCACCAGACTGGTGTACTTAATACCTTGATACAGGTTAGGGACTAAAATCCTACTCTCCTGTGACCATTGCATTCACCAGACTGGTGTACTTAATACCTTGATACAGGTTAGGGACTAAAATCCTACTCTCCTGTGACCATTGCATTCACCAGACTGGTGTACTTAATACCTTGATACAGGTTAGGGACTAAAATCCTACTCTCCTGTGACCATTGCATTCACCAGACTGGTGTACGTCATACCTTGATACAGGCTAGGGACTAAAATCCGAATCTCCTGTGATCTGAGCAGTCACCAGACTGGTGTACGTCATACCTTGATACAGGTTAGGGCCTAAAATCCTAATCTGTGACCATTAGAGTCACCAGACTGGTGTACTTAATACCTTGATACAGGTTAGGGCCTAAAATCCTAATCTCCTGTGATCTGAACAGTCACCAGACTGGTGTACGTCATACCTTGATACAGGTTAGGGACTAAAATCCGAATCTCCTGTGATCTGAGCAGTCACCAGACTGGTGTACGTCATACCTTGATACAGGTTAGGGCCTAAAATCCTAATCTGTGACCATTAGAGTCACCAGACTGGTGTACTTAATAGCTTGATACAGGTTAGGGCCTGAAATCCTAATCTCCTGTGATCTGAACAGTCACCAGACTGGTGTACGTCATACCTTGATACAGGTTAGGGCCTAAAATCCTAATCTCCTGTGAGCTGAACTGTCACCAGACTGGTGTACGTACTACCTTGATACAGGTTAGGGACTAAAATCCTACTCTCCTGTGACCATTGCATTCACCAGACTGGTGTACTTAAAACCTTGATACAGGTTAGGGACTAAAATCCTACTCTCCTGTGACCATTGCATTCACCAGACTGGTGTACTTAATACCTTGATACAGGTTAGGGACTAAAATCCTACTATCCTGTGACCATTGCATTCACCAGACTGGTGTACTTAATACCTTGATACAGGTTAGGGACTAAAATCCTACTCTCCTGTGACCATTGCATTCACCAGACTGGTGTACTTAATACCTTGATACAGGTTAGGGACTAAAATCCTACTCTCCTGTGACCATTGCATTCACCAAACTGGTGTACTTAATACCTTGATACAGGTTAGGGACTAAAATCCTACTCTCCTGTGACCATTGCATTCACCAGACTGGTGTACGTCATACCTTGATACAGGCTAGGGACTAAAATCCGAATCTCCTGTGATCTGAGCAGTCACCAGACTGGTGTACGTCATACCTTGATACAGGTTAGGGCCTAAAATCCTAATCTGTGACCATTAGAGTCACCAGACTGGTGTACTTAATAGCTTGATACAGGTTAGGGCCTAAAATCCTAATCTCCTGTGATGTGAACAGTCACCAGACTGGTGTACGTCATACCTTGATACAGGTTAGTGACTAAAATCCTAATCTCCTGTGATCTGAACAGTCACCAGACTGGTGTACGTCATACCTTGATACAGGTTAGGGCCTAAAATCCTAATCTCCTGTGACCATTACAGTCACCAGACTGGTGTCGCTGTATACAAGCAAAATGCGCAAGGGCGTTGGCAAGGACAAGGAAGTGAACGTGATGCTGGTGCAGGCAGAGGCCGAGGTCGTGTGCAAGCACTAATTTCGTAACAAGAAAGGGGCACATCTACTCACTCACATGTCCTGTCCCAAATTCTTGGGGCCCACTGCAGTACACCACTCTTGAACCAACACCAGTGTCAACAGGTTGTTACATGGATAGCGGATAATGCTTCAAGTCAGATTGGCACCTCCACAAACACCCTGTCTTCCACACGGTCAAGTGTCAGTAGCCGTGATACTGCACCGCACATTTCCCAACCTGATCCTACTTCCTACCACCAGGCCGAGTACACGTCCACGGACATTACTGATCCCACACTTGGACACTCGGAAGTCCAGAAGTGTGTACCCATGGGTGAGTGGAGGTACATGGCAAATTCCCATAACAAAATTTAAATTCAGTTGTCATTTGTTGGTGGTGTGTTGAAGTCTGGCCCAATCCAACCCTTGTTCATCTTGATCAGAGTCAGCCTGTCAGCATTTTCAGTTGACACGCGGGTGCGTTTATCAGTAATGATTCCACCTGCGGCTCTGAAAACACGCTCTGACAAAACGCTAGCGGCAGGGCAGGCCAGGACTTCCAAGCCGTAGAGAGCCAATTCATGGCACATGTCCAGCTTGGAGACACAATAATTGTAAGGCAAAGAGGAATCTAGCAGTACAGTTGTTTGATCTGCAAGGTACTCCTTCAGCATCTGGCCAAACTTAGCATTTCTTGTGGCACTACCCCGCACCTCAGGGGCTGTGGTACGTGAGGGGCTGAGAAAACTGTCCCACATCGTAAAGACTGTTCCCTTACCTCTGGCGGATTGGACTTGTGCCCCTCTCGGCCGTACACCTTGGTTGTCCACCGATTTCTGACCTATGCCGGTAGCGTTTTGTGAGGGGAATGATTTGGCTACCTCCGTGACTATGGCCTTCTGGAAATGCTGCATTTTGGCTGACCTCTCCGCCTCAGGAATGAGAGACATAAAGTTCCCCTTGTAGCGTGGGTCTAACAGTGTTGCCAACCAGTATTGATTGTCGGCCAAGATGTTGTGAACGCGAGGGTCACGAGCCAGGCAGCTTACCATAAAGTCAGCCATGTGCGCCAGACTCTCAACAGCCATCACTTCAGTATCCAGACCAACACGATGACTGAACATGCTGTCCTCCTCCTCCTCCTCATCTCCACTGTCCTCTGGCCAGCCACGCTGAATCGAGGGTATGAGTGGTGTGCATGTCATATCCTCAATTTGGCCAGAGAGTTGCTCCATGTCTTCATCCTCCTCCTCCTCATCATAGTCCTCCACTGCACGTTGTGATGAGATGAGGCTGGGCTGTGTGTTTTCACCCACACCCACTACTGTTTCTTGCTCCAAGTCATCTTGCTCGGCCTGCAATGCATCCTCTTTGTTTTTCAGCAGAGACCGTTTTAGAAGGCAGAGTAGTGGTATGGTGACACTAATAATGGCGTCATCGCCGCTCACCATCTTGGTGGAGTCCTAAAAGTTTTGGAGGACGGTACATAGGTCGGACATCCATCTCCACTCCTCAGGTGTTATGTGTGGAGTTTGAACCATTTCCCGACGGCTTAGGTGATCCAGGTAGTCAACAACTGCCCTCTTCTGCTCACATATCCTGACCAACATGTGCAGAGTTGAATTCCAACGCGAGGGGACATCACACACCAGTCTGTGGGCCGGAAGATGCAAACGGCGCTGAAAGCCGGCAAGGCCGGCTGAAGCAGCAGGTGACTTGCGAAAATGTGCAGACAGACGGCGAACTTTTACCAGCTGTTCAGACAGCTCTGGGTATGACTTTAGAAACCTCTGAACCACCAGGTTGAGCACATGGCCCACGCATGGAACATGCGTCAGCTGGCCTTGCCTGAAAGCTGCCACCAGGTTCCGGACATTGTCACACACGACCTTTCCTGGCTTTAGGTTCAGAGGTGTGAGCCAGTGATCTACCTGCTGTTTCAGAGCTGTCCACACCTCTTCTGCATTGTGGGGTTTGTCACCTATGCAGACTAGCTTCAGCACAGCCTGTTGCCGCTTCGCGGAGGCAGTGCTGCAGTGCTTCCAGCTTGGGACTGGTGTGGAGGGTACAGTGGATGAGGATGAGGAGGAGGAGGATGAAGAGCATGACATTCCGGAGCTGTAGAGTGTCGGTCAAACCCTGACAGAGGTAGGGCCTGCTATCCTTGCTGTGGGAAGGACGTGTTCCGTCCCTCGCTCAGACTGTGTCCCAGCCTCCACAATATTAACCCAGTGTTTTGTCAAGGAGATGTAGCTGCCTTGCCCACAAGCACTTCTCCACGTGTCTGTGGTTTGGTGGACTTTGACTGAAACAGCGTTGTTCACGGCACGTGTGATGCTGTTGGACACGTGGTAATGCAATGCGGGGACGGCACATCTGGAGAAATAGTGGCGGCTGGGGACCGAGTAACGTGGGACAGCAGCCGCCATCAGGTCGCGGAATGCTTCTGTCTCCACCAGCCGGAAAGGCAACATTTCTACCGCTATGAGTCGCGAAATGGATAATTCAGGACTGTGGCATGTGGGGCGTTGGCAGCGTATTTGCGCCTGCGTTCAAAAGTTTGCTGAACGGATAATTGAACGCTGCGCTGGGACAAGGACGTGCTTGATGGTGGGGTTATTTGTGCGTGGGCAACTTCAGGTGCAGGGCCGGAGGCTTGTTCGCGGCCAGCATGTACAGGGGATTGGCTCGCACGCACAACACGCGAAGACGTAGCAGTGACATCAGCAAGCACCGCTCCTCGACTCTGTTGTACTTCCCACAAAGCTTGGCTGACATGTGCCTCATCATGCTGGTGGTGGTCAGGCTTCTAGTTTTCGTACCCCTGCTGATACTGGCATAGCAGGTGTTGCAAATGGCCTTTTTAGAGTCATCTGGAGCCAACTTAAAAAACTGCCAGGCTCGGGAACACCTAACATTTGCACAGGCACCTTGTGTCGTGTTGTTGTTCCGGGGAACGGTTGCCTGCCTTCTGCCTGCGGACCCGACCCTGCTTCGTACTGCCTGTTGGGATGCTAAGCCTCCCTCCCCCTGTGCACTGCTGTCCTCGCTCTGCATATCCTCCTGCCAGGTTGGGTCAGCTACTGGATCATCCACCACGTCATCTTCCTCTTCCTTGGCTAATCGCTGGACTGCTCCTCCTTCTCCTCATGTGCCACCATGATGACCGTTACAATAGTTAGGCTGTTGTTTCAGGTATACCCCCAGTGGTAAATTTTTACGGCCATTCTTTTTGAATGGCCATTACAACGACAGGATACCCGCTCCTTTTCAATGGGAAAAATGTTTTGAGGCCCTCATGCATGTCTCTATCCAGGGACAATGTGGAGCCTCCCAATTTTTGGCTGCCCTGGCCAAAGGGCTAGACTACAATATTCATGTTTACAGGCCCTCCTGCACGTCTCTATCCTGGGACAATGTGGAGCCTCCCAATTTTTGGCTGCCCTGCCAAAGGGCAATACTACAATACACCCACTTGAGGGTTATAGGCCCTACTACATGTCTGTATGCATCGGTCATTGTTGAACCTCCCAATTTTTGGCTGCCCTGGCCAAAGGGCTATACTACAATACACCCACTTGAGGTTTACAGGCCCTCCTGCATGTCTGTATCCAGGGTCATTGTTGAACCTCCCAATTTTTGGCTGCCCTGCCAAAGGGCAATACTACAATACACCCACTTGAGGGTTACAGGCCCTACTACATGTCTGTATGCATGGGTCATTGTTGAACCTCCCAATTTTTGGCTGCCCTGGCCAAAGGGCTATACTACTATACACCTACTTCAGGTTTGCAGGCCCTCATGCACGTCTCTATCCAGGGGCATTGGTGAACCTCCAAATTTTGGACTGCCCTGGCAAAGGAAAATACTACAATAGACCCAGTTCCTCAAAATGGGCACATTATTTCAAAACAGGGCTTCATGTACGTCTCTTCTCAGGGACATCGGAGTGCCGCACAATGTTTTTACGTAAAATCTTTCATGTAATCACAAAAAGTAACATACACTAGCTGTATCTCACTATTGGGTATGTGCCCTTAACATTTCCACCCTAAATATTCATTTTGGTATCATTTTGGAAGGTTTTCTGGTGACTCCGTAAAATTGGCGTGAAACTCGGACAAGATTGTTCACAGCTGTGACTTTTGAGTGAGAAATGCTTCCAGGGGTCTTCCCCATGGTGTTGCCATGTCATTTGAGCACTCTTCTGAGACTTTTGTGACATTTTTAGGGTTTTTCCATGCTGCCGGCAGTCATTTCATAAAAATACTCGTGTCTCCCATAGGATAACATTGGGCTCGGTACTCGGGCCGAGTACACGAGTATCTCGGGATGCTCGGCCCGAGCTTCGAGCACCCGAGCATTTTAGTACTCGCTCATCACTATTAATCTGTTTACTGTAAACAATATCTATAATTTTGTATGTAACCCCTTCTCATGTACAGCACCATTGATCTAATGGTGCTATATAAATAAATAATAATAATACTGTAACCAGCAGACATGAAGAGGTGTTATAATGTCTGTATACTATTTTGCATCCTCCACTGCCCAGGAGCTATACTATGATCAGACCATGTCCCTGTATGGTCAGACACATTCATTACATGGTACATAACAAGGACACATATATAAGATTATGTCAGCACAGTAAAAAGAAAAAATTAAACAAACCTAATAGTGGAAATTATAATTATTCCAATATTTGTTGATTAAAGTGAAATTTGTTGGTGGGACAACCTATTTAATGAATTTCTATTTAAACAATTTACTGAATTTTAAGTACGAGGTCACCTAAAGTTAACTTAAAAGTTACTAAGTAAGGAAAAATATTGTGGAATAAAACCAGTAATGTATCAGCAGATATATGTTTGCCTTAGACCTTAGACTTTATTTATACATCCATATTTAAACATGTGATACCAGTGTCATGTTTTGGATCAGTGTGTCAATGGTGAATAGACCATGTCTCTGTTTAAGTCTGCTTTCACATTAGCAAACGTTTTGAGCTGCATGGATTTGCCACAAACAGGATGCCCAAGGATAAGTTTTTAGCCCCATTGTCTTTCAATGGGGATGGAAAACACTTCTGTGGGCATCCTGGTGTCGCCATTTTGTTGTGGATCCTTGTGGATCCGCAACATCACGATACTTTTCACTGAGACCAAAAATTCATCTTGATGCGTTTTTGGTTTCTGTGAAAAGTAACGTGATGCCGCGGATCCACACTGATATTTCCGGGCTATGATGCATAAACTGGGCATGCACAGTTCATGTGCATGATGCAGTTGTATATGACACACGGCATGTCATTATGGGTCCTACAGATCCATTAAAAAAATACAAACGGATGATGCTTGCAGCATCCAATCGGCCTGTTGCGTGGGAAATCGTGGGCATACAGGGTTTTCCTGTATGCCCACAGATTCCAAAAGTACCAGTGTGAAAGCAGCCTAAACCATTAGTGTGTCATCAGTGTTTTTCAAAGATGGATCGAATAAAATGAGATGAGCGGACCCAAGGAAGTTTGAGTTGTGATGGTTCAGCCAAACCTTTTTTTTAAAGTTCTCTTCTGAACCCAAGCTTTACCCGAATTTCATTGAAGATCACTGCTCGCTACCCACATACAGCCAGCCATAAGCAAAGCACTTCCTGGGGAGGGAGAGCAGGGTTTTTAGTTTTTTTTTTTTCGGTACACACTACATCCAATAACTCTGATTTTACCCCCATTGCAAGCCATTCAAACACTACAAGTGGCTTGCATTGGGCCAAGGATTCAAAGTACATGAGCACATAGATGCTCTCTCCATAAATTTACCTACATAAAGTAGCCAAACTCCAAACCCTAACACTGAAAATTTTTTAAACGTCTGTGTTCGATACGAACCCTGAACTTCAAAGTCCAGTATGCTCATTCCTAATCATTAAGTGGATAAATTACAAACTTTCTACTATATTTTTCAATATTAAACATGTACATGGATGCCATCCATGTGGTGTATGTGTTATTCATGGACCCATAGACTTGTCATGGCCCTTGTCATTCGTGCTGCTGGTACAAAAATATTTCCTTTGTGTGTGTTTTACATGGACACATGGTCCATGTAAGAAAAATTAAATGTGATTAGCATCATAGAGTATATTGAACATTTGTGGTGTAGATAAAAAAATCAATGCCAGACATACTGCAAACACAGACGTAAGAAGTTAGCCTAAGCAGGAGTGTAAATGGACGATAGTAGAAAGCATGCTGGTTGTGTATTAACAAGTTCTGCATTTCCCAAGGTATTAAGGAATGGCCAAGGAAGAAAACGGAGACACTTCTCCATGTAAAAGAATGCTTAGCAATGACTGGATAATAAGCAAGATTTGAACAACACATCATACAATTCAAAATATGTTTAAAATCAAAATATGTTTAAAATCGTTCTGACCTAAAAACAAACAATTATCAGAGATAACAAAATAGAATATGGCATTTCTCAAAAAAAGCTCTACCAGTTAATTTCTGTTATATGGTTATATGATACATGCATAAAAAGCGAACATCAATTCAAAGAACTTGCTACTTTACTTGCATCATGTGACGTTAATAATTTACCAAGTCTCCTATGTCTTATTACCGTACATACAAAATCTGCTCCCACTTGTCTTTTATAAAATAGATAATGGTTTGAAATTGAAATTCAACAGTATTGCTGAATTTTATGAGAAAGTCTCAATACTGCAAAATCTGTAATTGCCTGTAAAAGATTTTCAGAACTCTGTCAAATTTCCTAGGACTGTATTGATTGCTCTCAGTGAGAGAAACAAGATCACAATCTTGTAGTTGTGATTCCTTTTAATGGCTACCAAAAATAAAATAAGTGATGTTACAAGTTGACGTTTTTGAGACGTCTTAGGTCTCTTCATCAGGCATGGTATGTAGTGATGGGCGAATCCTAAATTACTCGGAATCGCTTGACTCTAGCGAGTCCGAGCCCAGGACTCGCTACTCGTTGCGAGTCTAGCGAGTCCAATGTTAATGAATGGGGAAGCGAGTAATAGCGAGTAATGTGCGATTTACAAATCACAGATGTGTCTCGGAAGCTTCAGCCTGAAGCAATCCTTGTTTTGCCATTGATTTGCATTGGACTCGTTTACTGTGCAAGTAATCGCTGGGAAAGTCGCACAGATAAGAGTCCTGTCTGCTCTGTGTGCTGGCTGCCGCAGCTCCAGGGTCCTAGAGCCCGCCTGCTGCCTGATGTAGCAGAGCTGAGATTGTTCTCAGTCTGCTCATTCCCTGTGCATAGACATCTATATCTATGCACAGGGATGAGCAGAGAGGACATCGCGTTTTGGACTGCGTCGGACGGAGGAGGATTTTTTTAAATTAAAGATGGAGTCCCTAATGGCTTTTTTTTTTTATTTCTAATAAAAAATTTTCTCTGTGTTGTGTTTTTTTTAAAACAATTTAATAGAAATTCATGGCGGTCATGTCTAATATTGGCGTGACCGCCATAAATTTCGGGCTTAGGGCCAGCTGATAATACAAAGCTGGCCCTAACCTCTTTATTACCCAGCGTGCCACCGCCACCAGGGCCGCTGGAAGAGCGGGGTTCAGCGCCAGAGGATGGCGCTTCAATGAACGCGCCATCTCCTGGGGCGGCTGCGGGCTGCAATTTGCAGCGGGGGGGTGCCCAGAAAGCTTGGGCATCCCTGCGCTGCGGATTCCAGCCCCCAGCTGCTTAGCTGTACCTGGCTAGACATAGAAATTGCGCGGAGCCCCATGCATTTTTTTTAATTATTTCATGAAATTCATGAAATAATAAAAAAAAAGGGCTCCCCTATATTCTTGTGTCTGGCCAGGTACAAATAGGCACCTGGGGGTTGGGGGCAGCCCGTCACTGCCTGCTGGATCCGGCTGGTTCCAGAAATACGGCGAAGCCCATGTAATTTTTTTTCTAAAAAATCAATAAAACAATCCTAAAAAAGGGACTGCTGTTACTTTGCGAGCCGAGTCCAGCTGTCTTCTCTGTGCAGGCTGCCGCAGCTCCAGGGTCCTAGAGCCCGCCTGCTCACAGACATGATGTAGCAGTGCTGAGATTGTTCTCAGTCTGCTCATTCCCTGTGCATAGAGATCTATATCTATGCACAGGGGATGTAGCAGAGAGGACATCGCGTTTTGGACTACGTCGGACGGAAGAGGATTTTTTTAATTAAAGATGGAGTCCCTAATGGCTTTTTTTTTATTTCAAATAAAAAATTTTCTCTGTGTTTTTTTAACCCTTTATTGGAGATTCTTAGTGGCTGGGTCAAACAAGGCCTGACATTAAGAATCTCGGGCTTAATACCAGCTTGTATAACAAAGCTGGTATTAACCCCTTTATTACCCAGCGTGCTACCGCCACCAGGGCCGCTGGAAGAGCGGGGTTCAGCGCCAGAGGATGGCGCTTCAATGAACGCGCCATCTTCTGGGGCGGCTGCGGGCTGCAATTTGCAGCGGGGGGTGCCCAGAAAGCTTGGGCATCCCTGCGCTGCGGATTCCAGCCCCCAGCTGCTTAGCTGTACCTGGCTAGACATAGAAATTGCGCGGAGCCCCACGCATTTTTTTTTTATTATTTCATGAATTTCAGAGTCAGAGTCTCAGAGTCAGAGTCAGAATCTCAGAATTTCATGAAATAATTAAAAAAAAATGCGTGGGGCTCCGCGCAATTTCTATGTCTAGCCAGGTACAGCTAAGCAGCTGGGGGCTGAAATCAGCAGCGCAGGGATGCCCAAGCTTTCTGGGCACCCCCCGCTGCAAATTGCAGCCCGCAGCCGCCCCAGAAGATGGCGCGTTCATTGAAGCGCCATCCTCTGGCGCTGAACCCCGCTCTTCCAGCGGCCCTGGTGGCGGTGGCACGCTGGGTAATAAAGAGGTTAGGGCCAGCTTTGTATTATCAGCTGGCCCTAAGCCTGAAATTTATGGCGGTCACGCCAATATTAGACATGACCGCCATGAATTTCTATTAAATTGTTTTAAAAAAAACACAACACAAAGAAAATTTTTTATTAGAAATAAAAAAAAAGCCATTAGGGACTCCATCTTTAAATAAAAAAGTCCTCTTCCGTCCGACGCAGTCCAAAACGCGATGTCCTCTCTGCTACATCCCCTGTGCATAGATATAGATCTCTATGCACAGGGAATGAGCAGACTGAGAACAATCTCAGCTCTGCTACATCATCTCTGTGCACAGACATTCATGTCTGTACACAGGGAATGAGCAGACTGAGAACAATCTCAGCACTGCTACATCAGGCAGCAGGCGGGCTCTAGGAGCCTGGAGCTGGCAGCCAGCACAGAGGAGAAAGCAGGACTCTTATCTGTGCGAGTTTCCCAGCGATTACAGTTACAAAGTAAACGAGCAATGCAAATAAATGACAAAACTAGGATTGCTTCAGGCTGAAGCTTCCGAGACACATCTGCGATTTGTAAATCTCACACTACTCGCTATTACTCGCTTCCCCATTCATTAACATTGGACTCGCTAGACTCGCAACGAGTAGCGAGTCCTGTGCTCGGACTCGCTAGAGTCAAGCGATTCCGAGTAATTTAGGATTCGCCCATCACTAATATACATACACAACTAGAATGAATGGACATTTAACTAAATTGACAAAACAGAGCCTGGAGAGGATCCTTAATCAGCCAGGCTTAGTGATGTCAAAGCTTTTATGACACTAATTTATATGAAAACCTGGTGTCTTCAGACTTCAGTGCAGTGCGTGGGAATTCTGATCTGGCTGTTTGAGAGGCTGAGATGAGGTCTGGGGGAACAACTATTCTCCTCATGGAGAATAATCTGCCTGCCCACGTAAGGAGACAGATAAGCTGATAAGGAGACTTATAGCCGCAATGCTCCTCTGGGAAATATGCAAATTGTCACTTCAGTGAGGAAGTGAAAAACTCTAATGCCACAAAAAAAGGATAGCAATCCTTGTAGTCATAATCAACTCTTTAACAAGCCTTTTAATATGACTAAGGATTTGTGCCAGATCAGTAACCCAAACCGCAGATGCTGCATTTCAGGGTGACTATTCCTCATCAGTGCAGTGTGTGGAAATTCTGATCTGGCTGTGTGAGAGGCTGAGACGAGGTCGGGGGGAACAGCTATTCTCCTCATGGAGGGGAATCTGCCTGCTGACATAAGGAGACAGATAAGCTGATAAGGAGACTTCTAGCCACAATGCTCCTCTGGGAAATATGCAAATTGTCACTTCAGTGAGGAAGTGAAAAACTTAGTAATTTTAATGCTACGTTCACACATTGCACATTTTTGAAAAGCGCGCTCAAAAAAGCGTTCAAAAATGCGCAATGTGCCTTGTGTCTGCCGGAAAATTGAATGGGAAATTCACTTTGCCATACAGACACAGCATAAAAATATGCCACGCGGGAGAAAGCCCGGGAGTAAAAAGAATTGACATGTCAATTCTTCATGCACTTGCGCCTGCGTTTTCTCCCATAGGGGCCGGCGCTGCAGGATCTGATGTCACAGAGGGGGAGGAAGAATCATGTTCCTCCTCCCCTCTTTGACATGTGTGACTGCTCCATTTGGTTTTGCAATGTATTAATATAGCAAAAGTGTTAAAAATAACACGCTTAAGGGCCACTTAATATGGTGGTTATGGTGGTCTCCTCAAGGAGCCACCCCATGACTAGGTCCTTCCATGGAGGGATATCTGGCTAGTCCTGTGTTAGAGTCTGTGGAGTCTCGTTTAGGAGTCTCAATTTGTATATTCGTATTTCCCAGGGGGCAATGCACCTAGGATTTCACTGTGTTTGAGCGCTTTAGCCAGCTGCCCAAAGTGTTTTCTTGGACTGGTCTCCCTGAGATCAGTGAGTGCTTTGTGATGTTGGTCTACTAGGCCTTGCTCCCACCTAGCCAGAATCCTACTCCACACTGATGAGGGGCAAAATCCTGAAACAGCTGTCTGTGAATGGACAGTTGGCTTTGGTATTTCCCTTGTCATATCTTTAAAGTCGTAAAGAGCTGGATGTTGACTGAAAGGGCCACTTAATATGGTGGTCTAAGTGGTCTCCTCAAGGAGCCACCCCATGGCTAGGTCCTTCCCTGGATGGATATCTGGCTAGTCCCATGTTTGAGACTCCTAAACAAGGCTCCACAGACTTTATTTGCATATTTGTATTTCCCAGGGGGCAATGCACCTAGGATTTCACTGTGTTTGAGCGCTTTTGCCGGCTGCCCGCAGTGTTTTCTTTGACTGGTCTCCCTGACATCAGTGATTGTTTTGCAAACTTGCATGATAGCTCTTGTGTGACCCCTCGTTTCTGAAATGCAGTAATGTTCGTGAGGGCAACGCATGTCACACTCTCACCAATGCCTGAATGCTTCCTCTCAGATCATATGGGAAATGCTTTCTTTGAATATGACCCCACCATATTGTTGTAAGGTCCCATGCCCACGATACATTGATGCTTTATTTGAAGTGCAAGTTTCCAGAATTTCCTTAGCATTGCACAGGTGCTAATTTCATTACCTGCAGAGGTGATGATTACAGCACCTTGTGCAATACTAAGTAGATCCTGAAAACATGCATTGTTTTCAGCCCTTGAGGACTGCACTTGGCCAGCCCTCTTCTACTAGAGTATGTGTAGTGTCTTGGACTTGCATTTGTATTCCTCAGACCATCACCTGTGGCTTATTTGCCAGTCTCTGTAGGGCAGTATCAATGCACCTATTTTCAGAAATCGTCCAGCAGCACTCAAGGAGTAAAATGAGAAAAAAAAAAAAAATTAACTGTAGCACAGACTATAATTACACGCAAACACACATATATGAATATACACAGTATATAAAAGGAAAGTCCCACAGGTATCAGCAGACTCCATTGCAATGGTGCAAAGTCCATTAAGTACAAAGTCCATTAAGGGCTTTGAGGTGTAGCCAAAAGGCTGCAGTCCCACTAATCCAGCAGGAGAAAGTGCAACTGGCACTAAGCTTGGGAAGGGGAAGATATAATTAACAAAAACAGGCCTCTCTGTTCAAAGAATTGAAAAACAACTGAAAAAAGTCCTTCTTCGGACAAAATGCTAACTATGGGATGGGTCAGTGACCCAACAACATGCCTTTTGTTAGGAAGTCCACATTAATTTGAGTAATAACTGCCCGGGTTAGAGGTCGACATTGCTCATGATACTCTACTGCCAGATGGTCTCAGGTGATCACAGGGGCTACTCCTCCAGGGGAATTCTCCATCACCACCTATCCTCTAGCACATCTCTTCATGGCCACACCTGGAGAAGAGAGGATGGAGGGATTGGGATACTCCCACCCTCTTTAGGAGAGATGAGACCAACTTCGGAAACACTGACATGTCCTGCCCTGCAATCTGTGTGAGTTTGGGTGCAGCCTCCTGAATAACCATGAAAGGCCTAACCTCCACCGGATGCCATATTCTCTTGGCCTCCTTCTGCCACATTTCCAAGTCATCGACAATGGCAATACGACTTATGCCAACCGTGAATAACTACTTGCTGTCCGTAACCTTCATGAAGGTGACCTTCTCCCCAACATACATTGTTCACAGTCTTTTGGGAAGATGGTCACGCAGCAAGGAGGACCAGTTGTCGTAGCACCGATGACCAGTACCTTGTTTAGCTATGAAGAAAAGCCCCCTATCCTGGATGAGGTCCATGAAACAATTTTCGGTGATGGCATTCATGGGCCGAATCTCCTGAAAAAAGGAAACAGGACAGGGTGGTTCGTGCTGTATCAGATAGTTGTTTGGAGGAGGTAGGGGTCCCCACATGGGCTCTTTTCCAGCCAAAAGCTTCTGGCAGGAGTGCTACACCCAACTGGGAAACATGGCCTTCTGGCTCTATTACCTCCTCCTCTTACTCATCCTCATCCTCCTTGGCCGCCTCATTCTGGTAATCCTCCTCATCATGCTCCTGAATTTGCCGATTCAGTAGCTGCAGCACTGGCTTCAGGTGTAACAGTGCCAGACATGCTGCAAGATCCTTGTGCTCCCAACTGGCATGGTGAATGGTTCACCTCCAGACTGTGAGCTCCTCAAGTCGTCCTCTGGCATGTGAGTCCAGTGCTGAATCTAGACCTTGCTGCATGAGGCTCAATGTGGGTAACGCGATGGAACTTTAGGCCACATTTGTGTCCTGTGATACCTGCTCCAGTTCAAGTGCTGGAACACCCTCTTTCCCTGGAGTGTTGAGGAAGATGACATCCTCCAAAGTAGGAATTTCTTGTGGTGGATCCATAACATTGCCAAATCTCGTACTGCAGGCAATAGGAAGTAAGCAGTAAGTGTAGCAGAGTGTAGCTGTGTTGTACTCACTGCACTGCCAGGTTGGTACCATGCTCCGCAGTGATGCCTCTTTGCTTTGGCTAGATGCCCGCCTCTTCCAGTGCCAGGACACACAAAAAAAATCACATACAGGATATTATTGTTTGAATCATTTTATAGCATAGCTCCTCATTAACCTTTCCATGGGGCAGGCTGCAGAAGGTAACTGACTTACCTGTGGCATGGGGAATGGGATTTTTAACACCTGAGCTTGTGGTTGAGTGGAGTGATTATTGAAGCCTGACCTATTTTGAGGTGAAATAATAAAAACAAATAAAAATGGCAGGTTACCAAGTATCCCGGATAACCCACAGCGCATTCCTCTCTCCAAACATGCTGTTCCGTCATTTCAGCGTTACTTTGGTAACCTGCCTCAGCTCCGTCTGGCTATTGCCGGGTCCCGCGAGATACTAGTTATCTTTGCGGGTTCGGTTCTGTGGCCAGCGATGCAGGCTCCGTTGTCGGGTGCCCGGGATGTCCCAGCAAATTTTACATACTTTCTCTAGTACACTCCCATACTAATACTGACCACGCCCTCAGAAGTTTGAGTGACGCTTACACTGAGGCTCCTGGGTAGTGATTCCCCAGAAGCCTTTGTGCCGGATGGTGGGATGGGCTGACTGTTCTGCCTACAGGTGGTAGGTATGTGGATGCTAGCTAGACTCAGCAGTACAGTAGCGCTGTTTATAGTGATCTTTTAAGTATTTGATACTTACTGAAGTTATTTACCTCATTTGTTGTTGCATTGAGTTGAATATTTGTCTTTTTAATTGTACACTTTGCACATGTTGTTGCTATGTGGTGACGCCAGATGGGCGGTTCTACCCCGCTATATAGGAATGGGGTAGACACCTGTAGCTAGCCGTGACCGGTAGAAGGGCCTTTGCCCGAAACGGACCCGTCGTCACCTCGGTGGCCCCTCCTGCACTTTGTATGCTCCCGAAATAAAGATCCCGTTACCTGCTGACCTGGTGAGTGCCGTCTTTCTTACATTTTTATGACGTTTGTTCCACTATACTGGCACCACCAGTTGCACTAGTGCTTCCCGCCTCACATGCTTATTCCACTGCTGAGAAGGATTGCTGGTCGTAGTGGTGCCCCTTTTTCGTTTCTGTTGGATTTTTCATAAAAACAAATAAGTTTATTCAGCTCACAACCAATTTAACTGAAATGTTGAATAAGGCTAGTAGGCAGCAATTCAAGGACAAGTTCAATATAAATGATACATATAAAACACTTGTGCACATGCCAAAAATCTGTATTCTAAAAGTTGGGAATGAAGGAAGGTTTGCTCTTCCCCCCAAAAAATAAATAATAATAACAGTAGTAATAATATTAATAAAATAAAAAAATACAACTATTCCCAAAAAAGTTAAAAGATCCATTTACGAGAGCTTATATATTTTTATTTAAGGACATTGTAAGCTTCCTGGACTTCTTAGTTGCTGCCACATTTAGCTATGTTTCCAAAGTTCACACTCTGCAGATGTATAAAACACCAGGAAACTCAAGGAAGATTAAAAAATTTAATATAAAGCTACCAAAAATTCTACGCGATTGAAGGGAACACTCCTAACCATATGGCCAGCCACCAGGTCTTCCGGCGAGCGTTTTGGCTCCAAACAATCAGGGAAAGTTTTAGGGCCATTTTAAATTTTAAACTTTTTCCCAAACAAAGCTCCATTCAGAGATTTTTTGGTAAATTGTTCAAGTTTCCAAATGAGAACAGAATCTGCAATGTTTGTGCCAATTTTTAAATTAGCGAACATGTTTGGGGAAGGTTCGCTCATCTCTACTTAGGAAACAATATGGAAAAAAGAAAAGTAGTTAAAGAGGAGACCATAATGAGGTTAATAAGGTAAGGAGATAGTATTGGGGAGAAAACAGTAAGGTGGCACATTATATAGACTAGGTTAATATGGGGAGGCAGTACAGAAAGGGAATAGTGTGAGCAAACTGTGGCGGGGTAAATGTGTAAGAAGACAATATGGAAGAAGAAAGTATAAGGAGATAGTATTGAGGAGAATAGTGTAAGCAGACAATATGTGGGAGAAAAATTGTGAGGCAGCACAGTATAGAGAATGTGTAGAATGTGATGGCAGTATAGCAAGGGTGTAGTATGGGGGATAGAGTGCAAGGAACAGTAAGGAATGGACAGAGTCCTTTGAGGGGAAATGTGAGGAGGGCAACATGATAGAGACTGGGTAGTATAGGGGGTACACAATATGAGATCAGATTATGAAGAGGGGTCCAGTATGGAAAGGAAAGGACAGTGTGGAGGCAATAAATATTGATTTCACTGTTCATGAGAAATTCCTGGTCTGGCACTGAGTGAGAGTGACCTATGGAGCCTTGTTCTCTGACCGAGGCTCCATAGGTTGGAGTACAGATTTAGGGGATGTCCTGAGATCACTGCTCCATAGATTGTGTTGGATCTGCATGGCTTTTTTTAAAAGTGAATTAAAGATTTTATCAAGTTATGAGCCTGATGAAGACACCCGAGTAGTCTCCAAAAACGTGGCATTTATTACCATCTTTTCAATTGGCGATTAAAAAGTATCAACCAATGAGAACTCTCAGATTTAATATTTTTAAAAATTAGTGCAATGCTTGATTGATTGTCTGGGGCAACATTTTCATTTGCACTTTTAAAAAAACTCCCTCAGTATTTCTTCAGAAATATAGGCCACTATTATCAACAAAATCGAGAAAAAAACTTTAGCAACCAATCAGAATTTAGCTTCCATTTATTTACATAGCTTTATTAAAATGGTAGCAGCCATTGAATGCATTGATTTGGTAGCTTAGGACAAAAAAAAAAGGTATTCTTTCAGGCAGTTTTGTCAAACATTTCTGATATTTTTTTTTTTTTTAGGAAACTCAAAGTGAATTGAACTCAATGTAAACTTAAAAAAAAAACGATAAATGACCACACATTAGTAATGATGGCATAGACATGATTCAATTACTTAAAAATAGGACAAGCACCGGGTAATAATTATATTCCGTTAGGAGCACATCTGTGATTATCTAAATTCACATAATATTTTATATTCTTTTTAATTCTAAAATAATATTTTTATAGTCTTTAACCAGTGATGCAAGCACCTTGATAGTAGCAATTCAGTTTGCTAAAGTCTTGTTAATGGTGTTTATTTTTAGTCCTAAATCAAGCATGCCATGTACATTTATTATTTGCTAAATAATAGATTATTAATCACAGGGTACATAAATTGGCTACAAGTAAATTCTCACTTTATACTTCATATATCACAGCCCAAATAATATAGTTATTTACTTCTCAAATGTACATATTGTGTCACACCAAGACTAGGTCAGTGAAATCTATTAATCATGTGTGCATTTTGGGCACTGCAGAACATTTTACCCATCCAAGCCTTTCAAAGCTTAAACCAGTGATGGCAAACCTATGTCATGCGTGCTAGAGAGGGCACGCAGAGCTCTCTCTGCTGGCATGTGGCATCAGCTTTGTACTGTCACTTTGAACTGCTAGTACGATCGTGTTAGCAGTTCAAAGTTGTGTCGGACCGGAGGAGACATTTCTCCTTGCTCCGGCACTCTCTCCCCTAGGACAGCACTGTCACATAACATTATGATGTCTGTGACCCGCCCAGGGGTCTATGGGGACTCGGTACCCAAACGTTGATATGGGGGGTGGCTGGTGCTCGGGCCCATAGCTCTGGGGGTCAGCTGAATAAAGGGTAAAATAATAAAAGTCTCGTGACGCTACCCGTGGATTCTGGTGAAGGCACCAGCGCTGCTTCAGACCTCCGGGGATGATGGACGGGCAGCTTGGGTGGTACAGCTCCCCACAGGTGGAGCGAAGTCCCCGGGGCAGTGATGAGGTGACGGGGATTTACACAGGGAGGTGGTTAGGCAGCCGGGTCGCTGCGACAGTCTTTAGGCTGGACAGGTTCAGGGATGGACAAACTGACACACACACTGTGGATCGTTTCTGTACCTTTACTGATGGTGTTCCAGGCACTTTTCAGGGTACATTCCCGGCGGTCGGGCAGCACTTCTGGATTTCCACAGTGAGTGATGGATAAGGCCTCCTTGTCTCTTTTCCCTCGTTGAAGTCTCTGACCTGTGTAATACTAAGCCTGGACACCTGCCAATACCCACTAGTAGATCTAAGATAGAGAAGTAATTGGCAGACTTCAATGCAGCTAAGGATTCCTCAATGTGAGGTAATGGGTAAGCATCCTTGTGCGTTATGTGATTTATTTGCCGGTAATCTACACACATTCTCAGGCTGCCATCTTTCTTTCTGACTAGGACCAATGGGGCTGCCCAGGGACTACAACTATCTCGGATAACCCCCGCACCCTTCATGTCCTGTAACATTTCTTTGGCTTTCTGGTATTGTGCAGGTGGAATAGGCCTATATCGCTCCTTGATGGGTGGATGTGTTCCTGTAGGGATATGATGTTGCACCCCTTTTATCCTCCCACAGTCAAGTGAATTTTTATTAACCCTGTAGTGACGAAGCCAATTTTCACCTTAAAGGGATCCTGTCACCTCCAAAATGCATCCTAAGCTACCAAAACATGTCCCTGCAGCATATTATCACTAATCTCACACTCCTTTTGTCTCCTAAAAGCATCCTGTGAAAGTGCATAAAAACGTTTTAATACTCACTCATTAGGGATTATAATTAGCAGGGGCTATATTCTTTAGCCCCTAGGGCGTGGTGTTTTGCAGCCTGAATGATCCAGCCTCTCTATGTCTGTGCTGCAGTGATGTGGAGCTGAAGGCAGGACTAATGATTTGCATTCTGTGAAAGATAGAGAGGGGGAGGGTAAAGCCTGCACAAGCAAAGCAGCACAGATAGAATGAGGGTGGATCCTGTAACCTGCAAAACAACACGCCCTGGGGACTAAAGAATATAGCCCCTGCTAATTATAATCACTAATGAGTGAGTATAAAATAGTTTTTATGCACTTTCACAGGATGCTTATAGGAGAAAAAAGGAGTGTGAGATTAGTGATGGGATGCTGCAGGGACATGTTTTGGTAGCTTAGGAGGCGTTTTGGAGGTGACTGGATCCCTTTAATGACCAGACCGTTTTTTGTAAATGTGACCAGTGTCCCTTTATGAGGTAATAACTCTGGAACGCTTCAACGGATCCTAGCGATTCTGAGATTGCTTTTTCATGACATATTGGGCTTCATGTTAGTAGTAAATTTAGGTCGATCATTTTGTATTTATTTGTGAAAAAATCAAATTTGGGGAAAATTTCGAAAATTTAGCAGTTTTCAAATTTTTATTCTGTTAAACCAGAGAGTTATGTGACACAAAATAGTTAATAAATAACATTTACCACATGTCTACTTTACATCTGCACAATTTTGGAAAAAAAATTTTGTTAGGAAGTTATAAGGCTGGCTTCACATTTGCGTTTGTGTCTGCATGCTGATGGCATGCAGACACAAACGCAGTGCAAAGCAGGGCCATTTTGATGTGTCCGCAGCGGAGAATGTCCGCCTGTGGACACATCACTGTGCAGCCCAGCAGCCAATCAGCGGTGTCCGGGGGTGGAGATCAGCGCCAGAGATCTCCTCCTCCCGGCCGCCGGTAAGCTCCGGGACATGTAGGCGGGGAGAAACAGCTGATTTGACAGCTGTTTGAATCTCCCGCGCCGACACCGAGAGGAGATGTCGGCGCGGGAAGATTCAAACAGCTGTCAAATCAGCTGTTTCTCCCCGCCGACATCGCTAGCAGATTACTGGCGGCGGGGAAGAAGAGATCAGCAGAGGCTGAGCTGATCTCCCGGTGGCCGTCGGTGAGCTCCTGTGACATCACCGGCGGCCACCGGGAGAGATTTCAATGGGTCCGCAGCGTTCTCCTGCGCTGTCAAGCGCTGAACACTGCGGACTCATTGAAGACAATGCATGTTTTGTGCGCTTGGGGACGCTTGCTGATTTTCCAAGGTCCCCGAGCGCACAAAAAAATGCAACTGGCTGCGTCCCGGGTGCGGACGCTGGACACCGGAAGGAGCAGATATCGTCCGCATCCGCACCCGAACGCAGCAAACGCAAGCACTATGCGTTCTTATGTTAAACATAGGAACGCAGTGCGCATGCGTTTGACTGCGTATGGGAATGCAGCATAAGCTGCGTTCACATACGCAAATGTGAAGGCACCCTAAGGGTTCAAAGTTCATCAGCAATTTCTCATTTTTCCAGCAAAATTTACAAAACCATTTTTTTAGTGACCACATCACATTTGAAGTCCCTTTGAGGGGTGTACATGACAGAAAACACCCAAAAGTGACACCATTTCAAAAACTGCACCCCTTAAGCTACTCAAAACCACATTCAAAAAAATTATTAACCCTTCAGGTGCTTCACAGGAATGAATGCAAAGTGGAATGAAAAAAAAAATACCTTTATATCTTACCTAAAAATGTTTCTGTAGCCTCAATTTATTCCTTTTACAAGGAACAGCAGGACAAATTGGATGCCAAAATGTGTTACCATGTTTCTCCTGAACGCAACGATACCACACATGTGGTCAGAAACGGATATTTGTCCAAATGGCAGGACTCAGAACGGACAGAGCGCTATTTGAATTTTAGAAAGCAAATTTGGCTGAAATAGATGACAGATACCATCTTTCACTTCTTGGACCCCTGGGGTACCTAAACAGCAGAAACCCCCCACAAGTGACCCCATTTTGGAAATGAGACCCCTCAAGGATTATATCTAGGGGTATAGTGAGCATTTTGAACCCTCAGGTACTTCACAGAATGTGATAACAATAGGACATCATAATGAAAATTTTCTTTTTTTTCACAAAAGTGATGCTTTAGCACCATATTTTTCACTTTTAAAAGCGGTAACACCATAAAGTGGACCCCTCAATTTATTGCCCACATTCTTGTGAGTGCATCGATACCCCGCATGTAATCAAAAAGTTCAGTTTGGACAAACGGCAGGACTCAGAACGGACGGAGCGCTATTTGAATTTTGGAAAGCAAATTTGGCTGTATTTGGAATCGATTGTCATATTTGCAGAACCTATGTAGTACAAGAACAACTGAAAACCCACATAAATTGATTTGTTGTAAGTTTAACCCTGTAATGTATTTGTCAAGGGACGTACTGAGTAGTTTGCTCTCACTTTGTATTATGTATCATTTTATCTTCAGGGTAAAATTGAATGAATTCCAGGACCCATTCAAAACTTTCCAAGACTTTGCGCTACCAAACATGAAGATCCTTCCAGGAATAATTTACTCACAAAGGGGGCATGCCCCGAAAAACACAATTGCTGATTATAAAACATAGCCTCGCTCACAAAATAGTTGTCCTGCAATTGCGTATATTGTATTGTATTGCAGGAACGCAAAACTCTACTGGAGTGAATGGCAAAATGTGGAGGAAAATGTATCCAGCTATGTGGCAAACTTGTGTTTGTTGTAGAGTTGAAGGAAAACATTAGCAGGGCTAGGAGGACAAGTTCATCTTTCAGAGACTGGTCGTACAACGTCTGTTTAGCGCCATCAATCCCTATATGAGAGACGAATGTGCCAGTCAACGTGGTGCACCATAACAGGTTCCAACCCGCCAAGGTCGGAACTGCTATATGCACAAAACAGCCAGTCCCCTACAGGATTACAAACACATTGTCCGGTATAGGAAGTATGAATATAGTAAAGCCCTGTTGTATGATTACGGAATAGCCTCATTGTTGAAGATCCTCCAATAAAATGATCATGCCCGTAATCACCATTATAAATATACGGTATATGTAATGTAGATGCCAAAAATAGTTTTGTGTAGCAAGGCATAGTTGTAATGCCAGTCAAACTAAGATAACTGGCAAAAAAAAACTTTATGTGAGTGATCAAGTCCTGGAATTATTTGTCAGATGAGATCAGACATTTTAAGAACATTTGTGGGGTCCACATTCTGGGGTATGCAGACGTGGACATGTGGATGACAATGTGTTTGAATAATAGTAACGTATCTGAGTGATCAAGTTTTGGAATTTTTGAGGACATGGTGTGAAATGTGTTTTACTGGTGACAATAGTAAATTTTCTTTGACAAATAATAAAGTCCAATCTATAAAGGGGCACCCTCAGCAGAAAATAAAAATTATGTGAAGACAAAAAAAGTGTACCACACAATTTATTTTTACTTTGGTGATAACACCTAATAATTGGGAGATGTGTGGTAGATTTGGAAGCAGGGGAGATGCAAAGTCCAGGTTTGGATGGGCATGTGGGGCAGTAAAACCGAGAATCCCTTCTTCCACCATGCTTGCTACAGACTTTACATCTTTTCTGAAGACGCAATCTGGTGGGAGTGGGAGGGATGGGGTGAATAAAGTGTTTCTCTGTTATTCTCCTGACATCTTCTGACTCAAAAGCTGCCTCCGGTGCTGTGGAGTCAAATAGGAGAGACTCAATAACCTTCTCCTTCTTCTTGATCCATGTCTCTTGTAGCGATTAGCACTTCAGTAGCAAACATTACAGTTGAAGCTACAACTCTGCATGTTTGTACAGTGTCGTTTTATTACTTCTGCGATCTTACAAGTCCCTTTTTGTGACGTATATTTGAAACATAAACCGGAAACGATAAAATTTTACAATAAAACAAAGGCTGGAGTGGACACTGTAAACCAGATGGCTCGAAAGTACACCACAAAATCTGGAAGCCGCCGATGGCCTGTTCAGGTGTTTTGTAATGTACTTGATTTAGCAGCTATAAACGCAACTATACTCTATAAAACAGCAACTGGGAGTAAAATTAGCAGGCAGGAGTTCATTCTTCAGGTGCATTAGACCTTTGCAAGAATTATTTGGAATCAAGAAGTGGCCCATTATCTGCAATGTCTGAACCACAAACAAAAGGACAAGAAATCCGCAAGCGTTGAAAATGTGGAGTTGGAAGATGCAACAAAAACAAAACAACTAAAACTTATGCAAACTGTAGCAAACCAGTTTGTGGAAAATGCACTGGGAAAGTACTGCTTGTGTCAACTGTTGGACACCGCATGCTATGACCATGCAAAAGGAAAATGTGTTTAAAGGGAACCTGTCACCCAAAATCACCCTTGTTAGCTGTAAATACATGTCCCTGAAGCATAACACCACAGTCCTACACATCCCTTTGTGGTGTTTTAGTTCAATATGAAAGTGCACTTTAGTCGTTTCAAAACTTACAAAATCCGTGGCAGTGGGGCGTTCCAAAGCCTTCTTGTCTATGAGGCGGTTCCCCTGTGCCGCTGTATTACGCCCTAATGGGCGTTGTTTCAAACTTTGTAGCGCGGGCACGATTCATAATATCGCGGCCGCGACGTCACGGTCATGTGATGCCGTGACGCGTCATTTCCGGGCGGACGGGGCGCTGTTGTCTGACGCGCACCGGCCGACTTCATAAAGCGATCTGCGCATGCGCTGAAGTTGGCCAGTGCGCGTTCACAGACAGAGGCAGGTGGGCAGGCTACGTTGAATCCCCCTCCCTCCCCTGTGTCATCCTCCTTCCCTGTCTCTCGCTCTCTGTCTGTGACCCCCTCCATAACTGTGCCCCCACTGCTTCACTCCAAGTAATAAAAAAAACAAAAAAAAAATGTCAATATACACTAGATATATATATATATATTATATCCACATCTATATATATCTAGTGTATATTGACATTTTTTTTTTGTTTTTTTATTACTTGGAGTGAAGCAGTGGGGGCACAGTTATGGAGGGGGTCACAGACAGAGAGCGAGAGACAGGGAAGGAGGATGACACAGGGGAGGGAGGGGGATTCAACGTAGCCTGCCCACCTGCCTCTGTCTGTGAACGCGCACTGGCCAACTTCAGCGCATGCGCAGATCGCTTTATGAAGTCGGCCGGTGCGCGTCAGACAACAGCGCCCCGTCCGCCCGGAAATGACGCGTCACGGCATCACATGACCGTGACGTCGCGGCCGCGATATTATGAATCGTGCCCGCGCTACAAAGTTTGAAACAACGCCCATTAGGGCGTAATACAGCGGCACAGGGGAACCGCCTCATAGACAAGAAGGCTTTGGAACGCCCCACTGCCACGGATTTTGCAAGTTTTGAAACGACTAAAGTGCACTTTCATATTGAACTAAAACACCACAAAGGGATGTGTAGGACTGTGGTGTTATGCTTCAGGGACATGTATTTACAGCTAACAAGGGTGATTTTGGGTGACAGGTTCCCTTTAAACTGCTGTATTTAGTAGGAACAGTGTTAAGATCAAGTTAAAATAAATGTTCTTTAATTTGTTGGCAACAAAAAAGTTATTTTTACTCCAGAGTCAGTACTTTTGAATGGGGGTCAAAATAACCCCTAATGGTAGTTATAGGTATTATGAAACATGCGGTAGTTCTAGTGTTTACGTGCTAAGGTCAGCTTCCGGGTTACTTAGAGACCACCAGCTCACGGTTTTATTGTCCTCGAGAGATAATAGTCCCTTGGTGAATTATTCAATTAACAGTTTATCATCGTTTGGTACACTGGCATGGCCAACCTGTTTAAGGGCGCGCAGCACTTCTTCCAGGAGCCAGGCATAGGTTCTGATATCATCCCCCGGCTCTGGTAGTAATGATGAAAGCGCATCCTTATACTAGTCTCATTGTACTCTTCAAAAGTAGCTCTTAACTTATCAAATATTATAGCCACTGATCCCCATTCAGCAGTGGACCAGGACTCACTTTCCTTCTCGGCTGCACCAGTTAACTGCCTGATTACCATATCAGCGCGCTGCTGACCGGTCATAGCATACATGTCGAGGACGCTAGTGATTTTTCATGTAAAGACTGCTAACGTATCGGGGCGGCCATCATACTGGGGCAACCACTTGGCGCCTGGGATGTACGGGAGTGAGATCTGCATGATCGGGCTATGTCAATTGGTGTGCTTGCGGTGCTACTGGATGCAGCCATAGCCGCTCCAGGGTAATTCACGGGGTCAGCGAATGTACTATCATCATCGCTGGACGAGACAGAGATTTTTGGGGCTCCCCCTAGTGAATTACAGCCGGCTGTTAAACAGTTATTCAGTTTGGGAGTTTCTTAATTAGGCCACGGCGCTTTGGATGAACTCGGCAGAGCGAGGTGGGGGGGTGGGTTTTGGTTTCCTGCTCTAGAGGTCGACATGCCCCTTTCTTATCCACTCTGTTGAAATTAAGCCGCCATTACCGCACTACAGTCACACAACACAGTTCAAATCACGGCACACGGTACCCGGTAACTCCGAGCACGGAATCCTGTTTGTGACGCCAGAAGAAAGTCTTATTACCAGCCCAGGCCAGGGTACTCAGAGCTCAGGCACGGTGTCAGAGGGGATGCTATCACAGATGACTGCACCGAGTCCGTGGCCCTGGGGTCATTGACTTCTAAAAAAAGTACAGTTTCTATTAGGATAATTCATGACGCCACCTGTAGTACCTGGTGAGGGATCACCAGCGCCGCCATATTCCTCCAGAGGGCAATGGTATTGTGGCAAGGGTGGTATAGCTTTCTACAGGTGAAGCTGGGCCTCCGGGGCAGAGTTGTAGTGGGCAGTTCAGAGTAGGGGTTTGGGCCAAGGTAAAGGATAGTGAAGCAGTCTCTATAGAGCACGGAAGCAGGGAGGAATAACGCACACACACCGATGAGTGTCTCTTTACCTTTTTACTTGTGGAAACTACAGGTAATTCGTCCGGAGCACTGTCAGGTGACCAGAAGCACAATTGAACTTCCACAGGGAGTGGGTATAAGGCCTCCTTAAGTTCTCTCCTCTGTTTGTTGAAGCCCTGCCTGTGTATAACCTGGCTGGCCTCCTCACTTTTCTCTCTCCTCCTGCGTGGTCTGCGGGTTATTCTCATTGATCACCGTTGCCCTCTCCTCACTACGGTATCTGGCTCCCTTAATATTGAGTACGCAGGGGGACCGGGTGACTGAAGTCTCCATGGTGTATCGGGGTTTTCTGCTGGCTTGAAGCACTGCTGCAGGTGCGGACACCCGAAATCCGGTACTTAATTGGGCGAACCTTCACTGGCTCCTCTACTGCCACTGTCCTCTGTTCTCCTCGCCTTTTGGTCCCACTCCTGGGCCTGGCTGGATGGCAGAAGGGCCACTCCGGGTCACTGGTTCGGGCCTAGCTCGGCACCGAGTCCCAGGATGTGTTCACAGCTCTTCTAGCATCTGCACACTCTACCTAACTCCTCCACCAGCACCAGTATTTAAAGGGGATCTCGCTTAAGGTCAGCGAGTTGATATCCCCCTACTGTGCTGGGGTGTAAGGTGTTGTTTGTAAGTGGTACCCCTGTGGAATTCCAGCTGTGCACTAGGGAAGCTTGTGGTTACCTGTGGGAGCAGAGCACCACATATACTGGGTGTAATTCTCAGTATCTGTATTATTCTGTATATATACACTACACAGTACCACATCTCCTCTCCTGTATACAGGGTGCAATCCTCAGTATATGTATTATTTTGTATATGTACAATGGACAGTACCACTTCGCCTGCCCTGTATACTGGGTGTGATCCTCAGTATCTGTATTATTCTGTACATATACACTGCACAGTACCACTTCTAATGTCCTGTATACTGGGTGTAATCCTCAGTGTCTCCATTATTCTGTATATATATATATATATACACATACATATACATAAACATACACACACATATATATATTTATACTGCACAGTACCACTTCTCCTGTCCTGTCCCAATGGACTTGGGAATTTTTAGCATTTAAATGTGGTTTAAATTGATTATCCCCAATGTGGAAGTCATCACTTCTCCTCTGTGTAGGTGATAACTTTCTCTTTGCTTTGTATCTGACCGCTGAGACCCCACAATCCTGAGAAACGTAGGTTTTTAGAGCACCTTGTAAATGGAGCTGCGGTTGATTATTCCCTCTGCTGCACCATTCACATGTGGCTCTTCAGAAAACTCCTTTAAGCAAGTGGTGAGGGGCATGACAACATAAAAGCAACATTGACTAATCAGGGCTGATGGGTGATATAGTATGTGGGATGGTGTTGTTTGTTTGCCAGGGATGCTTTTTGGTTCCAGTCCGGCTCTGGACACTGCACTGATTGCGCGGTCATTTAATTGTTCCATATCCATGGAGGCTGGAGCTCAGCTTGAGCTCTCTCTGACCTGTAAGTGACAATGCTGCAGCACTGTGACACAGAGAATGGAATCCTGCTCCAGGTTAAAGCGCCGGAGAGCTGGGAACTAGAGAGCAAGGAAGAAGCTGCATGAATGGGGGGTCATATAGGGGAGAAGCACTATTGAGAAGGGGACCGCATATAGGGGAGAGCAGTCTAAAATGGGGGGAGGCTATACATATTACCTGGAGGCTATGCTGGGCTGGGCTGTATATGTTACTTGGAGGCTGTGCTGGGATATATACTGTATTTTATTTGGAGACTGTGCTGGCCTTGAAATAATATATACAGCCCAGCAGTAGCCTCAAAATAATAAATACAGCCCTGCATAGCCTCAATATTATATATACAGCCTATTTAGTCTTGGAAAACCCACAGCAAGAGTTGAAGTGCTGCAGATTTTCCTGCACTAAAATACGAGGCATTTATAAAAATTAGAATCTATATATCTACATAACTTTGTTGCACTATAATGGGGGGGTCCAAAGCAATCTCTTGCACAGGGGCACACTACAGTCTGTGTCCGTCCGTGATTCAAAAATACAACAAGTTTGGAAAAAAACAAGCCCTCAAATGTGTATATTGATGGAAAAATAAAAAAGTTATTGCTCTTGGAAAAAGAGGAGGAAAAAGCAAAAATAAAAAAATGAAAAATTGCTGGAGCGTGAAGGGTTAAGGTTTAAATGACTGAAAGACTGCCAGAGTATCTAACAAAGAAATCAAAATGATAACCATCTCTGACTTTTTCCTAGTGTGTTTTAACATTGCTAAACTAGATATGCTAGTACCTAAAAGACGTACTGTGCACATAACCTTACAGTCATACGACTAATGTCTCTTCCTGCTTCTCTCAATGAAGCAGCAGCTGTTATTTTTCACTTGATGTTGAGTAAATCAGGAAGAGAAGCTCTTTGGCGAGCATGAATATCGCACGATAGATTACATGGCGACCATTCAAACTGTGTAAAGGGAATCTGTCAGCAGGTTTTTGTTATATAATCTGAACCCAGGAGGTAGGGGAGGAAATAAAGATTTCAGTGATGTGTAATTTATTAAATTGTGTGCTGTTTATTTACCATGAAAGCTCTATCACTAGGACGTTATCCTTACTGTGACTAGTGCCTCATGTAAAGTAGTCTGACCCATCCTCTGATAAACAGCTCACTGTCAATAGACAATATATACAGAGAGCTGTGGTGTGGGTGGGGTTATCTTTCTGAGCTCTGCTTCATGCAAAATAACTCTAATTTTGTCAAAAAAGTAAACTAAGTAAACCCAGTAAACTAAGTGATATTTCATTGGAATCAAAGCTACTTTTCCTACTCTCAGATGAGGTAAAAAAAACTTGTTGACAGATTCACTTCGAATGTGAACCTGTAACATGGAAAAATGCTATTAACCTACAGACATGGGGTTCATTTGCAGATTAATAGCAATCTGAACCTGACCAATGTCTGCATTCCACTGGCAGGAGGAAATTAACTTTATTTCATTTCATTTGGTAGCATTCTGGCTTCAGTCATGGAGACAGCACGGGTGTGGTTTCAGTCACTGCTCTGTGTATGTACAGTAGAGCGGCAGCTGTAACCATGACCCACCCCAGGGCCGTGGGGTACTCAGTCCCGGGTGTTGATTTACAGGGAATGTCACTGGGGCCTGAGCCCGGTCTCATGAACCTGGTGGTCACTAAAAAAAGTTGGGGAAAATAATAAAAATAAAAGTAGTTTGTGACGCCACCTAAGGTTCCGGTATGGTTACCAAAGCTGCGGGTCATGCTGTAATGGGACAAAATGCCGAATTGCCCGCGCTGCCACCAGGAATCATCAGGAAACAAAGAGTTAACTGGGCAGATGTTTCTTTATTCTATCCTACGCGTTTCAGAGCCTCTATCCGAGCTCCTTCCTCAGGGAAGGAGCTCGGATAGAGGCTCTGAAATGCGTAGGATAAATAAAGAAACATCTGCCCAGTTAACTCTTTGTTTCCTGGTGATTCCTGCTGGCAGCGCGGGCAATTCGGCATTTTGTCCCATTACAGCATTCCTGTTTCCACGGTTATCGTGAAGGTGCGGCCCTGCAGCAGCCATTCTCTACAAGCCATCTTACAGGCGATTATACCGGTTGTGGGTGACACAACCGAGCCAGGTGAGCAGTACCCAATATACACCGCTATAACCCTTTGTAAAAAGGATAAGACCCTATGCGCATTTATCTCACGTTTAAAAGCTGCAGGTCAGACCTCCGGGGTGATGGTAGGGCAGCCAGATGGTTACGCTCCCTGTAGGAGGAGTGGGATCCCTGGGGCAGTTGTAGTAGTTTTTACACAGGGAAGCAGCTTACCACACAGCTCAGTCACTTGTCCTTTCAATGCAGCAAGTGTGCGGCTCTTCAGATGAGGGAAATAAAGACTGCGTGGCTTATTTTAACTCTGAATGGGTTTACTTGCAGTACTCCAGGCAAATCAACAGATGTTACAGTCACCCGGGTCTCTCTCTGGCCTGGGTAACCAGGGAACTGGAATTATTCATTCAGGAGCCACGGTGGAGTGCCTGCCATTCCGGACCGGTCCCTCACTGTGCTCTTTTCTCCGCACAACCATGCAGCACCTCCACACGCAGAGCGTTGAGTCATCTCCCATGGATCTTCGGTGCAGGACTCCACTTCAGGTCCCTCTGACCCTAGTTTGGTATGCCTTTTCAAGTGATGTGCCGGGTCTTTGGCCGTGACTTTGGCTGTGACTTCCTAGAGAAGCTCGTGGCCTCCTGTTTAATGGTTCGGGGTTTGTTAAAGATGTAAACAAATTACAACTAACCAGAGTAGACTGATTTGAATATAAACAGCTCTACACAGGTATACCTAGTAATGGCTATAACTCAATTGATGACACAGACTCGGTCTTCAAGAGAATAGCGCAACGTTTATTGTTGTTTAGAGCTTATATACGTTACAGAAGTTTAGAAAAAATAGATGACATCATACAATGACAAATATGATGAGTACGCATTATAGACAGTTTTGAGATGATTAATTAGTGACCTTTAAGAGAGTTACAGAAGATAAGAACGGTACACTCGGGCTTACATATAGCTTGGTGGTCTTATCTAACAAACAAGGATAAATACAAGAATGTGCTGAGTTGTGCTCATCTTCACTGAACAAACTGTTACAGAGCTAGTTAGTCAGAATAGACATGATAAACTAATCAAATATGGCTTCTTTGGATACAATATGGCGGAAGCTACACAGTACCCATGATGCCGTCTTTAACAGTCCCCTCTTTTTATCATTTCTATTCTAGACCTATCCCTGCCTGCCCCTAGGTCCGCAGAGCCCGCCCTACTACACAATACGCAAGGCTACTTCCTACGCATATTATGGAGCGCGATCATTCAGGAAGACCCTGTTAGCCGGCCTATTCCATCCCTCAACACCCCCTAACATAAAGATTAGTATATTGAGTAATTTGAGGGGTTTATGAATTTAAGGAAAAAAACTGTGGAAAAAAAACATATGATATATTTTAGACTGTGGGATATCATAAGTCTATTATTGAATGTTTAACACAATGTTGTAGTTCTCATTTTCTTGTATCTTTGGTGGTGGAGATGAATCCAGAGGATTTTCACAATAAGTGCAGTTGGAAAGTTCCGCCAAAGTCTTTCTGTTGCACAGCACACACTTGCGTCCTGGGATAGTAACATAAGTCAGGAGCACTTGAGTATGCAGTGCTTCAGTATCTTTATCTTTATTCTTTTTCATTTTGTATTTACCTGAAAAACATTTGCAGTTAGTTCTTAGAATTTTCTTCACAAGCATCACAAATAACTTTACCAGTACAGCAATAACCAGTATTATAGATACTCCCTGGATTACAAAATGAATTATCCCAGTTATCCATCCACCTACACTAGTGATGGGCGAATCCTAAATTACTCGGAATCGCTTGACTCTAGCGAGTCCGAGCACAGGACTCGCTACTTGTTGCGAGTCTAGCGAGTCCAATGTTAATGAATGGGGAAGCGAGTAATAGCGAGTAGTGTGAGATTTACAAATCGCAGATGTGTCTCGGAAGCTTCAGCCTGAAGCAATCCTAGTTTTGTCATTTATTTGCATTGGACTAGTTTACTTTGTAAGTAATCGCTGGGAAACTCGCACAGATAAGAGTCCTGTCTGCTCTGTGTGCTGGCTGCCAGCTCCAGGGTCCTAGAGCCCGCCTGCTGCCTGATGTAGCAGAGCTGAGATTGTTCTCAGTCTGCTCATTCCCTGTGTACAGACATGAATGTCTGTGCACAGAGATGATGTAGCAGAGCTGAGATTGTTCTCAGTCTGCTCATTCCCTGTGCATAGACATCTATATCTATGCACAGGGGATGTAGCAGAGAGGACATCGCGTTTTTTGACTGCGTCGGACGGAAGAGGATTTTTTTAATTAAAGATGGAGTCCCTAATGGCTTTTTTTTTTATTTCTAATAAAACATTTTCTCTGTGTTGTGTTTTTTTTTAAAACAATTTAATAGAAGTTCATGGCGGTCATGTCTAATATTGGCGTGAACGCCATAAATTTCGGGCTTAGGGCCAGCTGATAATACAAAGCTGGCCCTAACCTCTTTATTACCCAGCGTGCCACCGCCACCAGGGCGGAGCCCCACGCATTTTTTTTAAATTATTTCATGAAATTCTGAGATTCTGACTCTGAGACTCTGACTCTGAGACTCTGACTCTGAAATTCATGAAATAATATAAAAAAAATGCGTGGGGCTCCGCGCAATTTCTATATCTAGCCAGGTACAGCTAAGCATCTGGGGGCTGGAATCCGCAGCGCAGGGATGCCCAAGCTTTCTGGGCACCCCCCGCTGCAAATTGCAGCCCGCAGCCACCCCAGAAGATGGCGCGTTCATTGAAGCGCCATCCTCTGGCGCTGAACCCCGCTCTTCCAGCGGCCCTGGTGGCGGTGGCACGCTGGGTAATAAAGGGGTTAATACCAGCTTTGTTATACAAGCTGGTATTAAGCCCGAGATTCTTAATGTCAGGCCACGTTTGACCCAGCCACTAAGAATCTCCAATAAAGGGTTAAAAAAACACAACACAGAGAAAATTTTTTATTTGAAATAAAAAAAAAGCCATTAGGGACTCCATCTTTAATTAAAAAAAATCCTCTTCCGTCCGACGTAGTCCAAAACGCGATGTCCTCTCTGCTACATCCCCTGTGCATAGATATAGATGTCTGTTCTCAGTCTGCTCATTCCTTGTGCATAATCTCAGCTCTGCTACATCATGTCTGTGAGCAAGCGGGCTCTAGGACCCTGGAGCTGCACAGAGAAGACAGCTGGACTCGGCTCGCAAAGAAACAGCAGTTACTTTGCGAGTTTCCCTGCTATCACTGGCACAGTAGCCGAGTCTAATGCAAACAATGGCAATCCTAGTTTTGTCAGCGTTTGCCATTGATTTGCGATTTGCATTGGACTCGTGCGAGTAATCACTGGGAAACTCGCAGATTACCGAGTCCTGCGGGTCCCTTACTACTCGCCGAGTAACGAGTCCTAGCGAGTAGATTCGCCCATCCCTAACCTACACCCATAAAGAGATTATTCAACCTGGAGAATAACAAACCTGTAAGATCCAACAACACTTTCCTGTCTCTTTCATATGTTACCTTCACACCTTTTCACATACTTTTTTATCCTTCCCCACTCCTCTATCATCGCCTGCCAAGTGAAATGATCAGCTCGTAATCAGTTCCCATTATTTTTCAAAACCCAACTCGAACTTTCTATTGACTTTCCTAAATCAACCTTCATTTGCTTCCTGCCTATTGTTGTGGTGGATCCTCGTCCCATTGTGAGTTTCCCTGCTTGGATACCTTTTTCTGCTGCAACCCTTCTCTTTCCCACTGCTTAAGTTCACCTTCTGCTGTTCTGGAAAGGAAAGTATTGAAGAAAAACAAGAGTAATGAACAATACTCCCCTAAGGATATCTCTTTAGTCTCTGTGAACCTTCTTGCAGCGGGATGCATGGATCCAGATAGTTATGGACCTTCAAATCTGGGTTGCAAGCTTTCCTCACGGACTGTGACCAGGTTTTAGGGAGTGTGTACCTTCCAAGGAGGATAGATCTAGATTGGAACTGAAAACACATTTGTGAGTTTGGTGCAATACATTTTGTAAAGCTGTTTGTACTGGTATATATAAAGTGCTATGGAATTAATAGCGCCATACAAATGAATAAAATTATTGTTATTATAATTAAAGCTCCTACATGTGCTGTCATATCAGAGTGTAATGTCTGTAACTGCTAAGGAAAATACAATCCTGTCTTTGGTGGTTCCTCAAATAGTATCTCATATGGACATAACCCAGTATTTTTGTTTGCCGTTACCCCTACAGAATACAATGTATAACAATTTATTTGCAACAGTTTGGGCAGTGGCCTTGGCAGTAGGCCATGCTTCTGGCTATCCAGAGAATAGGTCTGTGCAGACCAACACATACTCATAGGTGCCTACCTTCGGAAGCTGAACAGAGTCAATTTGCAGTGGCTGAAATGGGTAGAGTAGCCTTAGCACACACTTCTATCTCAACCGCTATTCCCACTTTATGACATGCACAGACCACACAACCGTATATACTTAGCAGCAGCATAGTGGAACCCAGGTGCTACCCAGTGATGTTTCTACTGGATCCTCTTCTCGGGCATCTTCATGTTTCCATTCTTCTTTCTTCTGTTTAGCGGCCTGAGCTTACAGGCACCCTAGGAGTTCAGCTTCCACCCTCCCAGAGACACACATAGTGTACATCCCTATCGGGAGAGGGAGCAGGGCTGCAGCTTTAACTGCCCTCTCAGCATGGTCATTTCCTTTGGCCTCCTTGGTGCGCTCCTTTAAGTGAGCTTGCACTTTAACCATAGCAACCTTTTGGGGTAACTCAAGTGCTCTAAGGAGTTGAGCCACTGAGTCTGCGTTCTTAATGGGTTTCCCTAAAGATTCCACAAGCTAACTGCTTTTCCATACAGGGCCGTAATCATGGCAAATACCAAAAGCGTAATGGTTATCAACAAAAAATGCACCCCAAGTCCCTCTACCATAATACAAGCCTCTGTCAGAGCCTTTAGTTCAGTCTGTAATGTGGATTGGGGTCTCTTAAACATTGAAACACAGCCATTAGCAAATGTACATTAGTTCAAAACAATTGTGTTCAATTTAATTTGTCAAGTCATCATCAGTATCAGGCAATAAATGTTTCTGTGTCAATACTCCTTTTGCATATCCTCTAATTCACAACATTAAATTAATACATTTGGAATTCCTAGTGCTGGGGCAGAGAGAATGTCATTCTTCAGCATGTCATACCACTCTTTTGCTTCTGGTCTGATTTCATAGGGTTTGCCCTTGTTGCATTCTGCTAACACATAATATAGTGGCTGCATTTTCTTTGATGCTGAAGAAATACACTCCCTGCAGTAACCCACCAGCCCTAAGAAGGTGCTTAATACTCTTTCAGTGGTAGGTTGCTTTGCTGTTGCTTTGCTTTACTGATTGCTTTCTTTCTGTCAGCTGTGATGTGCTTTGACTGAGTAGAGATGCAATAATCAAGTCAAAATGACTTCAGTCTGTGATTCTTCCCCACTTTGCATCTCTCCTCAAACAAAACCCCAACAGAGACAGTGTTACCTGTAAACAAGTTGGTCTGTCTGGTGTGCATGATCAACTGTACTTGTTCATTTTCTGGGTGCAAGTAAAGAAGTATGTAGGTACAGGTGACAGTGGAGCTGCTTTATTTTGGTCTATTTATATCCAGATTAATTGTTACCATTATCTATAATCTATAAGGGGATTGTGGCGTTCAGAAGCCCAGATCCAGGACTTTACCTGGTACCTGTATCTGTATCTGTGCCTCTGAATCCACTGGTCATTCACACGGATGAATTGCCTTCAACAGGCCATATCAAAACAACTAAATTTACCCATCTAGGCATTTCCCGCTTCTTTCTTTTTTTTTTCCCTAACATTTTTGCTGCGTCATTAACTGCCCTGCTTCTCTGCTCCCACTGATCCCACATTATCCATCCTGATCCAGTAGGAGCCTTGGTGAAACTGGTTCCCATAACGTCTGTCAAGAGTCGCGACCTCAGTCTTCAGTATCCCGTTATCCCTCTGAACTAGTAATCCTCTAATCTGTCATCCAAACCAGCAACCTGGTTTCCCCAGTAACTGTCAAAGGTCGCTAACCCTGTCTTCAGTATCCTGGCATCCCAAACTAGACCTTTACTATTTCGTCCTTTAGCTTGTCATCCAAACCAGCAACCTGGTTTCCCCAGTAACTGTAAAGGCCGCTACCCCTATCTTCAGTATACTGACAACCCAAGCTGGACCTCTATTTCTGAAGGCAGTCAATGTAAAACCCAATCTTCTGATTATTCTAATTGTAGGGAACAAAACATACAATGCAATCCTAAAAGCAACTGCGATGTATCCTTCACTCATTGATATCAGAGTCATCTGAAGCAGACACCTCGATCCCTGAATCCACCCCTTCCTCTGCATATCTGTAATTATGTATTACCTTTTTGCACCTATATGCAACTACATTTTACACTTTCTGAATCACCTTTATACAAGAACACAACATCACTGTGGCACATCAAACAATTCACATTATATTCTTCTACCTGACACATTACCTATGTTATAGCTGAAATTTCATGAGGAGAACAAAAAGTCTTGCAGACTGGGATTGGGGTCTCTGGTCTCCTGTTATCCAGAAAACACCTGAATTGTATTTTCCCTAGACACCAGACATCATATTCCTCTATTACTCTATGTGTTTCAATAATGCTCCAGAGGTCCAAACCCAGTGTACACTTGATTATAACAATTGTCAACAATTTTAGCAAGTCACAACCCTTCAGAAGATATAGCTAACATTAATCCAAATCTACAATGTGCTTTGATCGAGCAGAAATTCAATAACCAAGTCAAATGACTTTAGTTTTGTGATACTTGTAACTTATTCTTCCTCACTTTGCATCTCTCCTCAAACAAAGATATCAGGGCATGATATTATTAGACATTTGCCGGTGGTCACCCAATCACAATGCAAACATTACAACTAATATTATATTCTTAAACTCCATCCAGTTTCAGAAGTCTGAATAAATAACTATAATAATTAGTAACTGCCAGCCCAATCCCCCGTCTGCTCACCTCCCTTTTCCATGCTGCTGTGATTAAAACCATCACACAAACATTCTTGAATTCCATTGATTCCGCTCTATTATAAACAATTTTTTCAAAGGAAAAACAAAAGCAGTGATTCTAGTACAATGTAAACCAATATATTTTGTCTGTTCTCTATATACTCACATATATTTCAATTAGGAGTTCTGTTTGTAAACCTGTGGATTTGGACTTTGACTTAAATACAGTAAGTGTAACAAAGATGGCAGTACGGTTAATAATGAAATCAATGGGTCAGAGCTGAAAGAGCTGAAGCCGGGTTCCCAATGGAATAGCAACTACAAACACAATTAGAGCAAGACATAATAGATAATACGTGACGTATGAAGAAAGAGAAGGGAGGGAGGTAAGAAAGGGAGGGAGGAGTGGTGAGAAGCTTCTTCAGACCTCAGCAGTATGAAGAGAATGGGAGTTGTAGTTCTCTAATTAGTTCTGGCAAGATCTTAAAAACAAAGTAGTACCGTAAAGAGAGTTGGAAAGTTAATAAAGTTGTATGAAAGCACCAAAGATTATATAAGCAGTTTAGAAGAGAGTAGTTTTGCACAATTAACACTTAACAATTAATGTATACAGACAAATACAACAATATTGACAAACAATATTGACAAAGAAGACACTGGGACAAGACAAGACCCAGCAGGAGACGGGAAACCTTTGTGTCCAGTCCAAGTTGAATGTAAAAAGGGGAAAAATATACATAACAGATAAACATCACGCGGGGCCTCCATTTGTTAGAGAAGTATAATTACAACTAATCAGAGTAGACTGATTTGATAAAGAGCTCTACACAGGTATACCTGGTAATGGCTATAACTCAATTGATGACACAGACTTGGTCTTCAAGAGAATAGCTTAACGTTTATTGTTGTTTAGAGCTTATATACTTACAGAAGTTTAGAAAAAATAGATTACATCATACAATGACAAATATGATGAGTATGCATTATAGACAGTTGTGAGATGATTAATTAGTGACCTTTAAGAGAGTTACAGAAGATAAGAACGGTACACTCGGGCTTACATATAGCTTGGTGGTCTTATCTAACAAACAAGGACAAATAAAAGAATGTGCTGAGTTGTGCTCATCTTCACTGAACAAACTGTTACAGAGCTAGTTAGTCAGAATAGACATGATAAACTAATCAAATATGGCTTCTTTGGATACAATATGGCGGAAGCTACACAGTACCCATGATGCCGTCTTTAAAGAGGACCTGTCACCAAACCAGGCATGGTGATCTAATTACAGCACTGGATGCAGCATGTCTGCAGCATGCAGACAAGGGGTCCCCCAGCACATGAGCAGCCCTGTACCCCAAGATAATACAGTTAGAAAACTTACGTGCTACAGCCACTAAGGGGGTGGCTAGGGGCTGCAGCCAAGGGCAGATTCACACCCCCTGCATGTGTAATCTGCCCACCGCTGCCAATCATCCTCTCCCTGTCTGCAGCATTTAAGCAGAGTTTTTTTTCTCTCTCCCAGAAAGTCCATTAGCCCCGCCCCTGAGGGCGGGGCTAAACGGGAGAGAAAAAAACCTCAGTTTAAATGCTGTAGACAGGGAGAGAATGATTGGCAGCGGTGGGCAGATTACACATGCAGGGGGTGGGAATCTGCCCTAGGCTCCAGCCCCTAGCCACCTCCTTAGTGGCTGTAGCATGTAAGTTTTCTAACTGTATTATCTCGAGGTACAGGGCTGCTCAAGTGCTGGGGGACCCCTTGCCTGGATGCTGCAGACATGCTGCATCCAGTGCTGTAATTAGATCACCATGCCTGGTTTGGTGACAGGTCCTCTTTAACAGGTTGAACTCCCGCACCGTGTTCAGAGCCGATCCTCTGCCCGGGACAAGATTTCTCTGGTCGCTAGTCATACTGGGTCCAGATTCGGGCGCACCGCAACGCCTGGTGCCCCTAGGGTTTCCCTCCTGTCACAACGACCTCTCTGCATCGTCTTTCACTCCTCTTTTCCTCAGACAGTTGGAGAAAATGGTCAAACTGTCCTCCCACCCATACACTTTTCTACCCACCTAACTCCCCCCACAGGACTGGGTCTTCCCTACAGTGGGTTCACCCATGGTCCTCCACGTTAGGGTGTGTATGCATGCGTGTTGTGAGTGTCCCTTATTCACCATCCCAGTTCCCTTGGCCCCAGGAATACCCCACACTCTTATTTGGGTGCAGTACCCCACCATGGCGTCCCGACAAGTGGGTTGCCACATTCACATTCCCCCGCACTGACTGGCAGCTGGTTCTAAGGCTGAGTGCTTTCAGTCAGTGCCCGGGAAATGGTTATAGTCGGCACTCTAAATACACAGAACGGTGACTGCTGTTGCTTCAGTCTCTTAAACCAGAATGCTGAGAGGGAGATTAAAGGGAACCAACCACCCCAAATGACCCCCCCGGACTATTAATATGGTTCCCTACACCCAGCACATACATGTGCTGCAAGCTTTTTTGCTAAAAAAACTGTTTTTTATAAGTTAAGATATAGCTTTTGAAAGTTTATAACGAAAGGACGGGTGGGCGTTACTTAGCTCCTTCTAAAGCCGAGATTCTGCTGCCAGTCATCATCCTGTCCTGGTCACAGCAGTAATGGCCAGCCCTTTTTTCAGCGTCCCAGGCTGGTGCAAGGGATCTCATGCCCGTGCACACGTCATCAGCTACAGCCGGGTCGCGAGCACACGCTCTGACTTCCACAGCTGAGCGCAGGAAGTCAGAGCGTGTAAACATTTCTACTTGTGAGAATAAGGACCTCCTGTCTGTTATTGCTGTCACTATGACTTCATTTGTGTTTAAAAAAAGATCCAGTTGTTTTGCCTATTTTATAATGATTCAGTTCCTGTGCCTATTTTATAATGATCCAGTTGTTGTGCCTATTTTATAATGATCCAATTCCTGTGCCTATTTTATAATGATCCAGTTCCTGTGCCTATTTTATAATGATCCAGTTGTTTTGCCTATTTTATAATGATCCAGTTCTTTTGCCTATTTTATAATGATCCAGATGTTTTGCCTATTTTATAAAGATCCAATTCCTGTGCCTCTTTTATAATGATCCAGTTCTGTCACTATTTTATAATGATTCAGTTAAGGGCCTATTTTATAATGATCCTGTTCTTTTGCCTACTTTATAATAATCCAGTTCTTTTGCCTATTTTATAATGATACAGTTCCTGTGCCTATTTTATAATGATCCAGTTCCTGTGCCTATTTTATAATGATCCAGTTCTTTTGCCAATTTTATAATGATCCAGTTATTTTGCCTATTTTATAATTATCTAGTTATTGTGCCAATTTTATAATGATCCAGTTCTTTGCCAATTTTATAATGATTCAGTTCTTGTGCCTATTTTCTAATGATCCAATTCCTGTGCCTATTTTATAATGATCCAGTTCCTGTGCCTATTTTCTAATGATGCAGTTCTTTTGCCTATTTTATAATGATCCAGTTCCTGTGCCTATTTTATAATGATGCAGTTCTTTTGCCTATTTTATAATTATCTAGTTTTTGTGCCTATTTTATAATGACCAAGTTCTTGTGCCTATTTTATAATGATCCAGTTCTTTTGCCTATTTTATAATGATCCAGTTCCTGTGTTTATTTTATAATGATCCAGTTGTTTTGCCAATTTTATAATGATCCAGTTGTTTTGCCAATTTTATAATGATCCAGTTCTTTGCCAATTTTATAATGATCCAGTTCCTGTGCCAATTTTATAATGATCCAGTTATTTTGCCTATTTTATAATTATCTAGTTATTGTGCCTATTTTATAATGATCCAGTTCTGTCACTATTTTATAATGATCCAGTTCCTGTGCATATTTTATAATGATCCAGTTGTTTTGCCAATTTTATAATGATCCAGTTCTTTGCCAATTTTATAATGATTCAGTTCTTGTGCCTATTTTCTAATGATCCAATTCCTGTGCCTATTTTATAATGATCCAGTTCCTGTGCCTATTTTATAATGATCCAGTTCTTTTGCCTATTTTATAATTATCTAGTTTTTGTGCCTATTTTATAATGACCAAGTTCTTGTGCCTATTTTATAATGATCCAGTTCTTTTGCCTATTTTATAATGATCCAGTTGTTTTGCCAATTTTATAATGATCCAGTTCTTTGCCAATTTTATAATGATCCAGTTCCTGTGCCTATTTTATAATGATCCAGTTCTTTTGCCTATTTTATAATTATCTAGTTCTTGTGCCTATTTTATAATGATCCAGTTCTGTCACTATTTTATAATGATTCAGTTCCTGTGCCTATTTTATAATGATCCAGTTGTTTTGCCAATTTTATAATGATCCAGTTCTTTGCCAATTTTATAATGATCCAGTTCCTGTGCCTATTTTCTAATGATCCAGTTCCTGTGCCTATTTTATAATGATCCAGTTCTTTTGCCTATTTTATAATTATCTAGTTTTTGTGCCTATTTTATAATGACCAAGTTCTTGTGCCTATTTTATAATGATCCAGTTCTTTTGCCTATTTTATAATGATCCAGTTCCTGTGTTTATTTTATAATGATCCAGTTGTTTTGCCTATTTTATAATTATCTAGTTTTTGTGCCTATTTTATAATGACCAAGTTCTTGTGCCAATTTTATAATGATCCAGTTCCTGTGCCTATTTTATAATGATCCAGTTCTTTTGCCTATTTTATAATTATCTAGTTCTTGTGCCTATTTTATAATGATCCAGTTCTGTCACTATTTTATAATTATTCAGTTCCTGTGCCTATTTTATAATGATCCAGTTGTTTTGCCAATTTTATAATGATCCAGTTCTTTGCCAATTTTATAATGATCCAGTTCTTTGCCAATTTTTATAATGATCCAGTTCCTGTGCCTATTTTCTAATGATCCAGTTCCTGTGCCTATTTTATAATGATCCAGTTCTTTTGCCTATTTTATAATTATCTAGTTTTTGTGCCTATTTTATAATGACCAAGTTCTTGTGCCTATTTTATAATGATCCAGTTCTTTTGCCTATTTTATAATGATCCAGTTCTTGTGCCTATTTTATAATGATCCAGTTCCTGTGTTTATTTTATAATGATCCAGTTGTTTTGCCTATTTTATAATTATCTAGTTTTTGTGCCTATTTTATAATGACCAAGTTCTTGTGCCAAATTTATAATGATCCAGTTCTTGTGCCTATTTTATAATGATCCAGTTCCTGTGTTTATTTTATAATGATCCAGTTGTTTTGCCTATTTTATAATTATCTAGTTTTTGTGCCTATTTTATAATGACCAAGTTCTTGTGCCAATTTTATAATGATCCAGTTCTTTTGCCTATTTTATAATGATCCAGTTGTTTGCCAATTTTATAATGATCCAGTTCTTGTGCTTATTTTATAATGATCCAGTTCTTTTGCCTATTTTATAAAATATAAGTTGTAATCACATTAATCTGTTTGTTTTTGTCTTTTTACAATGTAATAATCCTTGGTGTCCTGTCCGGTCACTGATCTAGTACTTGGCCTTTTATTCTGAATATGCAGCTACGTTTTTCCATGATTACTGAGGCAAAAAAATATTTTTGAACTTTAATGTGCAGCACAAGATTTACTTCAAATAAATCTCTGTGTCAATGTGACTTTACTCTTTGCTTAGACATGCTTGGGAAATCCTGCTATTTGAACACTGCAGGAGATGTGAACTGTAATAAAATGAATGCATAAAACGTGAGAACCTTGAACAATTACCGTAGCATTGAAAGTGGCCTTTAGTTTATTACTGCAGCCTCCTGGGAAAGATTACAACCGAGATCTGCTGTCCGAGTTGTCACAGATGGAACCTTTTAAGCACATTAAAAACAAGCTGATGTACAGTTTTATGGTAAGACATTTCATTATGCTATAATGGCTAATTGACATTTGATCAGCGATAAAGATTTGTGTGACTGTAATGAAGATGACACTTGCACGGTCTCAAATAAATCATTTTATGGAATTCGACACAGCAATGGATAGGTATATGGCATAATATACTGTATATTAATTCTTTATGTACATTGTGACAGACAACTACAAATTGCATGCTGTGGGTGCTAAGATATCTGCAAACATTGAAGAGTTGAATTACTTTACTGCTATGTTTACTACACTAGTAAATATGTACTAGGCCCAAATGAGAGACATCCTGTACATCTGAAATGTTCGCTGAGATCCATCAGACTGAGGTGGCCTTTCATGATATGTGAGCTTATACAATTTCATTAAATGTGCACTAAGACCTTTAAAAGTAACAAAAGTCAACTGCAATTAAGTGAGGAGGTGTGGAGCTAGAGTCACCATTGACTTTTCCTAGTCTGATATAGATAATAATCTATTGAAATATTATATATGCAGATTGCTTCATCAGAGAGGAAGCAGGTTTGAACTTCAGCATCAACCAATTGGAAGTATCAGTCTTAAACGTCAAAATCAAACCTTTAACGAGCCTTGTAATGTGACTTTGGATTCAACCAGAATCTCAATTTGCATCCACAGATTTTTGGAGTATTGCCCCTCATCAGTGCAAAGTATGAGATTTGGTTTGGCTAGATGACAGGTTAAGACTGGTATCTAGGGGGTAGGTTTTCTTCTTGTGGAGAGTAAAATGTCAGGTCTGACATGCCAGCATGAAGAAACGTAAACACTTGCAATGCTCCTCTGGGATATTTAATATACAAATTCATAGAGGAAGATGGCCTGAACACTAGTGCCATCTACTCTAAGTAGCAATCCAGCATGAGGAGACAAATGCCTGCAATGCTCCTGTAAGTAAATTAATATGCAAAACAACATTGCATGCACAATAGAAAAAAAAGAGGAAAAAAGCAAAAGAGCAGAGAGGCTCCATTTAAAATGTTTCAAAGTCGGTATTTTCGTATTATACCTACACAAACGCTATATATATATATACATACATACATATACAACATATATCCATATGTATGTATATATATATATATATATATATAAAATAGTTATTTATACATATATATATACCGTATATACTCGTGTATAAGCCGACCCGTGTATAAGCCGACCCCCCTACTTTTGACCCCAAAACCTGGGAAAACCTATTGACTCGTGTATAAGCCGAGGGTGGACCCCAGCACAGGTATACAGCCCCCAGCAGTGTGGTATACAGGCCTCCCCAGTGGTAGTATACAGCATCCCCCCCAGTGGAAGTATACAGCAGCCTCCCCAGTGGTAGTATACAGCATCCCCCCCAGTGGTATATACAGCATCCCTAAAGGTATAAACAGCAGGCCCCAGAGGCATATACAGCAGGCCCCAGAGGCATATACAGCAGGCCCCAGAGGCATATACAGCAGGCCCCAGAGGCATATACAGCAGGCCCCAGAGGCATATACAGCAGGCCCCAGGGTATATACAGCAGGCCCCAGGGTATATACAGCAGACCCTAGGGTATATACAGCAGGCCCCAGAGGTATACAGCAGGCCCCAGGGGTATACAGCTGGCCCCAGGGTATACAGCTGGCCCCAGGGGTATACAGCTGGCCCCAGGAGTATACAGCAGGCCCCAGAGGTATACAGCAGGCCCCAGAGGTATACAGCAGGCCCCAGAGGTATACAGCTGGCCCCAGAGGTATACAGCTGGCCCCAGGGGTATACAGCAGGCCCCAGAGGTATACAGCAGGCCCCAGGGGTATACAGCTGGCCCCAGGGGTATACAGCTGGCCCCAGGGGTATACAGCAGGCCCCAGAGGTATACAGCAGGCCCCAGAGGTATACAGCAGGCCCCAGGGGTATACAGCTGGCCCCAGGGGTATACAGCTGGCCCCAGGGGTATACAGCTGGCCCCAGGGTATACAGCTGGCCCCAGGGGTATACAGCTGGCCCCAGAGGTATACAGCTGGCCCCAGGGGTATACAGCTGGCCCCAGGGGTATACAGCTGGCCCCAAGGTGTATACAGGCAGCCCCGCAGTGGCACTAGCCCCCCCATCATGGAAAGAGCCCCCCACACTGTGCAGAGCCCCCCCCCTCGCTGCATTAACTTACCATCCAGCGTCTTCATCACCGCGGGCTGTCGCGTCCTTCCTCCCGCGCTGTCTTCCCGGTCTCATGTGACCCGGCGGTCGCTGTGGAATGACGTCAGCGCGCCGGGTCACGTGAGACCGGGATGACAGCGCGCAGGACCCGCGGCGAAGACACTGGATGGTAAAGCATCGGGGGGGGGGCTCTGCCAAGTGTGGGGGCTCTTTCCATGATGGGGGGGGCTAGTGCCACTGGGGGGCTGCTGTATACACGGGGGCTGTATGCACGGCTCCCCCTGCCGCTGTGATGGGCGGGGGGAGCCGTGCATATCTAATGAGCGGCCCCACGTGACGGGCCGCTCAGTCATCAGCCTCCCCCCCCTCCTCCAGCCTCCCCAGCACCCGGACACAGCCCCCACACATATATTACCGTATTGACCCGTGTATAAGCCGAGGGGGTGACTTTTCAGCCCAATTTTTGGGCTGAAAAACTCGGCTTATACACGAGTATATACGGTATATAAGTATAGTACCGTATATACTCGAGTATAAGCCGACCCGAGTATAAGCCGAGGCCCCTAATTTTACCCTCCAAAACTAGGGAAACTTATTGACTCGAGTATAAGCCTAGGGGGGAAAATGAAGCAGACTCTCATCACGGTATACAGCCCCTCTCATCATGATAAATGGACCCCCGTTACTGGTATATAATCCCCCATCACTGGTATATAGGACCTCCATCACTGGTATACAGTTCCCTCCCCATCAGAGGTTACAGCCCCCATCAGTGGAATACAGCCCCCCATCAGTGGTATATACAGGCTCCCCATCAGTGATATATACAGGCCCCCCATCAGAGGTTACAGCCCCCATCAGTGGTATATACAGCCCCCCATCAGTGGTATATACAGCCCCACATCAGTGGTTACAGCCCCTATCAGTGGTATACAGATCCCCTCAAAAGTGGTATACAGGCCCCCTCAGAAGTGGTATACAGGTCCCCTCAGAAGTGGTATACAGGCCCCCTCAGAAGTGGTATACAGGCCCCCTCAGAAGTGGTATAAAGGCGCCCGCCCTCCACAGTGGCATACAGGCGCCCCCCCCATCAGTGGTATACAGGGTTCCCCCTTGCTGCCGCACACCTGTAAAGTAATACATTATTATACTTATCCCTTTTGCTGTTGCCGCTCTGACACCACGTTCCTCCGGGTCTTCATGCTTCTTCCTGCTTGTGACCGGCGGGCGCAGGCACTGACGTCATTGCCTGTGCGCCGGAGGAGGAAGCATGAAGACCCGGAGGAGCGCGGTGTCAGAGCGGCGACAGGGATAAGTATAATGATGTATTACTTTACCGGTGTGCGGCAGCAAGGGGGGCCCTGTATACCACTGGAGGGGGCAGGCGGCCTGTATGCCGATGGGGGGGGCGGGCGGCCAGCCTATGACTCGAGTATAAGCCGAGGGGGCATTTTTCAGCACAATTTTTGTGCTGAAAAACTCGGCTTATACTCGAGTATATACGGTAGTCTGGGAAAGCCCACAGCAAGAAGTGAAATGCTGCAGATTTTCCTGCACTAAAATACGAGGCATTTCTAAAAAGTACAATCTATATATTTACATACATTACTGGTATATAATCCCCCATCACTGGTTTATAGGACCTCCATCACTGGTATACAGTTCCCTCCCATCAGAGGTTACAACCCCCATCAGTGGAATACAGGCCCCCCTCAGTGGTATATACAGGCCCGCCATTAGTGGTATGTACAGGCCCCCCATCAAAGGTTACAGCCCCCATCAGTGGTATATACAGGCCTTCCATCAGTGGTATATACAGGCCACCCATCAGTGGTATATACAGGCCCCACATCAAAAGTTGCAGACCCCTTCAGTGGTAAATGCAGGCCCCTATTAGTGGTATATACAGGCCCCCTTCAGTGGTATGTACAGGCCCGCCAGTGGTATGGCATATACAGGCCCCCTTCAGTGGTATTTACAGGCCCCCCCCCTAGTGGTATATACAGGCTCCCCCAGTGGTATATACAAGCCCCCATTAGTGGTATATACAGCCCCCCCCAGTGGTATAATACAGGCCCCCATTAGTGGTATATACAGGCCCCCATTAGTGTTATATACAGGCCCCCATTAGTGGTATATACAGGCCCCCCCAGTGGTATATACAGGCCCCCATTAGTGCTAATCTAAATAATATACTTTTATATAAATAATAACATATTTAGTGCATAAAACTGTGTGCTAGGTACTTATGTGGCAAGCGACATAGATGGGGACTCATTCTCCATGTGCTGAGTATAGGCGGTGGTAACAAATCAGGACATGTGTATTTTAGGTAAATGCAAGTCAGTAAAGATACAAGTTTGCCAATAGAAGCTGGGGTGGCAGTATGACAACTGTTAACATCATGATCCAGGATCAGAATGGTTACTGTCATTTTTTAGGCATATTACGAAGTGGCGGCATTGTTGCAAAACCTTCTGCAACTTTCAAATCCATATATCACTCACAAAGTATACTCAACAAAAAAGTTAGAGGACCACTCCACACCATATAGCTTATATACCTAAAGAAAAGACTCAAGCAAAAAAGGATAATTTGAAAAGCGCCCACAGAAATCTGTGTGTTTGTCACTAACGTAATGATTGGAACTGATTTTCAGATAAAAAAATGTCTGCCACACTTATGCTCAGTGTATATTTATCCTTTGAAGAGCATTAAGCAATTAGCTTAACAACCATAAAATTAAAGCAGCATTCTTTGAGAAATACAAAGCGGAATGGTTCTTGGTATTTTCATCTACTGGACATATTTCAGAAACCACCCAGCTGTGTTTCTGTCCTTATTTATACCACAAGAAACCCAGAATTCTGGATTCAATAATGCTGCCAGGGAGGTAATGAATAACATGATTGTTCTGCACGTCTCCAAAATTAAAAATTAGATATAATAACTAACATGATTATCATCATAGAGAAAGAAGCAGTCTTCAAAAACAGATTAAAGGTTTGCTCATGTGACAGACGGAACACAACGTACCCAGGACGCCTGGCATGGGTTGGATCCCATAGCATCTGTCATGGGTGTTGGTGGCCATGCCCATGTCCTGGAGCTCCCGTGACAGTGAAAAGCTCCTGGCTGTGGGCGTGCGCCAACATTACAGTTTTCCATTTCAGCTAGGCGGTCAGTGGTGATGTTGGTGAAGGAAAAATAGGGAGTCCGGAAACAGGTGGTACTTAACCTGACAAAAAAAAAATACAGAAAGTGTCATGATGTTGATAACATGCTCAGGCGGTGCAGCTCCACAGTCATATTGTTTCTCTGTATTTGCTTGCTATCAGTCACATAAGGCATGATCTAATATAAAATGGAAAAGAAAAAGGCGCACATAGGCTATACCTGTTTTACAAAATAATTAAATTGTAGGGTCATACTGCTCACCTTATGTGGTTGTCAGAGTTATAACCACTAAAAACGCTTGTAGTGCCAACTTTATGTCCTGGTTGTACCGGTCTGCTGCTGTTTCCCATGGGATAAATTCAACTATAAATTCCAGAAGAAAGACTGTTACTGCACCCCCGTTCAAGAAATAAAATTCTTGTGATAACAGTAAATTTTTGTGATTTTATTTTCTACACATTTCAGGGCAACAAGGGCCCCTTCATCAGGATAAATCACGGATCCCTGCTCGCCCATATCTGGCAAGAATACAGAGGGGCTGGTGGACGACACAGGGAATCGGCCCTGAACATGGTGCGGATGTGGGGAGCACCCGTGGCTGTTGGTACCCGAGCTCTGTGTGTGGTGGCACTGCGAGAAGCGGAGAGCCTAGCTTATAGCACTGAGGGATCACCAGAGAAAGGAACACCCCAGAAAAGAGAAAGGAAGACACACCCAGTAAGAAAGACAGGAACATCAAAAAAGGTTTGACTGCACTGTCCCGGTTCTGGAGACAACGCTGAACCAAAGGTTGGCAAAGGGAAACACTCAGCGGCCATGCTGAAATAACTAAGTAAAAGTTACGGAACTCCAACTGTGGTGTGTGAGACTTTCCTTAGCAGCAACCACCGGCCGCAAGGGCTGCATGAAAAACTGGTGTGCTGATGACCTTATGAACATCTGTCAAGGTATGAACTGAATCCTCCTGCCTGCTTCCCTGGGGACCGCACACCGAGCAAAACCATCCAAGCAGCCGGTCACCATCCCCAGAGGTTTTGAAGCAGTAGCAGCCACCCATGGCCACGCACCACAGGTTGCGTCACCAATACCCCTTTTCCCCGTCTATCCCATCAATTTCCCCTTATTAAATGACACCACCAGGGTCACAGGATCAGGTCTCGGCTCCCGTCCATCACCGTGAAAAGAACCGAGAAGAACAACTGCTGCCCGGTTTTCGAGTACTCCCAGCCCTTGAGTGGGTGTGTCACCTATATAAGCCATGATGACAGGCTCTGTTCACACTTGCTATCTTGTTACTTAAGCTGACACAATAGAGTTGTCTTCCTCTATCCCAGTGGAGTGGCAGTCTCCAGCAGACCCCATGTTTATCGTCCCCTCCTAACCTTCATATATAGTAGGCTCTAATGGGTACCCAATTTCTCTATGGGGATTGACCTCCAGGCACATACTACTCCTGCGACCACAGCTTTAAGATTTGGGTAGGCTAAAGGAGCTGTGAAGACCTGGCAATTCCATCTGCCTAAAAACATGCAAGTCTTAAGAGATCTTACATATAGCTTCAGGTCAGTCCATTACCATGGAGCCCACAGGAGTGGGGTTATAGTTCAACTACATGTTTTTCTGATGATGACTGATAGTCTTCCTCAGAGTACAGTTGGATCTCAAACTGTCATCCAAGCTGCTGTGCCCACAAGCTCCACCCACCAAGCCTGTTGCTAAGTTACTACCTGGATGGGGAACTTAACTCTTTAGGTACCTGTGGGCTGCACAGTACTCACAAACAAGTACACCATTTTCCCAAAGAAGAAGCAGATAACATATACTAAAGTAACATTAATATAATTTGAGGCATTACAGTCACATCTGTGTTTAAAATTGCAAGTACAATTTGATAATAAATGAACTCACAACAATGTTTTACCTCAGCTGTGAGTCAGCGTGAGTAAAATATTACAGCATGCTTCACATGGCCTCATAAAGTGGCTGAAAATTGCCAATCCAAGTCTTTGAATGCAAGAAAAATATCAGACCGTGTGTGCCATCCAATTTATTTACTCCCACCTATTGACTTGCATTGGCAAGGTTTCAGATGTTTTATGCACAAATCATACCAAGTGTCCAGGGATAACCTTCCTGGCAACCATTGAAACAAATTATATAGATATACAAGTGTGCTCAAAAGTTTGCATACCCATGCAGATTTTTTGCTTTCTTGCCTTTTTTCAGAGAATATGAATGATAACACAAAAACCTATTTCCACTCATAGTTAGAGAAAACACAGTAGTTTGATAATAGATGGCTTCACCCAACCAGTTTTTAATCATAATGACAGCCAAAAACACCCAAATGACCCTCATCAAAAGTTCATATACTCCAGTTCTTAATACTATGTATTGCCCCCTCTAACATCAATGACAGCTTGAAGTTTTTTGTGGTAGTTGTGGATGAGGCTGTTTATGTGCCAGATGGTAAAGCTGCCCATTCTTCTTGGCAAAAAGCCTCCAGTTCCTGTATATTCCTGTGCTTTGTTGCATGAACAGTGCATTTGAGTTTGCCCCTTAAAGGCTCAATGATATTGAGGTCAGGAGACTGAGATGGCCATTCTAGAACCCTCACTTTTTTCTGCTGTAGCTAATGACAAGTTGACTTGGCCTTATATTTTGGATCGTTGTCATATCGGAACGTCCAAGTACATCTCATGCAAAGATTATGGGCTGATGAATGCAAATTTGCCTTCAATATTTGCTGATAATATGCTGCATTCATCTCTCCTTCAACTATCCTCCTTCAACTTTGACCAAGTTTCTTGTATCTTTGTAGCTCACACATCCCCACATTATCAGCGTTCCACCTCCTTGCTTTTCAGTGGAATGGTGTTCCTTTCATCATGGTCCTTGTTGACAGCTTTCAAAAGGTAACATTTATGGTTTTGGTCAAAAAGTTCTATTTTGGTCTCATCACTCCAAATTACCTTGTTCCAGAAGTTTGTAGGCTTGTCTGTGTGCTGTTTGGCATATTGTAGGCGAGATACTTTGTGACTTTTTTATAGTAATGGCTTTCTTCTGGTGACTCGACCATGCAAACTGTTTGTCTTAAAGTGCCTCCTTATTGTGCATCTTTTTTTTTAAACCATTTCGTTTTTATTGCATATATAAAGGCAATAATAGGGAAACAACATACAACAATGTTAGAAACATAACTCAAACAAAAAAAGAGAAATCCACCTATAAAGGTGTCCTCAAATGAGGAGATACAGGTGGAGCAGGGGAGGGGACAGGAAGGTTGGGGGGAGGGGGGGCAGTAAAAGTAGGAAAAGCAGTATTACCAACAGTAATATCAGGTTATTGTCGCCATCAAAACAATATTACAAATCGAGCAGAAAACTAAAAAAAAAAAAAAAAAACCTGTTAGTTGGGAAAAGAAACCTCATTATAAGTAGTAGACATCCATGGGTCCCACCAGTTGAGGACTTTAGTTTTGTGGGGGAGGTCATGTGAAAGGACTAGCTCGTGCATAAAATGTCGGTTTAATCTAGCAACAACGTCCTTCAGGGTGGGGCAGGCGGGAGATTTCCAAAGGGCAGCAATGGATTGACGGGCAGCGATCAAAACGTTTGTAACTATGGGCCTAAGAATGACTGGCAAGATGTCCAGGTCAATTCCCAGCAGTGCCATAGGAGCCGAAAGAGGGAACGTAAGGCCTGTCAGTTCTCCTATGAGTGTATTTATCCTAGACCAAAAGGCCACCACCTTCGGGCAGGTCCACCAGATGTGTGCCTCCGACCCTACCTGTCCACAGTTCCGCCAACAAAGTGACGAGGTAGGATGTCCACGTCCACTAAATCTAGCTATTTTCGTAGGGACCAGGTACCAGCCCAGTAGCAGCTTCTTGGATTGTTCCAAGTGATTGACACACCGTGTATATCTAGCCGCGTGAGATGAGGCGGTATGCCACCTCTCTAGTGGCACAGAAAAAGCTAAGCTGGCTTCCCACCTAGTCATAAAAGGAAGCTTATCTACCGCACGGGCGGCTGTCAAGGCCCTATAAACAATAGACACCCCACACCGGGAGTGCCCGCTTTGCTTGAAGAAAGATTGAAGGCTAAGGTTAATTGAGGAGGGATCCCACCTCGGTAGGGAACAAGAAAAGGAATGCCGTATTTCAGGTAGTAAAAAAAGACGGGGGTGGAAGGGAGAATTTAGCTGTCAGTGTAGAAAAGGAGGCCGGGCGTCCATCACTCAGGAGATCCCATACCAATCATATACCCGCCTCCCACCACCGCCCCAGCGAGATATCCACCATGCTGGACTCCAAGACCCCCAGGGAGAGATACCTAGAGAGGAAGGGCAAGTGCATTCTCGCTAGCCTGTGCCACACCGAGAGGACCGCCTGCATGGAGCGCAGGGGAACTGAGGGGCGAATGGCCCGCAGGAAGGACTCTTCCAGCAGGATTCTAAGAGAGCCCAGAGGAGAAAAGTGAGCCTCAATTTGAAGCCAGTGTGTGGACGGGGGGGAGGACGCAGCCCACTTAGCCAGATCCAAGGTAATGGCAGAGTAATAACTCAAAATATCTGGCATGCCTAAACCTCCCAAAGAGAAAGGAAGAGTCAGGGTTGAGAGGGCCACTCGGTGGGGCTTACCCCCCCAAACAAACCTCCCCAGAATCGACTGGAACAAATTTAAGTAACGTCTCGGAAATAAAAGAGGGACGCATCTAAGGACATAAATAATTTTAGGGAGGAGCATCATTTTTACAAGATTAATCCTAGCTACCCAAGAGAGTTGAATCTTTGAGTACTCTACTATCAGGGCTTTCAGGGAGGAGATCAATGATTCACAATTGACCCTAATCATAGAAGGGGTAGGTGTAATCCGGATACCCAAATATACAAACCCCTGTGGGGCGACTAGAAAAGAAAACCGCGTAGCTAAGGAGGATTGGGAGATAGAGAGAGGTTTACCGGAAAAAGAGAGGATTTAGAGAGGTTGAGCTTGTAGAAGGAAACCGCCGAGAAGTCGGATAGGATAGAGACAACAGCTGGGATGGAAGCATCAGGGTTCGTGCAGGTGAGGAGCACATCATCGGCATATAACGAGATTTTATGTTCAGTTTGACCGACCACCACTCCCGAAATCTCAGGATGCTCACGGACTGAGGCTGCCAGCGGTTCCATGGCGAGGGCAAAGATAAGAGGAAAGAGGCGGCAGCACTGTCTCGTCCCGTTCGAAATACCAAACGTGGGAGAGGAAAAACCTCCCGCCTTTACGTATGCACGAGGCAAAGAGTAGAGAGCCATGATTCCAGTCTTGGTGGTACCCTGGAAGGCAAACTTGTCCAAGACGGAAGCCAAATACCCCCAGTGCACTCGATCAAAGGCTTTTTCCGTGTCAAGGGATAGAAGAGCACTGGGGGTCCCTCTCTGCTCAAGAACCTCTAGGAGGTCCACTACCCTCCGAGTCGCATCTCTCGCCTGCCGGTCGGGAATAAAGCCCACCTGGTCTAAGGCGATCAGGGAAGGGATGACGCCCTTGATCCGGTCCGCCAGCAGCTTTGAGAATAGTTTAACGTCACAATTAATCAGTGCAATAGGGCGGTAATTTCCCACCACCATGGGGGATTTACCCGGCTTAGGAAGGGTGGAGATAGCCGCTGTTAGACCTTCCGGCCTGATGCGACCCTCACGCTGCCAGAACTGGAAAAGAGAGAGAAGATGGGGGGAAAGGGTGGAAGCAAAGGAAGAGTAGTACGTGTAAGAAAGACCGTCTGGGCCTGGAGCTGACCGTTTCTTAGAAGAACGGATTACCCCTAGAATTTCTTCTAGCAAGAAGGGTCTGTTCAAAAACTCCAGCTGAGACTCTGAAAGAGAGGGAAGTTTAAGCTTAGAAAGGAAAGAGGCAATGGCCTCCGGGGTCGGCTGCGGGGTGGTGGGCGAATCACCAAGATTATACAATTCGTGATAGTAATCTCTAAACTGCTCCTCAATCTTAATAGGATTGCGTATGTGTTCCCCAGTGGGAGAGACAAGCAGAGAGATTCTCGACCTCATCTCCCGCCGCCTAACCCGTCGTGCCAGCAGTGCCCCAGCCCTATCCCCCATCCCATAATATGTCGCTCTGACTTTCTTCAGTTGGTGTTCTACTCTAGAAAGGAGAAGAGCTCTGAGATCATTACGTGCAGAATTAAGGGTAGACAAGGTGACAGGATCAGAGGAGGAGAGAAAAGCAGCTTCCAGAGCCTTGATCCTGGACAAAAGGGAGACCAGGCCCTCATTATACATTTTCTTAGCATGAGCTGCCAGCTTCAGACAATATCCCCGGATTACCGCCTTATGGGCGAACCAAAGACCCTCCGTGGTTACATCAGGTGTGTCATTCAGGTGGAAGTATTCTTTTAAGTGTGCGGCTAGAGCATCCTGAGTCGTCTCACTCCACCTCAGTCTTCTAGCTTCTAGAGGGCTTGAGGACTTGTCGTTGCCTAGGAAACCGATCAGGTCCTGTCCTGGGAGCTACAAGACAGAGGTGGAGCGAGCCAGCGGACGGTTAAGTATCCTTATAAGATTTTTTAATTTTTATTATCACTGTGGAGGAGCGGCGGGGGGAGAAGCAGGGGGGGCAGAGGGAGGGGGACCGTGGGGAGCGGAGGAGGGACAGGAGCAGCAGAGGGAGGCAGGAGGAGCGCCTCCATCCTGCCCCCCGTCCCCATCCTGCCCCCCCGCCGCTACATCCTGCCCTGCTCACTCCATCCTGCCCCCCCGCATCCATCCTGTACCCCACTACCATCCGGCCCCCCCCGCTGGCTCCATCCTGCCCCCCTACCACCATCCTGCCCCCCCACCACCATAATGCCCCCCCGGCTCCATCCTGCCCCGCCGGCTCTATCCTGCCCCCCCACCACAATCCTGCCCCCCCGGCTCCATCCTGCCCTGCTTGCTCCATCCTGCCCCCCGCCTCCATCCTTCCCCGCTCACCACCATCCTGCCCCGCTCGCTCAATCCTGCCCCCCCACCACCATCATGCCCCCCCCATCCTGCTCCTCCGGCTCCATCCTGCCCTGATCGCTCCATTCTGCCTCGAATGCCACCATCCTGCCCCCCCAATCCTGCTCCTCCGGCTCCATCCTGCTTCGCCGCCACCATCCTGCCCCACCCCCCCCACCATCCTGCTCCTCCGGCTCCATCCTGCCCGGCTCGTTCCATCCTGCCCAGCTCACTCCATCCTGCCCCCCACCTCCATCCTGTTCCCCTTCCAGCTCCATCCCTCCCCCCTTCCAGCTCCATCCTGCCCTCTTCCTGCTCCATCCTGCCCCCCTTTCCACTCCATCCTGCCCCGCTTGCTCCATCCTGCCTCCCCCCCGTCACCACCCTGCCCCCCTGCTCCATCCTGCCCCCCCGGCAGTTAGCAGTCATGTGATGGATCAGCTGATCGGTTTCCCAGGCAACGACAGGTCCTAAAGGCCTGTAGGACCTAGAAGATGGAGGTGGAGCGAGCTGGCGGACAGGTGAGTATCCTGACTGAGGATTTTTTTATTTTTACTTTTACTGTGGAGGAGCAGGGACCAGGAGGAGCGGGGAGCCGCGGGGAGCGGAGTATCGCCATATACCATAGTGCTGCTATATATGTACTAAAATGTTCCGCCATATACCATAGCACTGCTATACATGTACTGTAATGTACTGCCCTATACTATAGTGCTGCTATACATGTACTGTAATGTACCGCCATATACTATAGTGCTGCTATACATGTACTGTAATGTGCCACCATATACCATAGCGCTGCTATACATGTAATGTACCGCCATAAAGCATAGCGCTGCTATACATGTAATGTAATGTACCGCCATATACCATAGCGCTGCTATATATATATGTAATTAGCAAACTTCATCAGAAATGCAAAAACAATACCCCAAATTAATGGGGAGCAAAACACTATGCAGAGAATCGTACCATAAGGCAATGTATCACATTCAAAAGATAACCACGACACCTCAGTATATTGTAAAAAATAGTCCTGCAGTAGACTAATTATATCTAACATTTGAAAGCAGGACACCTTACAGCTCCTGGATTTTTCTATGGATAACATTATGTTTGTGATGTAAATATGCACTAGCTGCTTACACACTAGTGCTGGGAATTTTTATTGTGATGTCTATTTCTGGATGAGTGGTCACCTACCACCTGTGGTTTGTTGACCCAGGTTCCTCTGCCCCAATCCTTTGTGTTCCCTGGTTTTTTACCTATGAATAAAGTAACTATTTGCAATATACTGAGGTGTCGTGTATATATATATATATATAGTTCACTCACTTTGACTGAACAAGTTCTGTCAGTCACAGCATGTCAACTACATACATATCGTAGAATACCCGATGCGTTAGAATCGGGCCACCATCTAGTAATAGATAAGAAGGTAAGAGACGGCACTCACCGCTTCTATGGTTGTATTTGCAGCTGCTTTATTTCATCCAAGCAGGTTACAGGTTACAGGCAGAGGTGGAGGTTGGACCCATTGAAGCACATTCAGTGTGAAATGGAGTGCCCGTCGTCCACCTCTGCACCCCTTCCCTCCACCTCTGTCTGTAACTTGTAACCTGCACAGATGAAATAAAGACGCTGCAAATACAACCATACAAGCAGTAAGTGCCGTCTCTTACCTTCTTATCTATTATTTGTGGGTTTGTCTTTGCATCCAGAACAATTTTTGCAGGCAATTGAGGCTGAAAGTTTTGTTGGTCTACCTAATCGTGGTTTGGTTTTTACAGACCCCCTGATTTTCCATTTGTT